>JAFFSR010000118.1:1635000-2229695 GCA_017163975.1 Anastatus disparis
ATACACGTAAAAAAAAGTATAAACACCTACACACGTGCACAAACGTACAAACAGGAACATAGATCTGCAAGCACATACACACATACACGAAAGTATAAAAACCTTCACACACGTACACACACGTGAACACAATTACAAATTCGTGCGCACACAAGCTCTTACGTAAAAACACATATGTACACATAGAAACACGTTCACACACGTACAAATATGTACAAACACGTACAAACATAATCACACACGTACGAACACGTATAAACATGATCACACACGTACAAACACGAACACATACGTACAAATTCGTGTGACCACATACAAACACCTGCAAACACGTACACACACATGCATCCACGTACACACACGTAAAAAAGTATAAACACCGACACACGTGCACAAAGGTACACACATGTACACACACGAACACCCACGAACGCACAATTAAAAACACGTGCGCATGCGAATGCTTACGTCCAATCACATAAGCACACGTAGAAACACGTACAAACATGTAAGCACACGTACAAACACGCAAGCTCACGTACAAACATGTAAGCACATGTACAAACACGTAAGCACACGTACAAACACTTAGGTAGACGTTGTAACACGTGCCAAAACGTGCACTCACGTATAAACATTTAAACACGTAGAAATACGTTCACACACGTACTTATACGTACAAACAGGTACAAATGCGTACACGCACGTACTAACACATGAAGAAAACATATGAAGAAATTCGTACACACATACGGACACGTACATGCACGTACAAGCACTTACGAATATGTACAAACACGCACACACACGTATAGACACGTATTCATACATAAAAACACGTACAGACACTTTTAAACATGCACACACACGTATAAACACGTACAGATACGTAAAAACACGTATAAACACTTACACATACGTACAAACATGTACAAACACGTACTTATACGTACATATACGTAGTAATACTTACACACACGGACAAAAACGTATAAACACGTACATTTACGTAGAAACACTTACGCACATGTAAAAACACGTACTAACACGTACAAACACTTATACAAAATTATGAACATGTAAAAACGCATTCAAACACGTACAAACACATATAAACACGTACACACACGTACGCACACGTAGAAACAGTATAGAAAAAATATATATCTACAAGAGACAATAGCTTATATTTCAAAATTTTTCAGAACGTCATAAAGCGTCACAGTCACGTGATAGATGGAAAAAAGTCCAATTTTCCTGAATTCAAAATGCTTAAAAACTTTTCAAATAACGTTTCAGCACGTTTTTATATATGCGATTAGTTTTCTGTTGATGAAAAATATATATAAATTTTTAAATTTATATAAAAAAATGTTGTATCACTAATTTATATGAAGAATGATTATATTACAAGCAGATTTTTTTTTAGACCTAAAGCACTTAAATATAATAGAAAGATTATTGTTGGATTATATGTTGTTAATATAAAGAGTTGTAAACAGTCATTATTCAATTGAAAAACACTTTAAATATTATATCAAGCTTCGAAGAAAAGTACAATTATTTTTGGATTTAATTAAGGGAATGAAAAATACCGACATTACAGTTGTTTTAATTTCTCATTCTCATTGCAAGAATTTGCAAAATTTCTCTATATTATATCCTTTTATTCTAACTAATAAAAGCAAGATACAGAGATAATTAACAAATTTTTTAGGAAAGATGAAAAATTTGGGAAATTACAATGTCGGTAATTATTGATGAATCATATAGTCTATTACGTCGGCTGGTAATACAAAGTCATTTATTGTTTAATAGTCTTATTGAGTATTCTGTCTCTCTCCTCGTTGTGAGTCGCACAGCATGCTGGTAAGCTTCTATACTCACTTTTATCGGTTTTGTTTTTAAACGCGTATGCAAGGCATGATGGGTAGAATAGGGACGTAAAGCTAGAGAGCAGAAGCGTTATTCAAGAGAAAAAGAGTCGCCAGAGTGTTGCTTTTAACCAGTTTTTAGATTTCCTTGGTGAAATTTCTCGCAAGACATTTTGGATTTTTTCTTTTATCTGAGTCTAAGGGTAATACTGCCCTCCTAAGAAAAAACGTCTTATCTACACTTTTTGAAATATTTTATTTTCTTGCATGAATATAAAGATAAACATGAGGTGCAACTATTGCCGGATTCAAAAAAACTCAAAATGTTTTTTAACTTGATAAAAAACGCTAAAATAGTTTATTTCCTTTACAAAAAAGCACCTTAATTCAAAAAGTATGATTTACAAAATCTTAATTTTCTCTATTTTAAAATTTTGTTAGATAGGACGTTCTTTCTTACGAGGGCAGAATAGAAAAGGTGCTTCCTGTGTGTGATACAAGGAGTGTTGTGCTCACGTGCAGTTTGAATAAGTGCAGTGTATAGGCGCACTTGGGTCGACCTGTAAAACCTCCTAGGCACCATCTTACCTTAGAAGGACGTTTATTACTTTATATAAATATATTAACCATCACACATTATATTACATGAATGCAAAATTAACGATATATCTCTAAATATCTAGCCTGAAATAGCCTATTTAAAGCTAATACACATGTTTATTTAAAAAAAATTAAATTCACTATTGCACAATTTCAAAAAACCAAAAATCATCAATGCACATTCTAATGTACATTAGGTCTGAAAAGGTTGAAGTGATGAGTTGCATGCAGTAAGCATGGAAGGAGCCTACTGTATCGATATAATTTACAATCACATTTTTTATTAATAAATCACTTTTTTCATTTTCTTGAAAATAAAAACTGCATTAGCTTGAAGTTCATTTTATCAAGATTAGTTCGAGTATTTTTTTTATAGATCCATCAATAATTGTCAGAGAAATCGGGGTTTATGTATTACAAACACTGAAAAATTAAGGTTTATGTATTATAAACAGAAATTGCTCTGTGAGTTATTGATGGATTTTTGAAAAAAATTATTCAAAATAATTTTGATAAAATGTACTTCAAGTTAATGCCTTTTGTATTTTTCTCAAAAGTTAATAAGGATGAAAATAAATCTCTTTTATAAATGAAGCACAAGTGAGTCTTGTTAATGTATTTCATTAAAAAGTGATTATTAATGAAAAATGGGAATACAGGTTATATCGATAAAGTAGATTTTTTTTGTAGTTAAATCTTTATAAATTACAAAGCTTGAATACAATGTACCTACAGGTCTCCTTTTGAAATCTTCATTTTTAATAATTAATTGATTTAAGTTTTCAAACCCATCAGATTTTATTGGAAAAATATTTTTTAATTTTAAAAAATCTTATGTCAGAGGTTTTTCAGTATTTCTTTTTTTTTGTAATATTCTCAGTACATTGTTGAGCAACTTTTTCTTAATTAAGAACTGAAATACATAATTTTTAGATAAAAACCAATTTAAGTTCAACAAAAATCTGTAAAAATGTAATATTTACTCATTAATTAATCCATCTTTTTGTCAATGGGCAAAGCAAAGATTTCATCATTTGTATGATTACAATAATTTTTTTGTGTTACATAAATTTGAAAAAAAAATTAATTTTGCTTCTAATATATTAGTGAAATTTTTATTTTTTCTTTCAATTTGATGTGATTGTACAGTAAAATTACGGTAAAATTATTAATTTTCATGCTGATTTGCAAAAAAATTAATGTACGGACTGGAAGCTAGCTTCCAGTTTTGCATTAAATTTCATGTTTTCATGATGTATACATCACATGTGAAAAATAAAATTAACTTCTATTTTAATTTTAAAAATTATTAGAAGTCACATTTGAATTTCTCTTAACTTAAAAATATTTAAAAATATATATCTTAGCCTTGAAATATTAAATTTTTGTTAAAAAAATCATCCGTACTCTCTAAATATAATCCAGTGAAATTTTACTGGATTCAAGTAAAAATGGCTTCACTGGGGACCAGTGAAATTTGACTGAATGAAATAGTGAAATATCTACTAAAATATCCAAATTTCACTGAAATTCATTAAAATTTCTTCTAATTATCAAGTGAAATTTCCTCGCTGATTTCAAATAGAGGATATTTTACTGAAATTTCATTGAAATTTTAGCTGAACTTTGAGTGCAGCGATTTTCACAGATCCAATCAGTGGGATACCACTGAATTATATTTAGAGAGTAAGTATTACTATAATTTGTTTACTTTTTTCCTCTATTACTGTAGCATTATTGTTTGGTACTTGTTCATCTATTATACTTGAATCGCTTTGTTCGTTGACTACTTCTTTTTCATTTATTGATTTAGTATTTGCCGATTCAATTAATACTTCATATGCATTACTGGAACCTTGAAAGAATTATATCAATTTTTATGATATTGTATAGGCTATTCATGCAATGAAGTTACAATTAACCAAACAAATAAAACAATATAATACTAGTATATTATTTACCTAGGGAGTAAAAATGAAAAATGTCTTAAATCATATGTAAATTGGCACTCTAGCCGGAAGCAAGAGTGATAAACATTCGATTTAAGGCATTTTTTATTTACTCCCGTGGTGATTTCTCTATTTTTTCACACAGGCAGCGTACAGCGGGTACTTTACTGTTCGCTGGGAGAGAATAAAGTACCCAGTATACGCACCCTATGTAAAAAATGCAATCAATATTTGAAAACAGAAAAAATCATTATCCTATCAAGACCATATACTAATAAAATTCAACGTCAAATTATTCAATAAAAGTATATACTAAAAAACTTATGTAATAAATTTAAAAAAAATTTTAATGACTGTCTTAAATGTTTTTTAATTTTGATGTGACATATACATCACGTTTGAAAATAAATTAACTTTTAAGATTTTCATTTTAAGAACTATTAGAAGTTATATTTGAATTTCTCTTATCCAAAAAATGTCGAAAAATATATATCTTGGTCTTGAAAGTTTAAATTAAAAAAAAATCATTTCATAATAGCTTTATGGTAATAAATTACTAGAAAGTTTCCGTTGTAGGTATATTTGTTCGTTAATTTTCGGTCCTCGATTATCTTAATTTTTTGTTTTATTGATATTAACTTTTTTGTTGTTTTGACATTTTGACAATCGCACAATGGGACAAAAGTTGTTAAAACGCGCGCATAATTAATTTTAATTTACATTTTTTCAAGTGGAAATAAATGTAAAATACTTAGTTGGAGAAAATCACATTTTTATTACAAGTGATCAAGAATTGTGAGTAATACTACGTAATAGTTTGAAACTTTATAGTTTTTGCACTAAAACTAGCATATTAATGTTTTTCTAAATAATTGTATTAATATTTACATAAGTTCATCGTCACTTGCTATTTCAGCTTCATTGCTGTCTTTATTTTTTTTAACATTTGTTTGACCTTTTCAGGTAACTCTTTTATTATTTTCTTTGAATTTGATGATCTTAAATAAGAAATATATGGGTTAGATGTAACCAAAAATCGTATTAATGTAACAGATAATTTGTTACTCTCACGATTCTAGGCTATTAAGTAAAGTCAAGAAATATAGACGCTTATAGAAGCGTACTTTTTAGGCATTATAAGAACACTAATAAGGAATACGAAAAGGTATTTTCATACCATATCTACCAAAAATGGAACGTTCGTCCCTGTGTATCGAAATGTCGATTTTCTTACCGGTTAACTAGATGGCGCGCACACAGAGATGGAAGAAAATCAACGCCCGTGCGTGTCTTTTCGAGTGTCATATACAGTGAGTGTTAGTGAGCGCGTATGAGAACGTAGTTAATGAGAAAGAGAAGCGCAGACTCAAAAGTAAGCATAGAGCGAACAGTCTACCTCTTTCGCATTAACTATACGTTTCAACATATATATCTATAACAACAAATCTCAGCGAGCGATGAGTATATTAAGAAGTTTCATAGACACAGACATAGACAAAAATTTATTAAACCATGGGGTTAAACTCCGTATTCCTCAATTAAGAATATATAACATATAGCAAAAATCATATAAATATAAAACAATACGAATATTAAGAGAATAACAGAGTGTAGAATACATAAGTAAAACGAAAATCAAAAACATTGCTTGAATTACTTAAAAGTTTGAAATCTTGATAATTTATAAGAAATAATTTACAATTAAACATAAGACCATGAAAAACTAGGTTGTCACTAAAGAGCAGTGTTAAACATTGAACTAGTCTATAAATGAGCTACCATGTCCCTCTGCCAGCACTTCCAATCCCCACCCATGAGTTGGTCGAACGTGTGCTTTTTGAATCATGGGATTAGACCTACATTGAAAGATAAAGGGATATCGCACATAGCGCTGGCTACGTTAATGTATTTAGTGGGTTAATCAATGAATAAATTTCGATTTGCGCTAGTACGAACTGCAGGACAAATTAGGACCCTTAGGGGTCTACGAGCAAATGATCTAACTGTAAAATCTAAATGTCTAATTGCAAATGACACATCTGTATCATCCCTTGAAAAGCGGTGTGCAAGTTATAACAGGCAACCTGTTGCAATGATGAAGTAGGCTAGTGATAACGAGAAATATCTCCTTCTTCTTTCTACAGACAAGCATCCAAGCTTAAGTCTATAAGGTAAGACTCGTTCCTGGCGTCCAATGTTACGTACACTGAAAAATAAGTGGTAAAGAAGCACTACCATCGGTAACGAAACTATACTCTTTTCGTTTCGTGCGCACAAAGTGCCACTGCGGGAAAACAGTGGTGCCACTGTGGGACGAGAGGAGTACTTCGCATGATGCCAAACGAAATCCCACGTGAGTGGGAATACACATGCACAACAAAAAGAGCTGTTAGCTTCGACAGTGGGGCGTCACGTTCCCCACGAGAGAAAGCATTAGCATTCTTACGGTTTCGTGGAGCAGAATACTTCGAGGGACTCGTGGACTACCACTTATTTTTCAGTGTAGCAGATATCTGACAAATGCATTAAGCGCTATTAGTAACTTAAGATTTTGAGCTTGGTAAAGATCGTTGCAGACAACGTAAGCATAGTCAAAAATAGAGAGGATAAGAGATTTTAGTAAACGTTGTCTAAGACTTTTAGAAAGAAAACGTTTATAAAATCGTAATGAATAGAGTGTGCCATGTACTTTGCGTAGAATAGAGGAAATCTGTTCCTCCCAATTTATCGTTTCCTCAATCTAAACACCAAGACTTTTAACCACTAGTGAAATAGGAATTTGCTCACTATTCACCATGATGCTAACAACTGTTGGCTGCTTCAGACGAGCAACATATTGCTCACTACCTATTAAAATAGCCTGTGTCTTGGAGGCATTGAGTGTAAGCCCATTTTCAGAAGCTCATAGAGCAATCGCATTTATATCGTTATTGATCAAATCAATCTCAGCCAAATAGTCACTTGGAAAAAAGTATCCGTAGATCTGCAGATCATCAGTAAACAACGTGTGTTTAGAAAATGAGAGAACCCCAGGAAGGTCATCAATGAAAATGCAGAACAAGAGAGGACCGAGAACACTTCCCTGCAGCATACCTGTACTTGTTGTAACCCAATCACTTGTCCTTCCACTTTGCGGATCTTCAATTGACTGTGAACGACCTCAAAGATACGAAGCAAACCACAATAAAACCTCATCTGAGCAATTTAGTCTACGCAATTTACGAAGCAATAACCGATGAGGCACCGTATCGAACGCTTTTGAAAAATCGAGCAAGAGAAGAGCTGTCACCCTTCTCTTGTCGATAGCAAATCTAGCGTCCTCCAGAATGTTGAGCAGAGCAGGCTGCGTTCTGTGACCAAGACGAAAGCATGCCTGACATTCACCAAGCAGACCATTTTAATGAATAAAACATGACAGCTGCTCATAAGCCACTCGCTCAAGGATTTTTGAAGACTCACACAGTCTAGCGATAGGCCGTGTTTGGCCATGGTTATCCATGATTTTAGACTTTGAGAGTAGTAAAAGAAATGATTTCTTTTAGACAGTAGAAAACGAGGCTGATTTAAAAGAAAAGTTGATTATATTTTCCAGCAGTTCAGCATAAGTAGTGGCAGCAATCTTAAGCACAGCAACCGATATGCCATTAGGTCCAATAGATTTAGACTCTGCAGCAGATATAAGGAACCTTATTTTTACAGGATTGACCTCGTGAAATCTAAAAACTGGTATCGAGTCGGCCAAAGGCAGCTTCAAGATGTCACGAATATAATTAGTTAATAAAGGAAGATTCCCCACGGAAACGGCCGAATAATGCCTCAGGAGAACTTCTGATAAAGTGAGAGAGAAAGAGAGAGAGAGATAATATTAATTTGTGGTCGCTACATTGTAAGGTTATAGAGGCAACACAACTGATCACGACGTTGTAGCAATGCGCGCGGACACGTTTTATCGTTCGCTTGTTTTCTTTGCTTCGGGCTTTTTAACGACCCATCCTGCGGAGTACCTCTCCGCTGGGACGGAACCAACAATATCCGTCACTTGTAATGTAATATACTATTCTTGAATAAATGAGAGGACCAAGTTCTGGGGGACATTTTAACACATGTGCATATATATATATATACATATATATATATATATATATATTTATGTCGTAGCAGGCCGTATTCAGTGGAATACTTATAGACCACGCTAAATTTGTATAAGCATTGCATACGTTCATGCTAATATCTCGACGATATTCTCTCTGTCAATAGGGAGTACTCCTTTAGGGAGTATTAACAGATCTATACTTCTTAGGGGAATATTGGACATTTGAATATCGCCGAGATATTGCTCAGCATAGCCGTATATGACGCGAGTGACATCAATTCGTAGGTTAGTGAAAACAAAAGAATGTCATTAGATATGTCAATGCTCATGCAACTTCATATAAAATCTTAACTCTGAAGAATGTTTAATTAAAAAAAATTTTTCAAAGCTAAACAGTTAATTGTTGAAATTATTTACTTATTTTTAATAAAACATATATCATTAATTTTAAAAAATCATTTTTATAGGTCCTCATACGGCCTACAACGACATGAACTTATCTACATAACTTGGGAGTACAAAGGATTCTGAATCCAGGCTTGGCTTAAGTGCTTGTTGCTTGAGCAGCAGTCATTCTCGAGCGCGCTCCGCGCGCCCTCAACCGATTGCTACTCAAGCGACAAACACTTTAGTCTCGCCTATATTCATCCTTCGTGCTCCCAAGTAACGTATACAACTAATATATATATATATATATATATATATATATATATATATATATATATATATATATATATATGAATACATGTGTTAAAATGTCTCATAGAACTTGATTTCCTTATTTACTTAAAAAGTAGGCTTCTGTGCTCGTTGTTAGTGTCATCATAAATGCTAATATTCATTAAAATACAACATTTATTAACTTGAAAGTAACGCAATTTCATACAGGCAAAACTGGGCAGACCATTTATATCAACTTTTTTTGTAAATATATTAAATTGAAAATTTTTTCTAGTTTTGAAATAAAACCTCGTAAATCTCAAAAATTCTGCAGTTTTTAATAGAAAATTTTAAAATAACTGGTAACGTAAATCGGAAATGTTTAATAAGGCATCTTTCATTACCACGATTGTGTACTTAATTTTTATACTAAAATATTTTGAAAGAGCCACGGTGGCTCAGGGGTTAGAACATCTGACTCTCACCCAGAGGGCCGGGGTTCGAGTCACAATGAGGGCGGGATTTTTTCCATTTTTAATTAAAAGTGGAGAATTTTTCGAACTCATTGACACCGTGGTGGACCACCCCCGAATGATTTTCCGCGGTTTTAACAAAAACCGCAGATAATTATTCAAGGGTCGGTAAGGCAGAATGCGACTGTTCCACTACTATAGTTGAGCCGGAACGTTCTGCCGGGTTGTTGTGAGCTCTCGATGCGCTTAAAAGGATGGGTAGAGCGAGTCTTCCCGCTTGAGTAGGCCTGCACGGGTACGCGAAAACACCGGAACACACAGGTGGTCGAGGTGTCCCGTAAATAGATGTAAAAAATCTATACGGGGTAAGGAAAGCTGTAGAAGCTATAGAACATAGAACATACTAAAATATTTTGAGTTTCGATATATCAGAAACACATAAATCAAACAGCCCAAGCGATAAATAGAAGAAAAAAATAGTAGCTGATAAAACGAATATAATAGAAAATTAATAAAATTATGAAAATACAAAAAGTTATTTTATAATTATAAAATAATCTTAAAACGTTGAAATAAAACATTATTTCGACTACGTAAACTTGTTTACTCCATAAATAACTCTTTCAAAATTAAAAAAATTACTGAATACAGAAAACTAGAAAATAAAATTTTTCGACTTATACGCGCGTTTTAGCTCATTTTGTCCCAATGTGAATCGTTCAGTTGGTTCATTTTTTTGGCTACCTTCTCACTGTCCTTTGATAGCGCTGTAGTCAATTCAGTTTCATTATCGACATCTAAAATAATTTTTAATCTAAAATAATGACTTTAATTTTATAGAATTTTTGCGTGTATTTTATTATTAATCTGTGATATCACTCTTTTTAGTAATTTACTCAATATTATTAGGTTGAGTTAATTGTCTGTGGTATAAACTTGAAGTGCAATATTTATACTCATGTTTACTTTTATATGTGATTTTATACATTGTGCTACATGCTTTTTGTATTTTGTCCAGAATAAAATAAATATCTATTTATCTACTTAAATACATGACTCATATTTCTTATAAATTAAAAAAAAATCAATATATATATATATATATATATATATATATATATATATATATGTGTGTGTGTGTATATTTTTTTGGAGAGAGAAAGAGAAAGAGAGAGAGAGAGAGAAAGAGAGAGAGAGAGAGGAAGAGAGAGAGAATAAATGTTTAAATTTCGACTGCATTTTTACCATTATCATTTGATTGGCCATCTTCGTTCTCAGAGTTCTCACTCCATTTTTGTAATAAATTGTACCAATCATCTAATTTTGATAAATAACAATTTCATCAATTATATTTATTTAATATAAATCATTTTAATAATATACACTGTAATCTGAGGGAATGCTTTTTATTTATCATGATTTTGAAAGTTATTCATGCTAAATTTTAATAATGTTTTAATTTTCGTTTCACATTTATCGAACGAGTTCTTTGACAATACCATAAGTACTTCAAACGTAATTATAATATTTTTGAAGTCACTGATATATATATATCTATATATATATATATATATATATATATATATATATATATATATATATATATATATATATCCGCTATAGATTTTTAGAAGTAAAAATGATGGATATAACTTTTTTTATAGTATAGCAGGCCAAATGTTAAAAGCTTGCAGCTATAAGAAATAGAAAATAAAATTGTATTTCACCTTAAATTTTGAATGGAAAATATTTTTGTCATTTTTTTATTGGACTTATACTCTTATAGACGAAAATTCATCAATATTTTAGCATCTAAAATTTTTCAGTAAGTAATATATAGGGCACTATAATATATATAGCAAGACATATCGATTTTTTCCCCTCCCCCCGTCTCTCTCTCCTAGGTGTCTGAGGGGGTGTTATAGCGTAACTTATATCGAATTTTCCCTTCCCCCGGCCTCACTTCTTACGGTGTCTGAGGGGTGTTATAGCGTACACAGGGTGGTACAGCGCGAAAGAAAAAAAAATGATATTATTTTAGAAGTTGTATAAAATTTTAATGAAAAGTATCAATATAAAAAAGAAAAATTTAATTTATAATAAAAAAAGTATCGGTGTCAGAGATTCATTTATCAATTGTTATTTGCTATGTGTGAGACTTTTGTTGGTCCTGAAAAGGACAGTATGTAAATATATATAATTTTTAAATTAAAATTTTTTGTATCCTTTTCATTCAGGGATAGACTAGGTATTGGTTGAGACTTTTTCAGAATATTGTTTCCAGGTATATGATGCTCGATTTTCCTTCTTATTCTTTTACTCATCTTGTAGTAAAGGTGTTTTGTAGGCGCTGAAGTTGTTTTGACCCATGGTGTCGAGTGTGTGTTATACAAATATGATAAGAGACTATGCGTGGAAGTATTTATTGTTAGAGGTTATTCTTTAAATTGATATTTTCATTAGTGTTATCTTTTTTATTATTCCTTTGAAAATGTTCTAATTTTTCTGTTTCTTTTTTATAATACTCTTTGTATCGTTCTTTTTTTATTCCGCTGCCTGTAGAACGTAATGAACCAATCTTACCTGCGCATTGTCCCATGTCTGTTTCGAGCAATGTTTATAAAATAAATGGAGGACGATTGGAAAGGATGGTTGTATTTATAGTAAGAAATAAAATTATTTATAGCATTAAAGTAATTTCTTATTCTTTAACATACATTTTGTCTATCCAGGAATCATTATATCTCACAAATCTTTTGCAATCATAGGTAAACTAAATGCTAAAATTTCAGATAAAACAAATTTTAAATACAAGCTTTTATAATGATCAGTATCATCTACCATATTCTCCATGACATAATCTTGTAATTCGTTATTGAGAATTGAATAATATTGTTTAAATGATTTATAGTCATTAAGAGGAGGTCGAGTATATCTGTCCTTATCTAATCAAAGAATTGATTTTTTCACAAAATTAATAACTGTAGCAAAAAATAAGGAGATAGCCCCATCTCGTATAATAAAAAGCAAGACTTTCTTTGATGAGGAAAAATTATTTTCATTGATTCGTTTTGAAGAAAACCTTGAAAAACTAAATTGTCTATCCTAACCTCTATTTTTTAAGTTTTTCAAGGTTTTCTTCAAAACGAATCGATAAAAATAATTTTTGCTCATCAAAGAAAATCTTGCTTTTTATTATACGAGATGGGGCTATCTCCTTATTTTTTGCTACAATTATTAGTTTTTGCAAAAAAATTAATTCTTTGATTAGAAAAGGACAGAGATATACGACCTGCTTTTAAGAATCAGTTTTGCATTGTCCAGTCCTTCTTGTCCAAGCTTACTTTTTAAAAAGTTGATTATGTGATCAGTAGTACGATTAACCCTACCGATCCGTTAGCTTTGATCGTTGAGAAGAAGATCTACCAAGACACTTTGTTGACGAAGACCTTCGAATGTTGACTGTTGCATGACTATACCTGGTGGATGATTGAAAATTTTTCTCTTTTTGCAAAGCGATTGCCCAGGTGTTTCTTTTTCTTCCTCTTAGTCGTGAATCTCGTTTGGTTGTGGTCTTTCATCAATGCTGATAGATCTGGTGCCGTACGATGTAGTAAAATCCAAATCATGATTGGTTAGAAACAACTTAGTTGGGATTCCAAAGTCTTGATAAGAAGAATAAAAATTGTGAAAATAAGCTGTTATGGCGTCAAATTGATCTTTAAGAATATCCCAGGTACGACGACCAAGAGAGATACTTTTGTGTGAGCCACCTGAAGAAACTAGTTTGATAATTTCGTGATAATATCCAGCACTATATTCAAGAACAACACAAATTCTTTTTGAGTTAGATTTATTGAGCGCGTTCGTAGTAGATAATAAAATGTTTAGCAACTCGGGTTTTCCCGACTCACGTAATTCACAACGAGCCATTTTTACGTCTCGATCGTACTGAAGCTAAACTCTTACTGAAACTCGGAAAGAATATTTCTCTACCACGCATTGGACAAAATAGTATGTAGAGGGGATAAATACTTTTTTCAATAGAATAGTAGCAGCAGGGCAGGTGTTCATTTAGGGTATATGCGCAGGATGGGGCGGGGGATGCTATCAGTAGACCAGGTATACTGGGGAAAACGTACAGACAGCTAGTTAGCAGGGCAGGTGCGTCTTTATTCATGGATAGGAAGAAGGGGAGAGTGAAAATTAAGGGAAAAAATTTTAGGGATATTTTTTTGTGCACTTAATAGTATATTTATTCAAATATAAATTCCAAAATTAACATTGATTATGCTTAAATCTAAAACACACCTTTGATTATAATATTGAAAGTAAAATTATATATATTATGAAAATCTTAACCTAGAAGTGCATGTTTGATTACAATGGCCTGAACCTTGGGAACGTTCTCTGCCATATGTACCCGCCCGCTTACATCTTCTATCTTTAATTTTATTTGAAATTCTTTTATAAAAATTCTCAGCTATTCGATCATTTTTGCTTTCTCATAGAGAAAGCATTGTATCGATAAAAAAATTTTTTTCCTATTTTTTCATTAATTTGTACATATTTAGACTCAGGGAGTCGAAAAAAGTGGTTTCCAGAAAATGTCTGAATGTGTGTGTGTGTGTGTGTGTGTGTGTGTGTGTATAATTTCAGTACGCAAATAATATCTCGAAAATTACTCGATGGATTTGCTTTACATTTTGCATGCAATTTAGTTTTTTGTTTAACTAGGGGGGAAGCTATTGAAAATTGATCTTCTCAGCTCAGTTTTTTTTACAGCCATTTTAAGAATTATAAAAAAATTTTGATTTTTCATTTTTTTGGTATTTTACCTAAACCACTCAAAGAATTTGCTTGAAAATTTCTATGGACATTATTTGTGAATGTTAAAAGAAGAAAAACTTTTACCAACTGATTTTCTTAGCGCACTTTTAATTTTAGAGCATTTTGTAAATTTTGAATAGAATTTTACTTATTTTTTGGTATTTTACTTAAACTACTCGATGAAGTAGCTTAAAATTATGTATAGAAATTATTTACGATTGCCTGAATAAAATGAACTTTTGAAAACTGGTTTTCTTAGCGTAGTTGTAACGTTAAAGCGTTTTGAAACTTTTAAAACAATGTTTATTTTTTAATTATTTGGTATTTTTTGTAAACTATTCGATGAAAATGTTCCAAAATTCGTATGCAAGTTATTGGTTGTAGTGTTAAGAAGACAAGCTTGGGAAAATTAATTTTCCGTCATCGCCGAAATCCATTAAACAAAACGCGTTCTTGCTACGAACGAGCCTTACTCGCATCTCAACACCGTTTACCAAAAATTTACCTTGATTAAATACATCGCAATGGAGGTGGCCAATCATATTGACAACTTTACCGCCAGCTGTAAAGTATTGACGATTCCGAGAACCATTATTGGCCCTAGCTGTTCTAGTAGCAATTGCTGGTGACGCATCCATACATCCTGCTGTGTCCGCATACCAAAGTCCAGAGGTTAGGTGTGACTTTAAGGCAGGAGAAGCGTAATTTAGGAGCGTTTCTACGTAAGCTCTGTAAGGATAGGCGTGGTTTGGGGATGAAACTAGCTTTGAATTGAAAAAGATGTCCGTTTGCTAGAACGACGAATGTAAAAAATTGTTAATAGGAGCCACTTTTGCATTCTCGACGTCGGTTCCAACGTCGAGAATGCAAAGGTGTAATTTCCACGCTTACTTGTAACATTTTATGCGCTAGATCGATGTAATGCTCAGTCGAACTAGGAACCAAAAATTCTAAAGATGAATCGCTTCCATTGCTGAGAGATGATGCAGGTTTGTAGTAGAGAAAAGAACTGCTTTCAATCGATGTTTGCGTTGGAGGAAGAGTAAAAATATCTAGTTCACTCTTCATATCTTCACCACTGCACGCGTGTAGGAAAGCCTTTTTGTTTAATGATTTATTTACGTTTTAAAATGTCGGATACGCTTCTGAATACTTTATTCTTTTGCCTCAATGTTTTCTTTTTCTTGCCTATAACATGCTTATTTGTCTTTCTCTTTGTCTTTCTTTTCTTGCTCGATGCGTTGTGTGCGGGAACACGAGCTCGCGTTGACTGTCGTTTGCGCTTAGCAGTAACAGCTTTATATCTGCTACCTTTTATAATATCGGAAATTTTATGAGCAGCTGTTCTTTTTAAATTTCGTCCCGACTCTCGAGCACGCGTGTTGAGAGACTCTTTAAAATTTGCTCTCTTATTCGACATGTCGTCTAGCACGTTCAAGCCTGTTCGGATGGCTTCTTCGCCTACTGTTTTGGCCCCGCTGGGAAGATATGGCACAATTTTTCTAAATAATCCTCCGAGAAAGCTGCTAATTCCAGAGCTTCTTTGAAATGTTGAACCAGAGTGAACGTTTTTAATACCGCTTCCACCACCGCCAGCCTGCTCGTCGTAGTAATGAATATAATAATTTATATCGCTATGCAATTAACGACTACGCTTAAAATGAAGCGTAACCGTCAGCGTTCCATACTCAAATGGTATTTTACGCCCATGTTCATCTCTTATATCGATAACAATATTTCGAAAAGTATGATGTAGTAGAGGTATGTATTGAATCGGTGCAAACTGTTTGACAACGGTTGATCCGAATTCGTACTTTGAATTTTCCAAGGCTACGATGCGTAAAAGTGCCGTTTCCGTATCACCGACTGCATAAGGTTCGCATATGTCTGTGTAAACGTAAAGCTGTTCGGGTATGGCCCGTGCTAAACTAGCTGGTCTATTGCCCACATTTATACTTGTTCCTGAGTTGGAAGTGACAAAAGTTCCTGTTTCTTTGTGGACAATATCTTCAAAACCAAAAATTCGACGAATTTTTTCATTGAAAGTCGTGTAGTGCGGCTCTTCGCAATTGCAAATTCTTTTTAAGGGGATGTAAAATGGACACTACACCTGTACTCATAAATATTCACTATCTTTACATTTTATTGCAAAATTTTCAATAAAAAAATGCATTAGCTTGTAGTATGTATCATAAAGATTATTCGGTTAAATTTTTAAATAAATTCATTCATTAGTTATTGAGAATTTTGGGTTCCAAAATTATTTATTAAAATTTTTCAATTTTCTACAGGAATCCAAATATCTTGAAAACTAATTAATTAATTTATTTGAAAATTTATCTAAATAATCATCATGGTACATACTACAAGCTAATGCATTTCTTTTCTGGAAATTCAGCAATAAAATGGAAAGAAAGCTAATATCTATAAGTATAGGTGTAGTGTCCGTTTTACATCTCCTTAAGGTGTAATAACCTTTCTGAAACTCAGTCGGTTCAAGCTTATGATGTTTATGCGCCTCGTACTTTATTTATTTTTTCCGCAAGCTGTTCGATGCTACTGTATACGCAGTTAGGAAAATTACAAAACCCGTTATTTTTCAAAACTTTGGGCTTAGCGCTTCCTAATTTGAAAGTATAATAAGCTTCAGGTTCTTGAATATGCATAATAATACAGGGTACGTGTATTTCAGCTAGACCGACCTGCCAGTCACCGATTAATCTAATTTCACGACATAAATAAGTGGTAAAACAAGTAGTCGTATTGTCGGGAAAATAGCGCATACTACTGTTACTCGGTAATACTAAATAAAAATCATCTAGATTATCCATTATTTTCAAATTCAAGAATTAAATTCATCTGGATATCCTTTCCACTTTACAAATAGCTGTTTTTTATTTCCGTTTCCTTTAGTCCAAAGAACGCGTTCAATCTTAAAATTTTGATCTTCCAGCAGTCGTTGTGATCCTACAGGAGCGAATTCTTCTGTATAAAATACCGTCAATGTCCTTTCCTTGTAAATCTTGTAACTCGTAGGTACAAAGATTTTGCCTGATAGAGAAGCGTTTAACTTTAAATACTTCCTCGCTATAATTTTACTCGAATCCTTTCGCAAAGGTTCCCTCAGAGCGACTGATCCTCACGTAGTCACCAACCTCGTATTCACGGTCTTTTATTTGCCTTTGATTTTTGCTTTGCTGAAGAGCGCGCCTCTGTAAATTCGCTCGTGCTTCAGCTGCGTTATTTAAATTAACCTCTGAAGGTTTTATCTTTATGGTTGAATGTACTGTATTTTTGTATGCATAAACTATCTTTTGTATTGCATCGATGTACCTATGTGTATTGTGATGTGTGAAATATCTCCAAACACGTTCTTTGAGAGTTCGATTAAGACGTTCTACCACTGCCGCCTTAATGTCCAGATTTCTTGCCACTCTAAACTGTATGTCATATTTTTCAATAACAAGAGTGGAAGTCAAATCATTCACTCTGCATAGCAGAATTTTAGGAGATACTCTTGATAATGTTATATTGAGCCAGTTGCTAAAAAGGATTATCATAGGTTTTGTGAGTGATCGAGCATTCAATGACAATCGACAATTGAATCCTTTCAACTTTCAACATCATCAATTTTCTCTCTCTTTACGTCGATGGAGTACAAATACCAAGCAAACCCCTACAGCTAAAACACACAGGAAATAATAAACTCTATGCAGACGCTTATCACACGCTATTCTCCGGTACTGGTATACATTTTCTCAACGAGGGTATCGATGTCAGCTGAACCACTTATCCAGATGGTTACTGTCTCTTTGCATTTGACTTGACGCCTGATTTATCGGCTCATATTTCATCGCACTGGAATCTCATTCGCTCGGGTGCTCTACGTATTGAAGTTCGCTTCGAGTAGGCGCTCAGGGAAACAATCAATTGCATTGTTTACGCTAAATTTGATAACGTACTAGAAATAGACTCGAACAGACAAATTATAACGGATTTTAATGCCTAAGATAGGGGGAGAAAATGGTGGGAGAAACATTATAATACCATTTGGCTCATTCCCCATTGCTTCAGTTGCTTCTCACTCTTAACTGTAGCACACACGATAATAGATTACGTAATAGATATTCAAGGCTTAGGAGATAAAGATAATAAATTTTTATCCAAGGAAGTGGCAGTAGTTTCTCTACAAGAACAAGTCATTGGTCATTGGATAATAGCGCCACCCTACGAATTCGATAATTTACCAGAAGATATAAGAACTAGTAACGATTACGTGTTGTCACGTCTACACGGTTCTCAGTGGTTCGATGGTGATGTTATTCTACGCAAATTACGGTATCATTTTTACAACATAGCGAGAAATGCTGTAAGAATGTATGTCAGAGGTGCTGAAAAGGCTAGATACATAGAATCTATTATGGCACGTAACGTTATAAATATAGAGGATTACACTACCACAGGCTTTACCGATTTACAAAGACAGTTTTCTTCCCAGAAAGTATGCTGTTTTCACGCTTTCCAAGAAAACGTCTATAAAAAGGAGTACTGTGCCATGGACAGATCACATCTATTGAGAAAGTGGCTTCATTCATTACTCCCTTAAGAGGAGGTCACGTATCTCTGTCCTTTTCTAATCAAAGAATTGAGTTTTTTACACAAACTAACAACTTTAGCAAAAAATGAAGAGAAAACCGCATCTCGTAATAAAAAAAGCAATATTTTCTTTGATAAGAAAGAATTAATTTTATTGCTTTGTTTTCAAGAAAACCTTGAAAAACTTAAATCATAGAGGTTAGGGTAGACAATTTGGTTTTTCAAGGTTTTCTTGAGAACGAAGCAATAAAATTAATTTTTTCTTATCAAAGAAAATATTGCTTTTTTTGATACAAGATGCGGCTTTCTCTTCATTTTTTGATAAAGGTATTAGTTTTTGTAAAAAAATCATTTCTTTGATTAGAAAAGGACAGAGATACGTGACCTCCTGTTAAGAATCTCAACAAAATTTGTCTAAAAAAAGTAGCGAACTCTTCTACGATTCTCTTCAAAAAGTTGCCTACAAGAAAAATAGTGTTGTGAGATTCGGGTTAAGTACCGCTTTTACAGGGGTCGATGACGTAGACGACGACGACGATAAAACCATAGAATATGCAAGTAGTTATGAGGGTTGTAGATTAACACAAAAAAATAATACGAATGAATACCAGCCAAATAAAGAGAGCCCTAGAAGGGTTAAAAGACAAAACAATTAGCGTATACGCAGCAGATCAAATCTCTAATGTAATGATAACACCGGTCGCGGTGGTGTGTAATACCGATGATCATACAAGACTTAGTACACATTGGGTGGCCATGTTCATCGATAAAAATGGATACGGAATGTATTTTGACAGTTACGGTTTCCCGCCCATCTCAAAATATCATCTTGAACGACTCAGAAGAAATTGTAAATTTTTTCGATGGAATATCAAGAAACTGCAGAGCATCGATTCAACTAGGTTAAGATATTGATAATATATATAATTTTACTTTAAATGTTATGATCAAAGGTGTGTTTTAGATTTAAGCATAATCAATGTTAATTTTGGAATTTATATTTGAATAAATATACTATTAAGTGCACAAAAAAATATCCCTAAAATTTTTTCCCTTAATTTTCCCCCTCCCCTCCTCCCTATCCATGAATAAAGAAACACCTGCCCTGCTAACTAGCTGTCTGTACGTTTTCTTCAGTACACCTGGTCTACTGATAGCATCCCCCGCCCCATCCTACTTATACACCCTAAATAAACACCTGCCCTGCTGCTACTATTCTATTAAAAGAAGTATTTATCCCCTCTACAAACTATTTTGTCCAATGCGTGGTAGAGAAATATTCTTTCCAAGTTTCAGTAAGAGTTTAGCTTCAGTACGATCGAGACGTAAAAATGGCTCTTTGTGAATTTCGTGAGTCGGGAAAACCCGAGTTGCCAAACCTTTTATTATCTAGTACCTACGTGCTTAATAAGTCTAACTCTAAAAGAATTTGTGTTGTTCTTGAATATAGTACTGGATATTATCACGAAGTTACCAAACTAGTTTCTTTAGGTGGCTCACACAAAAGTATCTCTCTTGATCGTTGTAGCTGGGATATTCTTAAAGATTAATTTGACGCCATAACAGCTTATTTTCACAATTCTTATTCTTTTTATCAAGACTTTGGAAGATCAACTAAGTTGTTTCTAACCAATCATGATTTGGATTTCACGACATCGTACGGCACCAGATCTATCAGCATTGATGAAAAACCACAATCAAACGAGATTCACGACTAAGAGGAAGAAAAAGAAACACCTGGGCAATCGCTTTGCAAAAAGAGAAAAATTTTCAATCATCCACCAGGTATAGTCATGCAACAGTCAACATTCGAAGGTCTTCGTCAACAAAGTGTCTTGGTAGATCTTCTTCTCAACGATTTAAGCTAACGGATCGGTAAGGTTAATCGTACTACTGATCACATAATCGACTTTTTAAAAAGTAAGCTTGGACAAGAAGGACTGGACAATGCAAAAGTGATTCTTAATGACTATAAATTATTTAAACAATATTATTCAATTCTCAATAACGAATTACAAGATTATGTCATGGAGAATATGGTAGATGATACTGATCATTATAAAAGCTTGTATTTAAAATTTGTTTTATCTGAAATTTTAGCATTTAGTTTACCTATGATTGCAAAAGATTTGCGAGATATAATGATTCCTGTATAGACAAAATGTATGTTAAAGAATAAATAAATTACTTTAATGCTATAAATAATTTTATTTCTTACTATAAATACAACCATTCTTTCCAATCGTCATCCATTTATTCTATAAACATTGCTCGAAACAGACATGGGACAATACGCAGGTAAGATTGCTTTATTACGTTCTACAGGCAGCGGAATAAAAAAAAGAACGATACAAAGAGTATTATAAAAAAGAAACAGAAAAATTAGAACATTTTCAAAGGAATAATAAAAAAGATAACACTAATGAAAATATCAATTTAAAGAATAATCTCTAACAATAAATACTTCCACGCATAGTCTCTTATCATATTTGTATAACACACACTCGACACCATGGGTCAAAACAGCTTCAGCGCCTACAAAACACCTTTACTACAAGATGAGTAAAAGAAAAAGAAGGAAAATCGAGCATCATATACCTGGAAACAACATTCTGAAAAAGTCTCAACCAATACCTACTCTATCCCTGAATGAAAAGGATACAAAAAATTTTAATTTAAAAATTATATATATTTACATACTGTCCTTTTCAGGACCAACAAAAGTCTCACACATAGCAAATAACAATTGATAAATGAATCTCTGACACCGATACTTTTTTTATTATAAATTAAATTTTTCTTTTTTATATTGATACTTTTTATTAAAATTTTATACAACTTCTAAAATAATATCATTTTTTTTTCTTTCGCGCTGTACCACCCTGTGTACGCTATAACACCCCTTAGACATCGCAGGAAGTGAGACGGGGGGAGGGGAAAATTCGATATAAGTTACGCTATAACACCTTCTCAGACACCTAGGAGAGCGAGACGGGGGGAGTGGAAAAAAATTGACATGTCTTGCTATAGCGCCCCATATACTACTTTAGTGTTTATTTTTTATTAAAAATGTGTCTAATCAAGAAATTGTATTCAACATTTTTTTGTTAAAAATTCAGAACGAAATATAATAATATTCTTTGTTATTAAGGGGATGCATCAGGCCTGTTTTACCATTTTTAAAAACAATTTTTCTGTCAAATGAACAATCGGACAAGATTTTCCTTTTGGGAATATTTTCGCTTTTTCATAAAGAAAGCATTGTATTGGTAAGAAGAGTATTTTTCTATTTTTCCACTAATTTGTGCATATTTGTACTCAGGGAGTTGAAAAAAGTGGTTTTTAGAAAATGTCTGTACGTATGTGTATGTGTATTCATTTACCCAATTGGATCTCGAAAACTACTCGATGGATATGCTTCAAATTTTGCATACAATTTATTTTTTTGTCTAACTCGTGTGGAAAACATTTGAAATTGGTTTTCTTAGTGTTGTTTTAATTTCAGAGCCATTTTGAGAATTAAAAAAAATTTTTATTTTCTTTTTTTCTAATTTTACGCAAACTCCTTGATAAATTCGCTCTAAAATTTGCATGAAAATTATTTGTGATTGCCAAAAAAAGGAAAACTTTTGAAAACTAATTTTCTCATCTTAGTTTTAATTATAGAGCATTTTGAAATTAAAAAAAAAATTGTTTGTATTCAGTTAGTAAATTCAATCTCGTTAACTTCTCGATGGATTTGCTTCTAGTTTTGCATACAATTTATTTTTTTGTCTGACTGGGGGGAAGCTATTGAAAATTAGTTTTCTTAGCGTAGTTTTTTGTTAGAGCCTCTTTAAGAATTTTAAAAAAATTTCGATTTTGCATTTTTTTTTAAATTTTACGCAAACTACTCGAAGAATTTGCTTGAAAATTTGTATGGAATTTATTTTTGACTGCTAAAAGAAGAAAAACTTTTAAAAACTAATTTTCTCAGTGCACTTTTGATTTTAGAGCATTTTAAAAATTTAAAAAAAAATTTTTTTTTTTAATTTTTTTTATATTTTACAAAAACCATCCGGTAGATTTGCTACAGAATTTGTATGCAAGTTATTCGCAACTTTCTAAAAAAAACAAGCTTTGGAAAACTAATTTTCTCAAAGCAATTCTAATTTTAAAGCATTTTCAAAATTTTCAAAAAAATTTTTATTTTACAGTTATTTGGTATTTTACGTAAATTACTTGATCAATTTGCTTTGAAATTTGCTACTGGTCGAAGATGGATGACTTTTAAAAACCGATATCCTTAGCGTAGTTTCAATTTCAGTGAATTTTAGAATTTTTTTTAAAATCAAAAGAATTTTTTTTTTTAATTTTAATTTTTATTTTTTTCTCCATTTTACGTCAACTACTCGATAAATTAGCTGTAAAATTTGTACACAAGTTATCTGTCACTGTCTTTATAAAACAAGCTTTTAAAAAATAATTTTCTTAGCGTAGCTTTTTGATCACTTCTTTTGATTTCTGATTTAACGCTTTTATTAACTCTTTTCTTACTTCCTCACTTTTTCTCTGTCCTTCTATCTTAGATTAATCCTCATTATTACCCTATTCTCATCCATCCTTATCTCTCTCTTCCTATTTCCTAATCACTCTCTCACATTCACTAATTTTGGCGCAATGCTTTCTCATAGAGCACATTGAGTTAGAGTGATTTGATTTAATTTTTTTAAGTACGATTTAAATATAAATGTCCCTATCCTCTGTATTGAAGGCTGTCTCAATACCTACGAAAACTATATGAATTTTATTCTTTCTTACTTTTGCTATTTGCATAATGTGATTTTATGATGCTCTAAAATTAAAAATGCGTTTATTAAATTAATTTTCCCAAGCTTGTCTTCTTAACAGCATAACCAATAACTTGCATACAAATTGTGGAACATTTTCATCGAATAGTTTACAAAAAATACCAAATAATTGAAAAATAAACATTGTTTTAAAATTTTCAAAACGCTTCAACGTTACAACTACACTAAGAAAACCAGTTTTCAAAAGTTTATTTTATTAAGGCAATTGTAAATAATTTCTATACATAATTTTAAGCTACTTCATCGAGTAGTTTACGTAAAATACCAAAAAATAAGTAAAATTCTATTCAAAATTTACAAAATGCTCTAAAATTAAAACTGCGCTAAGAAAATAAGTTTTCCCAAGCTTGCTTTAATTAGGCAACAACAAATAATTTGTATGAAAATTTTTGAGCAAATCTATCAAATGGCTTTTGTGTAATAGAAAAAATATGAAATATGAACATTTTTTTCAAAATTTTCAAAATGCTCTAAAATTAAAACTGCGCTGAGAAAATAAGTTTTCCAAAACTTGATTCATTCAGATAATAGTGAAAAATTTACATAAAAATTTTTGAGCAAGTTTATCGAATGATTTTTGTGTAATAGAAAAGAAATTAAAAATAAAAATTTTTTTCAAAATTTTCAAAATGCTCTAAAATTAAAACTGCACTGTGAAAATAAGTTTTTCAAAGCTTGTTTTATTTAGGCCATTGCAAATGATTTCCATAAAAATTTTCGAGCAAATCTATCAGATGGTTTTTGTGTAATAGAAAAAAAATGAAAGATAGAGATTTTTTCCAAAATTTTCAAAATGCTCTAAAATTAAAACCATGCTAAGAAAATAAGTGTTCCAAAGCTTGTTTTCCTAAGACAATAGCGAATAACTTGCATACAAATTTAGAAGCAAATCTATCGAAGGGTTGTAAAATAAAAAATAAATGAAAAAAAACATTTTTTTTCAAAATTTGTAAAATGCTTTAAAATTAAAAGTGCGCTAAGAAAATTAGTTGGTAAAACTTTTTCTTTTTTTAACATTCGCAAATAATGTCCATAGAAATTTTCAAGCAAATTCTTTGAGTAGTTTAGGTAAAATATCAAAAAAAATGAAAAATCAAAATTTTTTTAAAATTCTTAAAATGGCTAAAAAAAACTAAGCCGAGAAGATCAATTTTCAATAGCTTTCCCCCCAGTTATATAAAAAACTAAATTGCGTGCAAAATTTGAAGCAAATCCATCGAGTAGTTCTCGAGATATTATAGGAGTACTGAAATCATACACACACATACACACACACACACACACACACACAGACATTTTCTGGAAACCACTTTTTTCGAATTCCTGAGTCTAAATATGTACAAATTAATGAAAAAATGGAAAAAAAAAATTATTTATCGATACAATGCTTTCTCTATGAGAAAGCAAAATAAAATCAAATTACTCAATTTAATGAGCTCTATGAGAAAACATTGCGCCAAGGCACTAAGCAGCGTTTTTTTTCTGATAACCGAAAAGCGGACAACTATTTTTGTCAATGAACTCATCAAAAAGTTTTTCCATGCTAAATAAAAATTAATCAACTCTTATTCATTTGTTGACTCCGTCATGTTCGTTGCTATGTTCTAAAACAAGAGAAACGTTGCAACTAGTATATCTTATATTTAATACACACCATCAATCTGTTTTATATAGACAAAGTGATATGTTCAAATTATAATGATCAATATAATCAATGAGAAACAGATAGATAGCTTTAATTGATGGATGTATTCGCATTAAAAAACACAGAAGCAATACAGTCTTTACAAATTTTTATGAGTTTTATATCATTATACATGGATATCATAATAACTGTATTTGTGTTACTTTGAAAAATGTATATCAATAAATGTATAGAATTTTCCTTTCAGGCAAATGTAGGTTGTTGTTGATTTTTATATTCCTAAATATTATATTTGATGCAACTATGCTAAGGATACATGCATATATATATATATATATATATATATATATATATATATATATATATATATATATATTCTTAGGCCAATATTAAACCGAAATTCCCCTCAAATTACGTTGTAATTATTGTTTTAAATAGCTATTTTGATTAGTTACATTGTTCTGAAAAACTGGAGACCCCTCAACCCCCCACGAATTCTGTAGCCATTTCCTTCAGCTCCTTCTCACTCTGATATTATGTTTTGGTTGTTACGTCACGACGTATCTTTTATTTCAAAATTTATCATTTCAAAAATATGCAGTTATTGATCAATCAGCTAATTTAACTTAGCAAACATATTGTAAAAGTAAGTCATTCGTTAAGAAACCAAGTGCAATGCGATTTTCAAAATTAAAAAAATAAGTACAATTACGAAGACTACATGAACCAGATTTACTACGTTAACCATTTCATTCAATAAGAGTCAAAATGCAGAAAAAGCATTGCTCCATCGGTTGACACCAATTCAAATTCTTAAACAAGGTAGCGATCATCAATATGAAAAGACAGATCAAATCAGGGAAAACGCGCACTTTAAAGCAGACACTTTTTCAAAGCACTTTATCAAAGAATTTCTACAAGCACTTTAAAGATACAATCATTACAACTATATTTCTCGCACTATAAAATTATTCAAATATTCGCGCACTATATTCACGGAGCGAACAAATCGGGAATACTTCCTTGCGCCCTCTACTGCTACAGTTCCGTACGCACGTTTTTGGAAATAGGCCTTGCGTACAAGCAACGATTCCATAAGGCATCGGGAAAAAGTCCGAACGCTCTATAAGCTTTTTGACTTTTTCCCGATGGGTTATGGAATCGTTTCTTATACAAGGTCTATTTCCAAAAACATGTGTACGGAACTATAGCAGTAGAGGGCGCAAGGAAGTATTCCCGATTTGTTCGCTCCGTGTTCAGTTTATTATAAAAGTAACAAATAAAATCTCTATAGTTAAAATATTAAATCAAGAGTACTTATTTACTGTCCGCCTGTATCTACTACACCGAAATCAAGGTAAGATCATTACAATTATATTTTGATGTATCTTTCCTTTTCAATTCAAGTATATTTAATCGTGAGAACGATTCATATCAATTAAAATTGGTAGAGCTTTTCTATCACTAGACTTAACTTTTAAACTAAACATTTTAAAATCAAACTTTGTTCTTTTATTTAATATTATAATAAAATACATTTTCCTCATATCAACAACAACATAATCAATCATTAATTCCGTTCTGGTGTAAAGCCAGGACTTAACATGGTAATACAAAAATATTATCATCAATAATATTCTATTATTATAACTAAAATTATAACTACTTGATCATACAAAGCTTCTTCCCTGCATTTCATGTACACTCTGATATTTTGTTTCAATAATGAAAAAAATTATCATTATTAATATTTAATTAACGTAATTACAATTACAAACAATTGATAATATAAAGCTTCCTCTCTGCATTTTCTTTATTCAGATATATATATATATATATATATATATATATATATATATATATATATATATATATATATATATATATATATATATATATATATATTATATCGGTTATTTTACTCATGTCACAAACAAGAATCAACTTTAATTAAATAATAATTTAACTATATGCGGAGTCGCTTAAAACTATAAGATGTAACGATCGAGGGGAGCAGGTTACTGCACAAATGTAGCTCAATGTATAGCTAGAAATATAATTAGTAATTACACTTGTAACGTACCCAAGTGGGTAATAGTTACTTTTAAAAAAAAAATAAATTATGGTCCAAATTCGATGCTAGATTAATTAGCGTATAATATAAACGCGATATATTTTTAATTTTATGTACGCGACTTGTATAATTTTTTTTAATGTATTTAATAAACTACGCAAGCTCCTTTCGGGCAATGGACCAGATTGGAGGGTAGCTATTAAATACTTTGCTAGCAAACTACAAAAGCTCCGTTCGGGCAGTAGGCCGGATTGGAGTGTAGCTGCTAGGTCCCTATTTAACAAACTACCCAAGCTCCGTTCGGGCAATAGGCCAGATTAGAGGGTAGCTGTTGAGTATTTTGTTAATGAAACGTCAGCTTATTAATAAAGCTAGGCGTTTCCTTTGTTAGTATTTAATGTATTACTATTTTTAATAATAAAAGGAAATATATATTATGTTAAATATTCTTTTATTTTAAGAAAAAATATAAGTATGTAATTACAAAATGAAAAAAAAGAAAACTCTCCGGTGAGAGAAAAAGAGAAGCTCTTTAAAGATGAAAGCTCAATTTATTTTATTTGAAAGCTCTTAATATTAACCTGGGGGGTTAAGCCTAGGGCGCTTGTATGTCCCCAGAGTTAAATAGAGCTCAATTCGAATTTCTTTTTTAATCAAAACCTTAGATAACAAAGGGCGTTAAGCTTAGGCGCTTATATGTCCCAATTGTTATCGGTTTATTAAATTTATTTTAATTTTTCGCTTTAAAAAGCAGAGGGCGTTAAGCTTCAGCGCTTGTATGTCCCAATTGCTAAGCGAAAAAATATTCTACGGCCAAGAAATTTATATTTGGTTCTTGATTAAATGTCAACTCAGGTAAACAAAAGGCGTTAAGCCTAAGCGCTTGTATATCCCAATTGTTACCGGTCTGAGTCGATTCAAGAATAAGGCGCACGAGTCAGCGAGACTCGGGCTTTTATACGCGCCGAGCTTCTCTCCATCTCTCTTACAATGGTGGGGAGCTTTTAAAGTTGCGCGCGCTTACAGGCTTTACAAAGTTTCATAGTTTTATTTCTCCGTCTCGCTCGCTCTTATATGCTCAAATATTGAGACATAGTAAGCGCGCTGTGAGGTTGCCTCGCGCGCTGTAAGCCAGCTGTGCGTTGACCTATATACAACCTTGTATATAGGTCACGCGCTTACTATGCCTCTATGCGCTTATAATTTATTAATAAAATAATAAAATAAACTTAAATGATTTAATAAAGAGAACAAAAATATATTACTTAAAAGAAATAATTACTTTGAAAATAAATAATTGAATAAATAATAATAATAATTAAAATGAAAAAAAATTTTTTTAAATAATTAAATATTAAAAAATATAACAAATAGTAATGAAAAAATAAGAAAATAAAATTAAATGAAAATACAAATTATAAAAATAAAAAAGGAAAAAAAACAGGGCGCTTTGGGGCGTCAGAACTATAAACTAGATAAAAAACAATAAAAGAAATAAGCTGCAATATACAAAACTTATAGATTTTATTCAAATGACAAACACTAACTATACATACAAAAGGGCGCCAGTCGCGTAATACGGACGCGACTCCATGAGGTATCTTAATTGTATTTATATAAAGCAACGCGATGAAAAGAGAGCCAACAATACGCTTGATTAACATGTAAGGGTACGTTTAACCCGGAGCTACACTGATATTTAGCTTGAACGAGAGCTAGAAAGAAAAACGAATGCACTATGCAATGCCACGCACGTGGTCACCAACACACATGCGCACAAGCAATAAAAGAAACGATATATTTATCGTTACAGCCGAAAAAATAAAGATTGTTAAAAAGCATTTATGCTTTAAGCACTCACGCAATAATCGCACTCATCCACACATAAAAAAAAGGAACGCAAAACAACGTGTAAGTTAACAGCCTTCGCCTTGTACAATATGCTGCGTAGTTTGGTTACAATAAACGTTGACCGACTTGGGGACTAGCGACAGAAGGAATGAGCATCTCAAGATGGATGCTTTTTCTTCCTCATGCAGCCCGCTATGCGCGCTATCTTATGCTCTTACCTTTTCCTTCTACTTGACTGCTAGAGTCATGCTATACGTATACTAGACACGTTGGCTAGGTTTGCTGTTCTGTATGTTACGTGTATAGTTATGAGCTGGGGGTTGGCTTTAGGTTTACGTGCGTTGTCTCTTTCTTAACTGCACGCGAATTCAATGTCTTCCTTCTGCAACATATACTACTTCATTATAAAAGCAAGCTTTAACCTTTAGACTGCTGGAAGATCAAAATTTTAACATCATGCGTCAAAATATTTATTTTCCGGCAGTCTAAAGGTTAAATAACATGGCCAATTTGCCATGTTACAAAGGATTTTATTAAATGCTATACAGCAATCTCCGATTGTGATAGCTAGTAAAGTTATTGATGAGCGACAAGACCTTAATTGATATACTTTCACCTGCGTTGCCGGTAGCGCAGTTTTCCTTCGTGATGCAGGTTCAAAAATACGTTGTACGAAACTATATAACATTTCGTAAATAATTAATTTATAACTGCTTATAAGGACAGCGGAGGCGTCGTAGTAAGCAACGGGAAATATATTTTGTTATATATAATCTGGCGATGTAAATTAATTTAAGGCACATTTGAACTTTAACTTAAGATAATTTATTAAACCAAAAAGAAATTAATATAATAAGTTAATCTATGAATTGAACAAAAATAAAATTGTATAATATATGAAATGTAACATCGCGTCCAATGAAAGGACGAGCACAGGGAGGGTGCGTCGCGAACTAAATAAAACTCGCTTATGACGCCGATCGGCTATATAACCGATGATTACAATTTACCCGGACAAGTATCTCTCGAGGAAGCGACACTTGGATATTACGCTGTATAATTGTACTTACAGAGATATTTAACCGTAATTTTCCTTATTATTACGATCATAACGATGATATTAACCCGCATACTACAATTGAAGGAGGTCGTACCATTGCCCCTTCACAACTAAGCTATAGACAAGAGGTACAACAACCAAAGAAAAAACTAATACCCCCATAAGTATTTTAAAGAACCTTCGTTCACTACCATCTACAAGCAACATTACTCCTAAGCCATCCAAATTACAAATTCCTTTTTACCAACACCATCAATTTCCTATATATCCTCCTACTTTCTACCCATCTATGTACCCTAATATATAACCCTCATGCTTATTACCCAATGAATCCTGGTTTCTCACCGACACATACATCAAATGATAAATAATTTAAAACTTAGAATTCTGAAAACTTACCTCTACCTTATCAACAACGATCCTATTACCAATCACGTAACAATGACTTCAACAAAACTAATAATAACCCCAGATTAACCTCTCCATTTAGACTCTACGTAAATATGAATATTGCTTTTTTTAATTACGAAGATGCTCGCCGAGCGGACGCACTGACAAAGAATGCACAACCGCTGCATCTAGCTTAGATTCATCATGTCAGAGCGGAAGAATGCGCAAAGAGCAGAAGAACTTTCCCCATAATACGATTAAACGTTTTCACTTTAAGAGCAGCCCGAACCATCTGTCTTTGATCAATAGAATTTTTCATCATTTATATAAATACCATCCGTTGTGGCATGAAAAAAATAGTAGCCCCCGCTAGATATTGGTATAATAAGTAAATTTTGTAATAACAATCAAATTATTTTATTGCGTAGTTTTTGAATAATATAAGACCTACGAACAAACTAAAATATAATTAGTCTTTTTGGGTAGGTCTCATATTATTCAAAAACTACGCAATAAAATAATTTGATTGTTATAACAAAATTTACTTATTATATACTAATATCTAGCAGGGGCTACTATTTTTTTCATGCTACAACGGATGGTGTTTATATAAATGATGAAAAACGCTATCAGACAAAGACAGATAGTTCGGCCCCCTGTTAAAGAACGAAGAGGGCATTTTTATTCTAGATACAGCAGTTGATATTAATGCAGTAAAACGTAACGCCTTTAAAGACGATACACTAATTAGTACCAACGAAGCAATCACTGTAACCGAAATCTCTACCTTACCCATAGATACGGTAGGCACTGCAGAAATGGAAATAATTAGTTCCACACACACATTCGACATGCTACTATCAACATTACCTCTTATACACGGAGCTATATTAGGCTCTCCTTATTTTGAAGATGAGTTGGTTAGAGTTTGTTACAAACTTCAAATCCTTATCATAGCTAAAAGACCGATGGACTTCATTCCATTTTTAGAAAGAAAAATCCCAACCTTTGACGAAAAACGAGGATTAATTTTTTATGAAGAAATGACCACAAAATTAGAAAGTGACGGAAGCCAAACACCTACAGCTGGAAATTCAAATAAACCAAAATCTAAGAGTGAAACAGATAATGTTAATGCCTCACAACAACTATCATACTTGTCTTCTAAAAACGAAACACCTAATAAAATTATTAAGAAAACAAATTCTGATAAAGAGAAAATTGGTTGTAATATTATACATCGTTTGCCACTGTACAGTAAGTTAGCTTTAAAGATACCTACTACCAAACAATCAGTCAATGGATAAACTTATTTATCCAGAGTAAATGTAGGCTTTCTTTAACAAAAATTGAAAATAAATATGTAAGCTTCTTTTAGATAATAGAAATGATCCGTAAACTTCTCTTAGGTACAAAGAAAAATAAATATGTATGTTTCCTTTAGCGGTAATGGAAAATGAATATCAAAGTTTTTTTTACTATAGTAATAATCTGTAACTTCTTTTGACTGAAAAAAAATTAATGAACTTTTTTTAACGTCAGTAAAAAATAAGTCTGTAAACTTTTTTAGCGACAATAAAGAAATGATGTGCAAATTTCTTTTAAGAGGAGGTCACGTATCTCTGACCTTTTCTAATCAAAGAAATGATTTTTTTACAAAAACTAATAACTTTATCAAAAAATGAAGAGAAAGCCGCATCTTGTATCAGAAAAAGCAATATTTTCTTTGATAAGAAAAAATTAATTTTATTGCTTCGTTCTCAAGAAAACCTTGAAAAACCAAATTGTCCACCCTAACCTCTATGATTTGAGTTTTTTAAGGTTTTCTTGAAAACGAAGCAATAAAATTAATTCTTTCTTATCAAAGAAAATATAGCTTTTTTCATTACGAGATGCGGTTTTCTCTTCATTTTTTGCTAAAGTTATTAGTTTCTGTAAAAAACTCAATTCTTTGATTAAAAAAGGACAGAGATACGTGATCTCCTCTTAACATCAATAAAAATAATTTTAGCTTCTTCCACCGAAATTAAAAAATACATTAATACACTTCGTTTAACGACAATAATGAAAATCTATTGGCAATATGGAAAGTTCTTTTAGTGACAAAAAATATTTTTTAGTTTTATAAAAATTTTCATTTAATTAATAATAATGAATTTTTCACATATATAAGAATATATAATTATTTTAAAAATTAAATTAAATGACATCTTGAATAGATCTTGAAAATTCTTTTGTGTACAATATAAAAATAATCAGTAAGCATCTTTAATTACGAAAAATATATAGTCTTTTTTTAGCAACAATATAAAATAAATATGTAAGCCTCTTTAAGCTACAATGAAATATAAATTTGTAAGCTTCTTTCAGCAGCAATGAAAAATATTCTGTAAGCTTCTTTTAGTAAAAATGAAAAATAAATGTGTGGGCTTCTTTAGCCACAATCAAAAATAAATATGTAAGTTTCTTTTAGCTACAATCAAACATGAATTTTTAAGCTTCTCTTAACAACAATATAAAATAAATCTGCAAGCTTCTTTTAGCCACAATAAAAATAAGTCTGAAAACTTCTTTTAGCAACAACAAAAAATTACATATATAAGTTTCTTTTAGCTACAATGAAATATAAATTCGTAAGCTTCTTTGAACGACAATTCAAAATAAGTTTGTAAAATTCTTTTATCGACGATAAAAAATAAATCTGTAAGCTTCTTTTAGCGACAATGAAAAATGAATGTATAGGCTTCTTTAGCGACAATGAAAAATAAATATGTATTTTAAATCATATTATCATTAACTATTATTAAACATTATTATATGCAATAAAAACTTGAATAATAACAAGTCTGTAAATTTTTTTAGCGCCAGTAAAAAAAAATCTGTAAGCTTATTATAGTGACAGTGAAAAATAATCTGTAAGCTTCTTTTAGCAAAAATGAAAAAGAGATGTGTAGGCTTCCATAGCGACAGTGAAAAATAAATAAGTATTTGAAATTTTATTATTATTAACTATTATTAAACATTATTATACACAATTAAAACTTGAATAAAAAATAAGTATATATATTTTTTTAGCGACAATAAAAAAAATCTGTAAGCTTATTTTAACGACAATAAAAAATAGATCTGTGAGCTTCTTTTAGCGACAGTGAATAATGATCTGTAAGCTTTTTTTCATTACAATGAAAAATAAATGTGTAGGCTTCTTTAGCTACTGTGGAAAATAAATATGTAAGCTTCTTTTTGCTACAATAACAAAAAGAAACACTCTTAATGCAACCATATATTTATATATGTTGGTCTCAAGTCCAAAAATAATAAAGTACAGAGAGGAAGTTTTTTTCTTCGCATTGTGTTTATAAAATTTACAAGATAAGAATATAGAAATATTAATTTATAATAATAATTTTTAAATGCAATATTTTTATAACATTGTACACAAATAAAACTTATAGTTTTTTTTCATATCTGATTGTACGTCTTCTAAATTGTTTTTATTTTTCATATTTACGTACAAGTTTTTCAATAATAGTATATTTTACAGATTATATAAAAAAATATCTTGGCTGATTCCATTGAGATTCATGCAGGCCGTCACGGATCGAATTTTTTTGGCTGAAAACTATGTGAATGTGTTCTAATGCTCAAGAGAAGATGTGGATACCCCGAAATACGGCTTAAAACTTTTTTTTCACGATGCTGTAGCCTATTTTGTGTTGAATGTTAAAATAAAAATTGAAAAAATAAAAATGGATCTCAATATTCAAAATGCTCCATCTCCGTCAATTTTCGACTTTTCGAGACGTATTTTTTTAAAAATGTGTGGAATTCAGCTTACTCTTACATTGCGTCGTTACTTTATAGATTCAAATTAATATAGTCGAGCTATTAATGAAAAACCAAAAAAATACGATTTTTTTCAACGTGATTTTCTCAAAAACTCTATTTTTCCCTCAAATTTTAATATTTTTATACACAAAAACATTAACTTTAAAGATGGATGAGTATATGCTATTTTGCGTTATTTTTTTCAAATAAATTTTTAGAATTTTTTTTTAACTACAGAATATCAAGACCATGTCATTTTCCAATAATTATGCTCTTCCACTATTTGTTTACTGTTTAATTCATAAATATATTGTTAGTGTTTGCAAAAACCTTCAAAATGAGCCAATTAGTTACAATGGCATTATCACTGGCAAGGATAAAGTGCAAGGACTTGAAAAAAGGCATATGAAAGCTATGTACTATTCCTCTAAAAATCCATTCGGAGAATTGGGCCATACAACGGACTCCTTGCAGCGCCTGTATCTAAAGATTTCGCTATCTAGAGAAGATAAAGTTAGCGTTGCAAGTTATAAATTATTCTTAGAAGAAGTGAAGAATGCCCTCTTTATCTAATTCAAGCAGTCGGAACTGCAAATAATTTAAATTTGAAGATTTCACCTATCAAGATGCCTGAAACTATTAATGTTAAGATGCGAAAATCGTACGCCATTCGAAAAAGGAAGCAAATGAATGATGCATTCGATCCTAAAGTTGCTAGTAAAATAATGAAATTTTATGATATAATGGATTTGCCTAAATTGAGTGAAAGCATTGAATGTAAGCCATGCGATAAATTGCTCGAAAATATTAAAATTGCCTTAAAACATTGTTCAAGTTTTTCCAAAAAAGTGCAGCTATTAACCTCATACCAACTGATTTTTTCAAAGAATATTTATTATCAGCTCTGCCAGGCGTAACTACGTACATGATTGATTAAGCACGCTCACTGGTTAATAATGAAGATGTCTTGAAGAAGCTTGAAAATTATAGTGGCCATTCTCTGGATAAAGAAGTTGTGTTGAAAGTCGAAGACTATCATTCAAACGATGATTTTAATTGCTCTTGACAAAGTGCAAATAAAAATGATACAATATCTGTAAAAGAAAACGGTATCAGAATTAAAAAAGTTAAGCGCTTTTTTACGCAAAACATGAAACGAACGTTTCAATCATTCAACGAAGAAAGTCCCCAAATGGAAAAGAAAATCGGCAAATCAACATTCTATGTCTTGAGACCAAACTGGGTTATACCCCATCCATCCAATAATATACGTGTCTTTGTATTTATTGCGAAAATTTGGAGCTTATATTAATAGCTTTAAAAAATTATAATACAAATAATAAACATGACATTACAAAAATTGAATCAAATCTATTTTCTTCTTTATTTTTCTCTAAAGATAATATGAAATGTGTACTAGGAGACTGTATAAATGCCCAATTCAAGAAACTATTGATTTGAAAATGATTTCCTTGATGAAAGAAGATCTTTATGAAGAAATAACTTATAGTATTTGAGAAAAATCAGATTCACTTAATAAAATTAGTACCATTGAAGACTTCTTTAAATTGAAAAAATATGCTCTCACCGTGAGTACTTACAAAATGATTAAAGAAATTCAACGTATTACTATTCAAGAGGCAGAAATTTTAGTAAAATAGCCAGTTTCAATTAGTCATTCACGTAGATTTTGCCGAAAGTGGTATGGTACGACAATGAAGCGTCATAACTTACCCCCACTCTTGACCCCTCCCAGAGGTGAATGACCTGTGAGCGATGCACAGGAGCAGGATGAACCACTATGACATAATACGATGGTTTATATATATATATATATATATATATATATATATATATATATATATACTAGGGGGGGTTCCCCCCTGCTCGCTCCGCTCGCCAACCCCCCGAATACACACATTCCAAAGTAAATAGGAAAGTAGGACATAATGAGTTGAAATTTCATATTTGTGAATGTAAAAAAAGTTCAATAGAAAACATCGATACATAAAAATATAAGATATGAAGTTATAGAATTAGAATTAATAGAAAAAAGATAGTTTAACGCGATATTCAAAAGTTTACAATGAATCAAACTTATATATTTTTGAAATAAATTAAAAATAGAATATAAAATAGAATATTAAAAATAAAAATGAAATTGAACTTGATATTATTCGAAATTCGTATATATGGAATTCACCGATCATCGTAATAGCATAAACGCACGATCGAGCATTTAAATTCGGCTCTGGGTGTCTCAGATCCTGAGTCGAGATTTTTTATTTCTGTAGTATTCTTGAATACGTGACTTCTATAATAGCGATTAAATAAGTACAGGTATTAGAGGAAGTTGTTTGGAATAAGTGTACAAAAATTCATGATATTTATGATTATAGTAATTTTATTTTATAATTATTCATTCTTTTTAATTTTAGTAAACTAAACTTCTAAATAATATAATTCTTTTTAAATAAATAAAAGTTTTATTTTACTGCTATTATCATTGATTAAATAAATTCAGTTTTTTAGACATATTAGTGATTTTTATATTTTTTTTCTTAAACATATGATGTAAATGATATATCTAAGTTATAAATTTTTTATTTGAAGTACATAAAGTGTTATTATAAAATTTATATTTACACTTTTTAAGTTTCAATTATATTACATGATGTACTTCTATATAAATTAAATGAAATAAATATTTTAATTTTTTTCGATTATACATTGTTAGGAAAAACATGAATAATTTTACGTTATTTTTTGTACGATTCCATAAAAATTATAAATTTTACCATAATTTAATTATACAATTGCATGAAATTTAAAAGAAAAATTTCAGTGATTCACTCGAAACAAAATTCTATTATTTTTAACAGTTTAAATTTCGTTCATAAACAGCAATAAACATGCAGACGCTTGAAGCGTCGCCACTCTACTCTCGGGGTAATCAAATACTATAAACTGCGTATAGCAGGATCTTATATCTCGACGTCTGAGACGTCCAATACGAAATTAATTTTTGCTCAGCTTCGTATTAAGAGTTTTCAAGCTTTTCTAGAATTATCATCATTCGATATACGATAGAATTAAGTAGATTTTAGAATATATGATTTACGATTATCTTCGTTTTGCAAATTTTCGCGAAATTTTTTATCAAAATGTTATATATAACTTTATCGCAAAAATTTATGAAACTTTACTAAAAATTTATACACAAGATACGTTAAAGTTTTTATAATACTGTCTAAAAATTGTATAGTAAGCTATTAAGGGGATGTAAAATGGACACTACACCTGTACTCATAAATATTTACTATCTTTACATTTCATAGCAAAATTTTCAATAAAAAAATGCATTAAGTTGTAGTATGTACCATGAAGATTATTCAGTTAAATTTTTTAATGAATTCATTCATTAGTTATTGAGAATTTTGGGTTCTAAAATTATTTATTAAAATTTTTCAATTTTGTAGAGGAATCCAAATATCTTAAAAGTTAATGAATGAATTTATTCGAAAACTTATCAAAATAATCATCATGGTACATACTACAAGCTAATGCATTTCTTTTCTGGAAATTCAGCAATAAAATAGAAAGGAAGCTAATATCTATAAGTATAGGTGTAGTGTCCGTTTTACATCTCCTTAATAAAATCTTGTGAAAATTTTTCATTATCCTATATGAAAATAATTTTTGTGAGAAATTGTTAATAACTGTTAATAATTGTAACAAACTACCGCAATTGAGACATTAATAAAATTAATATTAATAATAAAATTCTTGTTATTAACAGTTATTCATATTTTATCACATTTTTACACAATTATTAATAGTTTTTCACAGAAATTATTTCTATATGGGATAATCTTACAAAAACTTTTTATAATAATCTTGTATTTTTCATTAGAACATTATCATAGTATTACACGTATTAACTTCGCTGTAAAATTAGTAGAACTTTAATGAAAGGCTTGTATAATACATGAAGATTACGATACATTATAAATATTTTTTAACAAAAATATTGTTGAAAAATATTTTGTGTTCTGAAATAACTTATTATTATTAATTTTATTAATTTATTTCTATGTATTTCTTTTATATTTTTTAAAATAGAATGCAATCTATCTTCTGAATTTACACAAAAAGCAGTTTAAAACAAAATTATACATATTTTCTAAAAGAAGAATAAGAAAAATTTTTAAGAAGGAAAAACAATAGGTATGTGATTAAATAAAAGCATATATATTTATTTTTTATATATTTTAAATATCATGTCAAATAGTATAAAAATAGAAACTATTGGTGATGGAAATTGTTTATTTCGTTGTTTTTCTTTTTTTTTATATAATAATCAAAATTATCATAATGTAACAAGAAAAATTGTCGTAAATAATATTATTGATAATTGGAATCGCTATGAATCTTTTATTATAGGAAGAATATATAATGAAATTGAAATTAAAAACATGGATTGTTATAAACAATTAATGTCAAAATGTGGAGAATATGGAACAGATACTGAAATATATAGTTTCTGTGAAATTTATAATGTATTTATTACAGTTTATTTTAATAATTGTAATATTATTCATTATTTTGGTAACAATGAAAGTATATAGAAATTGAAACTATTATTTAGTAGAAATTATGATGATGGTCATTACGATATAATTGGTTTATATAATACTAATTTTAAGTTAGAACAAAATAAAATAAAAAATGTAAACAATTATAAAAAACGTAAATTTTTATGTAACAAAGAAATTAGTCCATGTATAAAAATAAAAATTACAAATCATGAAAATAGTAATGTAACTATAGAAAATAATACTAATAAAAAAATTATAAACAATAAAAATATACTAAAAAGAAAAAATGAAGAAAAAAATCTTATAAGTAAGAAGATCAAAATAATTAAATCGACAGATAATATAGAAATAATAACTAAAAAAAATGATTATATGTCTGATTTTGGTGAAATTGATTTTAAATGTTCCTACTGTTCTGCAGTATTTTGGAAAGAAGAAAATAAAAAATTTACTTGTTGTCGCAAAGGAAAAATTAAATTATCACCTTTGAGTTTATATAATAATAAATTAAAAGAATTAATCTTATATAATAATGTTTTTAGACATTTAATTAGGTATTATAATAACCTATTTTGTTTTGCTACTTTTAGTGCTAATATAATTTATGAAAAACAAAAAGCAATTTATAATTTAAAACTTCAAGGTCAAGTACATCATTATGTTCCTAAAACTTTAATACCAAATAATAATCAAAAACCTTGTTGTGGTCAATTTTATATTTATGATGATAATACTGCGATTGAAAAAAAATTAAAAACTAATAAAAATTTAATAAAACATCATTTGGATTTATTAAAAAAAGTATTTAATAGTAATCCTTATACTAAATATTATAAAAATTTACATCAATTAACAAACTTAGAGAATTTACCAAATTATAAATTATATTTTATCAGAAAAAATGATAAACACAAGCATCGTTATAATAAACCTCTAACATCTGAATGTGGGGCTATAATCGTATCACAATCTGCGATTTCAGAAGATTATGATTTATGCATTTATCCTAAAAATACAATAGAAAATGAACCAAAACATGTTTATTTAAGTAAATTATCTCAACACGTAGATCAGTTAGTTTTTCCAATTCTTTTTCTATCTGGGGACTTAGGTTGGAGTATTGGTCATACTCAAAGTCCTAAATCTTTAGAAATTTTCACGATGTTACAACTATTATTCATATAGATTGGCTTATAGGCCAGATTCTATTAATTTTAATCCTATACTATATTGTGGACGATTAACGCAACAATATTTTCTACATGTTGCAATTCAAATTGAAAATAATAAAATGAATTTTCTAAGAAATAATCAAAGACAATTAAGAATTGAATGTTATCAAGGCTTATTAGACCATGTATTAAATAGCGCTTGTAATATATCAAATAATCTTGAGAAAAAAGAAAAAATAGGTAATCTATTTATATTGTCATCAACTTATATAGGAAGTCCTAGATATATGCAACAACATTATCAAGATGCAATGGCCATTTATAGAGAGGTTGGTAGACCTGATATTTTTATTACTATGACTTGTAATCCAAGGTGGAAAGAATTAAAAAGAGTTTTAAAAAAATTTCTAGCAGGTACTACTCCTAATGATATCCCTAATATAAAAGTTAGATTATTTTATACTAAATTCAATAAATTACTTGATGATATCGTTAAAAAAAAATATTTTTGGTAAAGTTATTGCTTATGTATACACAATTGAATTTCAAAAGAGAGGTTTACCTCATGCTCATATTCTTATAACGTTACACTCTGATGATAAATTAATAACTCAAGAAAAAATAGATAAATATGTTTCAGTTGAAATTCCAAATAGTGATGGCAAGGAATTACAAAAATTAGTAATTAAACACATGTTGCATGGACCACATAACAATAATTCACCATGTTACGATAAAAATAAAAATACTTGTACAAAAAAATATCCAAAAAATTTTGTTAATAATACTATTATTCAAAAAAATGGATTTCCGGAATATAAACGAATAAATAATTCACACGAAAATCATTATTATAAAATTAAAAATAATAAACAAATTATTCCTGTAGATAATTCAATGGTTGTACCTGACAATAGTTATTTACTCAGAAAATATAAGTGTCATATAAATTTTGAAATATGTGCCACTATACACAGTATAAAATATGTTTATAATTATATTCATAAAGGTGGAGATAAAGCTTTTTGTAAAATAAAAAAAATGATGATAAAGACGAAAAAGAGACTTATGATGAAATTACACAATTTATAGATGGAAGATATATGAGTCCTATGGAAGCAGCTTGGAGATCATCTGAATTTCCGATATGTGGAAGAAGTCATACAGTTGTTAGATTAGCTGTTCATACGGAAAATCAGCAAAAAATTATATTCGAAGAAAATAAAGAATCAAAAGCTTTAGACAAATGGAAAACAACATTAACTGCATGGTTTAATCTTAATATTAAAGATGAGTTTGCAAAACAAATAAAATACAGTAATATACCTAAATACTACGTATTCAATAACAATAAATATTGGATCAAACGTACTCGTGATAAAAAACATAAAGCTTTCGGAAGATTAAATATTGTGTCTCCTAAAGATACTGAAAGATTCCATTTAAAATTAATTTTAAATCGTGTTAAAGGCATAACTTCATTTACAGAATTAAGAACTTTCGAAAACATAACGTATAATACTTTCAAAGAAACAGCAGTTGCAATGGGGCTAATAGAAAGTTCTTCGCAAATATTTGATATATTTTCTGAAGCTTGTACCATTATGCTACCGAGTCAGTTGCGTCAATACTTTGCATGGTTACTTTTATCAGAAAATATTCAAGGTAATGAAATATGGAATAAATTTAAAGAATATTTTAGTGAAGATTTTGAAGATGATAAAGAAAATAAAGCATTAAATGAAATTAATAAAATTTTATTGACAGAAGAAATGTCTTGTAAAAATTTTAGTTTACCAGAACCAATAGAAAAAATTATCCATGAAAATCAGGAAGAAAATTAAAAAATTATTGAATATAATAAACATATGTTTAACGAAATGTATTTATTATTAAATCAAGATCAAAAATTTATTTTTGACGACATAATAAAATATTCCTCTAAATTATATTTATTGATGGACCAGGTGGTACTGGAAAAACATTTTTGTATAAAACATTAATTTATTATTTTTTATACAAATGTAAAAATGTAAAAAAGTATTATCAATGGCATGGACTAAAATTGCATCAATTTTATTACCTAAAGGAATGACAAGTCACAGAACTTTTAGATTACCTTTAGATTTAGATAATGTAGGAATCACATTCTTTAAATTAGAAAGTGACAAAAAGAATTACGAGATGCAGATATTATTATATGGGACGAAGCTTCAATGATACCAAAAAAAGCTTTGGAAATTGTTAATAAAACTTTATAAGATTTATGTGGTAATGATTTACCATTTGGTGATAAATTAATAATTTCAGGAGGTGATTTTCGCCAAATACTTCCTGTTATAAAAAATAGTTTTAAAGATATAATAGTACAAAATAGTTTAAAATATTCTTTTTTATGGCCGTTATTTGAAATTAAAAAATTAAATAAAAATATCCGCTGCAATAATAAATCATTTAATTCTTTATTATTACAAATAGGTGAAGGTCAAATTGAATCATTTCAAATTCCTGATAAATGGAAAACTAATGATATTTGTTTAAAAATATATAAAAACATTAATAATAATAACAATGTAAATCGAGTAATATTAGCAGCTCATAACGATGACATAAATAATTTAAATAAAAGAATATTAAAATTACTTAACGGCGAATCGACAACTTATTATAGCATAGATTATGCTACTTCCCTAACAACACAAAAACGTTTCAAAAACGTTTTTGAAACGTTTTTCGGTAAACTTATATACGTTTGTAAATTTCGACAAAAATACATATTCAAAACGTTTTTAAAACGTAAAATATGTCCGCATATTTTAGATTCTCAAGAGTAATGTAACGTTTATGGAACGTTTAAGAAACGTTTAGAAAACGTTTTCTCGATGAAAATTTACGCAAGCTCAAATATCCAAACGTTTCCTTAACGTTTAAAAAACGTTTTATTTGGTAAAATTTTTTTCTCTATATAATAATTTTTTTGAATGATAAAATAAAACGTTTAAAACACGTTTTAGAAACGTTTGGAAATTTAAGCCAACGTATTTTTTCACCGAGAAAACGTTTTCTAAACGTTTCTTAAACGTTACATAAACGTTACATTACTCTTGAGAATCTAAAATATGCGGACATATTTAACGTTTTAAAAATGTTTTAAATACGTATTTTTGTCGAAATTTATAAACGTATATAAGTTTACCAGAAAACGTTTGTAAAACGTTTTTGAAACGTTTTGTGCTGTTAGGGTTATAAAGGAGTCGATCAAAGTGATGATAATATCAAATTAAATTATCCAATAGAAACTCTTAATAAAATAAAAGAAGGTTTACCACCACACATATTGGAATTAAAAGTTAATGCTATAGTTATATTAATAAGAAATTTAAGTATTACCGAAGGTTTATGTAATGGAACAAGATTAAAAATTATAAAATTATATAAATATAATCTTGAAGCTGAAATCTTTACTGGAGAAAAAATTGGAAATAAAGTTTTTATTCCAAGAATAACATTAAATACTGGTGAATCATCGTCTTTACCCTTTATACTTTATAGAAAACAATTTCCTGTAACATTAGCTTTTGCTATGACTATTAACAAACCTCAAGGTCAAAGTTTTGATGAGATTGGATTATTTATTAGAAGACCTTTATTTTCGCATGGACAGCTTTACGTTGCACTGTCGAGATGTAAAAATCCTAACAAAATATACATACAAAATGAATCTGAAAATAAATATGAAATATTAAATATTGTTTGGAAAGAAATTTTTAATCGTTAAATAAATTTAAAAATATTGTAAAAATAAATACAGTTTATAAGAAAATAAACATAAAATGAATTATTATTTAATTAATATAAAATAAATTTATATATTCGATAAACATGGAAAACAATGAACAATTGAATGTTGATAATAATGCAAATTGGCAAATTATGGAATGGGATCCAATTAATAATATGTATATTGAACCTGTATCTAACGAAGAATTAGAAGAATTGTCTAACTTAAATGCTGAAATTAATGAATATAAAGAAATAGAATATCTTCAAGAAGTAGAAGATGAAGAAAATTATTATCAATATGTAAAAGAACAAAAATTATCTGAGTGGTCTGAATTAATACAAAAATTTGATATGAAATATTATATACATTATTATAAAGAATGGAAAGATGTTCCTAAATGTTTTTAATTTCAGGTTCAAGAAATTTTTCAATATCTAATAAATAATGTCGATTTCGACATAGAAGGTATTAAAAATGATGAAAATTATTATGAAAATTTATTAATAATAAGTAATATAATCTATGAATTATATTTTTAAAATGATAATTATTTATATACACCTTTAAAATGTTTCAAAAAATAAAAATCAAAATATTTACATGTAATAACAATAATAATTTTTCATATTTTGTTAATGACAATATATTTTATTTTTATGAATTTATAAATTTTTTTCAGCGATAGTTTAAAAGTAGTTTATAAAATTAATTTTAGCAAAAATAAAAAAAAAAATACTAAAATTTTTAAAATAATATAAATCTGTATGCTTTTTTCAACGACAATAAAAATAAATTTGTAAACTATTTTTAAAAATAGTAAAAACAGATATACATATTTTTTAACGACACTAAACAAAAAATTTGTACGCTTTTTTCAGCGACAATAAAATATAAATTTATAAGTTTCTTTTAGCAATTATGAAAAATAAATATGTAACCTTTTTTTATCGACAATAAAAATGATTTTGTAGGCTTCTTTTAGCGACAACTAATAAATTTGTATGCTTATATAGAATTTTTTTAGTGACAACAAACAATAGATCTGTACGCTTCAACAAAAAAATAAATGAATTTATAATCTTTTTTAGCGACAGTAAACAATAAATTTTTACGCTTTTTTCAACAACAATAAGATATAAATTTATAAGTTTGTTTTAGCGATTATGAAAAATAAATTTGTAAGCTTTTTTTAGCGACATTAAACAATAAATTTATATGCTTGTTTGAAATTTTTTAGCGACAACAAACAATCGCTTCAGCGACAATAATAAATGAATTTGTAATCATTTTTAACGACAGTAAACAATAAATTTGTACGCTTTTTTCAACGACAATGAGATATAAATTTATAAGTTTCTTTTAATTATTATAAAAAATAAATTTGTAAGCTTTTTTTAGCGACAATAAACAATAAATTTATATACTTGTATAAAATTTATTTAGCGACAACAAACAATCGCTTCAGCGACAATAATAAATTTGTAAGCTTTATTAGCGACAATAAAGATGAATTTGTAAGCTTCTTTTAGCGACAACAAACAATAAATTTGTATGCTTATATTAAATTTTTTTTGGTGACAATAAACAATAAATCTGTACGCTTCAGCAACAATAATAAATGAATTTGTAATCTTTTTTAGCGACAGTAAACAATAAATTTGTACGCTTTTTTCAACGACAATGAGATATAAATTTATAAGTTTGTTTTAGCGACAATAAACAATAAAGAGTACCCCCCGTTAAGATAGGTAAAATGCCCTCCCTCATATATTTCAAAACTAATATTTTTTCTTGTTTTTATAGTAATTAAGATTAGGTTTTGTTATATTTATAGTTTCCTAACACATACCCTAACCTCAACATAACCTAAAAATCACTTTTTTTATAAATTTTTTTTTTTATCTGGAAGGATGAATGATATTAATCCCGCGAAAAACATATGACTAGGTCTTAGCACTTTCTTCAACTGTGATTTTTTGCGAGTCCTAGAAAGCAGTTTTTCTAACCTAAAAATAACATTTAAATCATAAAATCTCCGTAACTTTGCTCTGGGAGGGGCTACAAGTAATTTTCTGGGCTTAAAATTTGTATTTTTGAAAAACAAATAAAGTTTATGATGACCAAAAATTCGATTCTGGCATGGCGCCATGGCGAAAAACTCGAAAAACCATTTTTTCATAGGTTTTCTGTCGGTTATTGGTCTCTAGCAACTCACAAATCATTTTTAAAGAAAAAAAATAGCTTCATTGGATTCTACGTGAAAAAGTACATTGAAAATATGCATAATAACTTTAGGAATACTTGAATGCTGTTACAAAACAATTAAAAAAATAAAATAATTCTAAAATTATTACATAGCTACTTTGCGTCGTTGCTGCATTTTATGTTTTTATGACCTTGGTCATCTCTTTAGAGTCTCAAAGCTACTATTCAATGTACCCATAGGCAAATTATGTCCACTACACCCGAAAAACAGAGACAAATACTAGACAGATAACGTTAACTCCTATATATACTATATATATATATATATATATATATATATATATATATATATATGTGGAATAACTTGCTATCCCTCGTATATACATAAGGAATGGCGAGTTGTTCTTAGGGAACGCAAATTATTTTTCTTATACATAGATAAAAAACCAATGTTTATCTATTCCTGTAACTATTCTTTTTAGTGTTCTTTTTTAGTTTGTAAGAGACCTAACATGTTTTCTGTCCTCCATAAATCACGAACTTGATAGATTTGAATAATTAAATGATTCCAATTAAGTTCCAAATTCAAAAATTAAAAGATCATTATCTCTTTAGAGTCATAAAGCTACTATTCGATGTATTTACAGCTAAATTACGCCTATTGCACGCCAAAATAAGATTTTTAAACATAACTGAAGTAACGGTCGTATCATCTGTCTTTTTGTATTACAGTAGACTCTGGATACAAGAGAATCAACGGGCCTTCAGGAGAAGAATTTTCTTGAAAATTCTCTCATACAAAGAGTCCCCAACACGCTCGAGTCAAAAGTGATACCCACACCTACTGTTTTGTTGTGTGAGTTGTATCCAACATGCGTGTATATTCTGTCTCTCTCACTTTCATAGTGGTGGGATAACGCAAATACTTAGGCTCACGCCCATATTTAGGAGAAAGAGCTCGAAATCTCTTATATCGCAATCTCTTGTATCGAGAGATCACTGAATCATTAGAGAGACAAAGACGGAATAAGGTTTCAGTAACAATATATATATATATATATATATATATATATATATACAAAAAATAGTGAGCTGTTGCTAGAAACAACGCGCTTGATTCTCATATATGTAGAAGCAATGTATTTCTTATATCGGTTGCTACTCTATTTTTTGCGTATAATGGCCTGAAGACAAATCATAATTGTGGCAGTTCTAACAAAGAATATAAATGCTTACATAGTAGTGTACATTCAGGCTCGAATTTATAGACCCAACACGATTGTTACTAAAACCTTATTCCGTCTTTGTCTCTCTAATGATTCAGTGATCTCTCGATACAAGAGATTGCGATATAAGAGATTTCGAGCTCTTTCTTCTAAATATGGGCGTGAGCCTAAGTATTTGCGTTATCCCACCACTGTGAAAGTGAGAGAGACAGAATATACACGCATGTTGGATACAACTCACACAACAAAACAGTAGGTGTGGGTATCACTCTTGACTCAAGCGTGTTGGGGACTTTTTGTATGAAAGAATTTTCAAGAAAATTCCTCTCCTGAAGGCCCGTTGATTCTCTTGTATCCAGAGTCTACTGTAATACAAAAAGACAGATGATACGACCGTTACTTCAGTTATGTTTAAAAATCTTATTTTAGCGTGCAATAGGCGTAATTTGGCTGTAAATACATCGAATAGTAGCTTTATGACTCTAAAGAGATGATGATCTTTTAATTTTTAAATTTGGAACCTAATTAGAATCATTTAATTGTTCAAATCTACCGAGTTCGTGATTTATGGAGGACAGAAAACATATTAGGTCTCTTACAAGCTAAAAAAGAACACTAAAAAGAATAGTTACAGGAATAGATAAACATTGGTTTTTTTATCTATGTATAAGAAAAATAATTTGCGTTTCCTAAGAACAACTCACTATTCCTTATGTATATACGAGGGATAGCAAGTTATTCCACATATATATATATATATATATATATATATATATATATATATATATATATATATATATATATATATATATATATATATATATATGTATATATAGGAGTTAACGTTATCTGTCTAGTATTTGTCTCTGTTTTTCGGGTGTAGTGGACATAATTTGCCTATGGGTACATTGAATAGTAGCTTTGAGACTCTAAAGAGATGACCAAGGTCATAAAAACATAAAATGCAGCAACGACGCAAAGTAGCTATGTAATAATTTTAGAATTATTTTATTTTTTTAATTGTTTTGTAACAGCATTCAAGTATTTCTAAAGTTATTATGCATATTTTCAATGTACTTTTTCACGTAGAATCCAATGAAGCTATTTTTTTTTCTTTTAAAAATGATTTGTGAGTTGCTAGAGACCAATAACCGACAGAAAACCTATGAAAAAATGGTTTTTCGAGTTTTTCGCCATGGCGCCATGCCAGAATCGAATTTTTGGTCATCATAAACTTTATTTGTTTTTCAAAAATACAAATTTTAAGCCCAGAAAATTACTTGTAGCCCCTCCCAGAGCAAAGTTACGGAGATTTTATGATTTAAATGTTATTTTTAGGTTAGAAAAACTGCTTTCTAGGACTCGCAAAAAATCACAGTTGAAGAAAGTGCTAAGACCTAGTCATATGTTTTTCGCGGGATTAATATCATTCATCCTTCCAGATAAAAAAAAAAATTTATAAAAAAAGTGATTTTTAGGTTATGTTGAGGTTAGGGTATGTGTTAGGAAACTATAAATATAACAAAACCTAATCTTAATTACTATAAAAACAAGAAAAAATATTAGTTTTGAAATATATGAGGGAGGGCATTTTACCTATCTTAACGGGGGGTACTCTTTATATGTTTGTATAAAGTTTTTTTAGCGACAACAAACAATCGCTTCAGCGACAATAGTAAATTTTTAAGCCTTTTTTAGCGACAATAAAGATGAATTTGTAAGCTTCTTATAGCGACAATGAAGATGAATTTGTAAGCTTCTTTTAGCGACAACAAACAATGCTTTTTATAAGATTTTAATGCAGTTATATATTCTTATGCTGCACGGTTCGCCTAAAGGAAGTTTAAATAAAAATGTTTTGTTGCCTCAAAATTCATTTTGATTATGATTTTTAGATATCTTAAACATATTTTGACATACTTTTTAAAATCAATTTACGTGGCCGATTCATAAAAAGTTAAGTTTAAATGAACAAATATTGTTTTATTAGGCAACATTATTATAAATATATAAATAAAAATAACAAATAAGTAAATAACTATCCCCGATTTATTTTATATCACCTGTATGTCAAAAACATTTATTTACGGTATTAATATGCATTAAATCTATAATTATAAAACGACTGATATATATAATTACTTAAGAAATGAGAAATAATATATACAAAGCTAGAAAATTTTTTCCATAACTACAATCTTAAAGTTCATTATATTCTCACCTAATTCATTGTATACAAATAAAATAAACTTTGAAAAGGTTACAGCTAACACTACTCGATACTATTTATTATTAATAATATAAAGATCATATGTAAATAAAATTTGTGGAATTTAAAGTGATATATAATCTTAAAGGAAATTTAGTATAGCATTTGACTTCGCGCAGCAACGTTCGTTTAATTTATTTAATTTCATTCAATTTAAAAATAGTGATTCTCAATTATGAACTTGCAAAGTAATTCGGCCAAAACTCACGAACGAAATCGGCATAATATGTGTTTGATGTGTAAAAGGAAGCCGAAAAAAGCATTATAAAACTACAGGTAAAATAGGAACTCAAATCAAATTGTTATTTCCTGATTTTAATGAGATGGATTCGCGTTTACCTGCTGTAGTTTGTGGTGCTTGTAGGCTTAAAATTACAAGAGCTAATATGAATACAAGTTTAAAAAGTTCACTTCAGATGCCAGACTACTCAAAATATCATTTAAAAATGAAAACGCGCAGTACATCAAAGTCAGAAAAAGAGTGTGGCTGTACTTTATGTAATGAAATTAGATCCAGACAAAGAAGTTTTGAAATCGTTAATACTAAAAAAAGGGAATCTTGCAAACCACTGAAGAAGACTAGTAGGCGATGTTCGAATTGTTTAACTTTAATAGCTAAAGGTATAAGTCATAAATGTACTTCAACAACATTCCTAAAAAATGTTCAAGAAGGCATCAAAACTCCAAAGCAAAGTAAACATTTGATTTCTAAATTATTAGTCAAAAGGAAAGTTGAAAATAAATCAAATGACAAAGCAGAAAGGACGAATGTTGCACTATCTCTATCACAACAGCGTGGTAAACCATTAAATATTATCGTAAATGCAAAAGAAAAAAATAAATACACCAAATATCGTCTAATGATTTATGTGATTTGCAGAATGATTCAAATTTATCTGATCGTCAGATACGTGATTTTTCTAAATTTATAAGAAGAAAAACATGTTCACGAAATATTATTGAGCCTTATACCCGAGAAAAAAATTTTCAAAAGTCTCATAGTTTGGATGAATTTTTTGAAGTGCATTCATTGGATTTCGAAATTGTAAAAAATGAGGTTGTTACGAAAATTCCAAGCTCTGCTGTTATTTGCACCGATTCGATTTTGTTTATACAATATATTATTCATAATAGAAATATTTTTTATTTTCACTTGAATTTTGGTATTGATGGTGGCGGAGGTTCTTTAAAATTCACCTTATCTATTCAATCTAAAAATGAAGATAATAACATTGAAAAAAATACTTCAAAGAATTCTAAAAAATGGAAGGACACTGGAGTATAGAAGATATTTATTATTGCTCTTGCTCCAGATACACAAGAAAATTATAACAATGTAAAACTTCTGTGGTCAAAACTAAAAATTAATGATTGTTTGATTGAATATCCAGGAACAATTACAACTGACTTGAAACTTTCAAACATAATTACGGGTTTAACGAATAGCGCAAGTTATTGTACATGTATTTGGTGTGATGTCACGAAAACTAATTTAGGTTTGTGTGGTACTTTGAGGACAACAACTAGTTGTATGTCTAATTATAATAACTGGTGTGATCATGGAAAGGTAAAAAAAAAGTTAAAGATTCCAAAAATTGTATCAATCCACCTTTGTTTTATTCAGATGATGATAAACTAATTTTAGATGTACTACCTCCTCCAGAATTACATCTTCTACTAGGCTGTGTTAACACACTTTATAGTAATATGTTTAAGTTATATCCCGATATTACTACAAAATGGGCGCATCAAAGTAACGTAGAAAGAAGTTACAGTAATGGTGATAACTTTTCGTTTGCAGGAAATGCATGTAACGTATTACTGAATAATGTTGATAAACTTCAACAGATATGTGAAGTTAACATTGGAGGTCTAGCAGGTTCCATGGCATATGTAGATACTTTTAGAAAATTTAAAATAGTCGTTGACGACTGCTTTTCTCTAAATTTGAAGCTAGATTTTGAACAAAATATTAAAGAATTAAAAAAAAGTTACGAAGTCTTAGGAATCTCAATAACACCAAAAGTGCATACAATTTTTAATCACGTAGCACAATTTTGTTCAAAACACCAGATAGGCTTAGGATTTTTTGGAGAGCAAGCTACAGAATCAGTGCATTATGATTTTAATAAAAAGTGGATGGATTATAAAGTATCAAAACAGAATGAAAATTATACTACAAAATTACTTCGAGCTGTACGTAGCTACAATAGTGCACATTTATAGATTTGTATAAACTTATTTAAAGTTTAATAATTAATGTATATGAAAATGAAATTGAACATTTTTATGTTTGTTTGTTAAAAAATGTATTTTTTTGTTTACTGTTAACGTGTTATTGTTCATTAAACTCTTATTTATGTACGCGACCGGTATTTTTTCATTTGCTATTATATTTAAATATTAAATGTTGGTATCCAATAAAATGATATATTTTTATTAAAACCCAAGTTTCTATAAATCTGCCACGTAAAGTAATTTTAAAAAGTATGTTAAAATATGTTTAAGATGTATAAAGATCATAATCAAAATGAATTTTGAGGCAACAACACATTTTTATTTAAACTTCCTTCAGGTGAACCGTGGCTGGTCTCAAGCCCAAAAATCTTTTGTTAGGACAAATATGTAAATATCTTATTTCTAATTTAAAAAAAAACATGTTTTATTTAAATACAATTGTTAATAAAGTACCTATGGATATTAAGCTAAATTCATTTTGTAATTCATAGTTTACTATTGTAATTAATAAATTTTTTCAATAATAAAAATAAAGATACAATATATAGAAATAAAAATATCAGAACAGAAATAAAAATATTATATATTTATCTGAATAAAGAAAATGCAGAGAGAAAGCTTTGTATTATCAATTAATTATGTTTGCAATCATATCAATAGAGTATTAATAATAATAATTTTTTTTTTTCATTTTTGAAATTCAATATTAGAATACGAAAAAACTTTATAATATTAAATAGTTAAAGTTACAATCATAATAATAAAATATTACTAATTAAAATAATATTAAATTACTTATAATTGTTATTATAATAATAGAATACTAGCAAAAAATACCTCGCTCCTAACGTCGCTCGGTTGAATTTTCATATATTATATTATTATGTATAAATTAGCCAATTTAAAAAAAAAAAAGAATTGACGCAACTTATTAATTGTGACATTGTAGTTTTGTACTAAATTAAATTTTTCTATTTTTATAAAAAAGAATAATTAAAGTTACAATGTGCATAAAAATTGTTTAAATACAAATTATATCTTGATGAATTAAGAATTTGCTCTACTAAATTGCATTTGAATAAATGAAAAAATATAATAGGAATTTTTTCTTTTTAATCACGTGTTTCAATCACGAACCATAAAATAATCGAAAACAGTATTTGACGTTTACTAGAACTAACAACTGCACGGAGAAAAGAAAGTATTGTTAAAATAGGTTCTAAATCAAGTATATCCAATTTATGTATTAAGGTACTTAAAAAAAGAGTGACGATATAATTTCAATTAGTACTATAGCTTGAATTTTAGGGACCAATGTTGGTACTATTATATTATGAAGTAAGAGCATAAATTTGCGATGCTTACTGCCTTTTTTTGGTATTAAGACTGATCTTTCACCTACTCGATTCAAGGGCAATATTCCGCAGAAAATGCAATTATTAACCTCTTTTTGTGCGGCTTTTCCTGTTACTAAAATTGAAAATTATTAAATATAGAATTATTTATATAATATATAACTCTTTAAAATTACTAATAATAAATATTTAAATTCGTGATATTCAAGGATTAAAACGATACATGTTTATCTTCCATATTCCGTTTCAAAATAGTTACTTTTGAGTTTTAAATTAATGATTAGAAATTTAAAATTGATATATATATATTATATGATTTATATTATATTTATCAACTGTTGAAAATCGTTACACAATTTATTGGGTTTTGCGTTAGCAGGTATTAATTATATTGAAGTTTTTCGCTCCTAACGTCGCTTAGTTGAATTTTCTTTTATTATATTATTATGTATAAATGACTAATTTTAAGTAAATAAGAATTAATTAATTGAATTTTGAGTACTGAATAAAATTGAAAATAATTTGATGAAACATAATATAAAAATATATGTACACATGTGCTTAAAGTAAAAAAGCGTATAATTTATTTCAAGTGACTATTTCTCACTATACTTCTATTAGAAAAACAAAGATAGTACGATATCTGATGTAAATAAACTGAGAACTGGGTACTGAGATACAACTATAATTTCCAGACCTCAATATATGACCATGAATTTGAATTATGAAATTAATTTATAAGTGAAACATGCTTAAAAGAAATTCGTGTTGATTTCTAATAAAAATATCTTCACAAATATATTTTATATTTTTATGAAATACGAAATTTAAATAGAAAAAATCATAAGATTAAAATACAACATTTAAGTTAATTTTAAATTTGAATATTTCGGAATAAAAAAATAACTATTTGCTATTACTTAACAATCCTTTTCGCATCTAATATAAAAATTTAATGAGATACAAATATTACAAAGTGTATGTATCCCAAGTCAGGTTTGCATTTCATAAATATTATAATTTTTAGAAAATTCTTGATATTAATAGATTATTAATTTGGAAAATTTAAAATTTTTTTATTGATGACAAGCAACTTTTCAAAAATAGTTAAAATAATACTGTAAATGTCAATCAACATTTTCATCAAAATAAAATTCAACGCTATAATTATTAAAATAAACATTTTTATTTAACTACAATCTATTGTAATAATTATTTTTTTATATATATATATATATATATATATATATATATATATATATATATATATATTAAAAAATAATAATTTTATTTGATGAACAGTTATATAAATATTATATATTTATAATTGTATAACTAAATTTAATAAATTAAAATTATATTCAGTTATCATCCAGAGGATGAGGTATTTAAATTAATTTTCATGAAAATATATTATTTAAAAAGTTACTTGTTAACAATTTTTTATAAATAACATACATTTAACCTTAATTACATTTTCATTTGTACACGTGTTTATATTTAAATGAATTGTGATTTATATAAAAATTGTTAGCAATTCATTTCCTTGAAGCAATATTTTTAATAAGAGAAACATTAATTTTTAAAAAATATCAAATTACCTCATTTGAAAAATTATAATTACATGATATAAAAATATTTTTTAAAATATCGTTTAAACATAAATTTTATGAAATACAATTTAAAAAAATTATTTATTAGATATTAAATTTTTTTAATAGTCAATTATAAAGATAGGACAATAGATAAAATATGAATAAATGTTTCTGATTATGTCTATAATTATGCATTTATATGTATGAACTGTCTAGATAGAAGTAGAATTCCCCCTAAAAAAGTAAATATTTCAAAAGAAAATTTACTTATTATTTGCGAAACATTTATTATGAATGCGGAAAAAAAAATATTCTGTAATATCACTCTATAATTTGTAATAAATATGATACAAATCATTGAAAGTACAATTATTTCATTATGTTAAATTTGTTGTCAAAGTTTGATTATATTTTACTATAAGAAGATAAAAAAATTAACTGTCTTTCCATTCTATTGCTGAATTTCCATAAAAGGAATGTATTAATTTGTAGTATGTCTCGTGATGATTATTTATTTGAATTTTTAAATTATTCCAATCATTAGTTTTCAAGATATTTAAATTTCTGATTCCAAATGGAAAAATTTTAGTAAATAATATTGGAACCCAAACTTCTCAATAAGTAATGAATAGATTTCTGTAAAAATTTAACTGAATAATCTTCGTGATACATACTGTATGTTAATGCATCTATTTATTCAAAATTTTAAAATACAATGGAAATATAATTAATATTTATGGGTGGAAGTGTGCTGTCCATTTTACATCTCCTTAAATAATTTATATTTATAAAATTCACATAATATCATATAAAAACTATTAAAATGAGAATCATACATTCAATATAATTGTCAACTATGAATAAAAAGTTTAAAAAATTAAGTGATAACTTATAAATAGTTATATTATTTTATTGAATACATTTCCAACCTAAATAATTAACTTCATGTTAAAACTAAATTTAATTAGCATTCAATACCACAAGTTATTTAAAAAATTTACCATTATTCAAAATTATTAAAAAGTTATTTATAAAAAGTATTCCCATATAAAAATTTCAAAATTATACCAATTTAATTTTTTATTCTTTACATTAGAGAATTAGTTTTGATGTTGAAATTTTTCTGTGAAATGAAACATATATATATATATATATTATATATATATATATATATATATATATATATATATATATATATATATATATATTCATAATGAAAATTCCTTAGTCCGTTTAATTAAAAAGGAATTGTAGATTTCCTAATTAAAGCTCTCGAATTAACAATTCATAATCCTAACTGACGCTTCTTCAATTCACAATTACATTTTTGTTTGTTAATTAAAATTTCACGGAAAAACAATTCGTATTGCCAAGATATTGGTGGAACAATATCCAATCTTTCGCATTTATTTAAAAATCGATCGGCAAAATTTTTCCAATATTTCGCCAACATTTATTATTTATCAATCCCTAGGGCTAAAACCCACATTATTTCCACATATTGGAAATATATTGTATATTGTTGATGTATTGGATATTGCTATATCAATATGTATAATGATAAATAATCTTAAATAAAATATCAAAGTTTTATCACAGTTAATTGAAAATTTTTAACTTTTTTTATATCATATCTATAGGTTTACAATATAGGTGATATTGAAATCTTTAATATAATATATAATAATAAAATATTGGTAAATTAAATTCAGAAATTTTTTTTTGCAGAAGAAAAAATATACACTTAATTAAATTGTGTAAATTATTATTATTATTATTTTAATTTGGTGAATTCCACGTTTATTGACAAGCCGATCTCAACGTATTGGCCCACATCTTTATTTATATATCTTCCATTATTTCCTGTTCCAACTTTTCCGTATCCCATTCCATGTTCGCCCGGGGTATTGCCCGTGAAAAATGGAAAACCCATGGGCAAACCCTATGGGGTGAATCCTAAGAAAACCTTCTCCGGAATGGGTTGGTGTATATAGCCGATTCGATATTTGGTACTCTTGGTACAGAATACACCTATACCGTATCTGCTACACGTTCGGCCTACATTGTCATGTGGCCAGCACGCATAAGCGACCATCACACGAAGCAAGGAAAGGATGAGCAGGTTCTCATTGAAAAGGTGTGGTCACCCATCCAACTACTAACCATGCTTATTTCTGCTTAACTTCGCAGATCGCTTGGCGCGCGTCGAACCATTCGGCCAATGCGTCGGTCTGAACAACAAATATATTTAATAAAATAATTTTTTAAGTCAATTTTACAAATATAAATATAACAAAAAATCTATTATACTAATTGTATATTCACATTACAATTTGGTTGAAATAATTTCTGAGTTAAAGATTAAATCATTTTTAATTTTAATAAATACAACTCAAAGAAAATTTTTGATATATTTTATTTTTCAAAATGCTTCATTAATTTGAATAATGAAGATTCTTTATGTCTTCAATATAATAATAGTTCAATAAATAATTTTTTTGAAGTTTCTTCAATTTTACAATTAAAAACATTATACAAGTGACTTTATTTTTACGAAAAAATAACTTAGAAATCAGTCAGTTCAAGCTCAAAAAATTTTTTCTGATATTTATGATGGTCTGTTGTATCAAGAAATGCTCTGTCCAAATGAAATATTAAGTAATCCCAACAATATATCTTTTACGTATTCTGACGGCGTTAGAATTATTAAATTTTCCAAATACAATATTTGGACGTTTTATTTAACATTTGATGAACTTCCTTACAAAGAACGACACAATATTAAAAATGCGTTGTTAATTGGCTTGTTATTTGGAAAACTGAAACCTAAAGTTAATCTCTCTTTCACTTCCTTAAAAAATTCATTAAAAAAATTTTATAAAGGTATATATTTTGAAGTACCCAATGTAGATAAATCTATTATTGTTAAAGGTATAATTTTAAATGGCACGTGCAATCTGCCAGCTCAAGCGATTTTTCTAAATATGTGTCAATACAACGGTGAATTCGGTTGTCCAATATGCAAACAGGAAAGCATTTTAATTGATAGATCAAGAGTATAGTATACCCTTTTAAAAAGAAATTAACTTTGCGAACTGATAGCGAAACCATTCAGCACAGTCAATAAGCTCATGTTAGTAATATCAAAGTGCAGTGTTAAGGGACCAACAATGCTCTTTAAAATTGTACCAAAATTCATCACATCAAATAATATCTTTGAAAGAGTTTCAAAAAAATTAATCAAACTATGGTTGTATTCAAAGTTTAACAAAAAAGATTTGTCCATCTTACAATTTGCTGATATTTTTGACAGCCGATCAAAAGCACTTCAACCACGAGAATTTATTCAAAGACGTCCGCGTTCAATCGCTGTAGACTTACTAGGAGAGTGTCACATCTCCGGATCACAGATTTTGCTCAAACTTCGGAATGAGTTTTCAGATGACAAAATATAGTAAGAGCTAAAGTTATAGTCACAAACTTTTAATATTTTCCTAGTTACAGGCAATTGAAGAGAATCACTAAAAAAGTTACTAGATTTTTAAACACTTATAGCTCTTAGGCATTGATAGCTGTAAGCTTGAAACTTTTTTTTTAATTAAAGCTGAGCTTAAATCTTTTCGAAATAGTAGTTATAGCATATCAAAATATTATTTTTTTCCAAAGTTATAGCGTAATGAAGATTAGACCTGAATTTTCTTTGTAAAACATTAATTAATAATAAAAACTGAAATTAGGTCCAATCTTATAGCCCAGGCGGGATCTGTTTTGGTTTGGACATTTCGTATTTAGTCGCTAATTTTTGCTCAAATGTCTCCAAAATTATGTTGGATATGATAATTTCGATATGCGCCAGTTGAAAAAGTTGTGCTAAATTCGCTATTAAACAAATAGTGAAAAAATCTCGAAAAATATGATTTTTTTTATCCTTTTTTTATTTATAGCTCCTTAGATATACATTTTAAAGAAAAATGTAAGAGAAAAAAAAAGATGATAAAATTTTACATGAAATATTAAACTTTAGAAATAAAAAATTTCATTTTTCATGTTAGAAAAACAATAATATCGAAAAAACTGCCCAAAAATTAATGTTTTGTTAAATGATTTTCTTAATTATTTAAATTTATCGTATGATTTTAATATTGGGCAACAGAAAACTTTTTCATATGAATAAACAGCCCAGCAAATTTCATTAGAATCGGTTTGTTCATTGCTTCATAATAATTTAACAATTAAGCGTCCCGCAAAAAAATGCAAAAATTTCAAAACTTCATTGCAAATAAAATAATGCTTTCAGATAAGTGCTGGTTTTTATACATATAGCAGACTATTAAAGCTTTTAAATGCACTCTGAAAAATTAAAATCGGTTGATTAGGAGAGTCTTGGGAAGTTTTCAAAAAATATAGTTAAATTTATGCTTATAAACAAATTGAATTTCTTTTTCAATTTTGAATCAAATGAAACCCAAAAACTTTTGTTTGAAAATACTCTGAAAGGCGCTCATTTTAAAAAAAGAAAAGTCAAATTCCGCTCAATAGTTTTTGAGCTATGAGTCACCAAAGTTAATTTGTGTTTATTATTAAACAATAAACAATAGAAAGGCAATTAAAGCGTCATTAGCTTTATTTGTCCAAGCGCTTTTTAGGTAAAAGTTTTCAAAACATGCGCTTTTTGGAAAGACATAAAAAGTATCGATTAAAATTACTCTGATCACTCGAAAAGTCGTTGAAAACGTATGAGGGTCACGTGATGGAGCAAGCTGATTGAAAAGTGGAATCAAGATCTAAAAACTACAGCGCGCTCTAAAAATTTGATTATCTCGGCTTCTAATGGTCTAATTTCGATCTTTTTTTTTTGAATCGATGTGCCGGAAGTCAAGGAATTCAAACATTTTATGATAAATAATTAATTATGCGTATAATTTGTTATATTAACATAACTTTAAATCATAAGATAAAAAATTTGTATTTTTTTAAACATTTATTAGTCTATTTTACATAAAAAGTGCTTAATCTTATGTCATTTTACTTACTAAATGAGAACCTATTTGATATTAATTTTTAATAATGTTGAAACAAATTAGAGAATTGATAAATTGTAAATAATTGAAAAAAATGTTAAATAATTTTAAAAGTATCATTATTTCAATCGTTAATGTCTATAATAAACTAAATGAGAATTCTGTACTTATTATAAATCTTTGATTAACATTATTAATTTATTAATTAAGGAAGTTCTTCGTATAAAAGTCAAAAATTTATTTGAAAATTAAGAGTTTCAAACGCATAATATAAAAGAAGAAATATGATGTGAAAAGTCAATAAATTTATTATTATTTATAATAAATGAGGAAACATTTTTCTATAATTTAAGATAACTTTTAATCAAACTAGATTAAATCATTGCTCTTATTTTCTAAATATTCATCTTCAAATTTCATATTACTTCCATTTTAAATTATTATATCTTCAAATAGCAGAATTATAATGTAAAAAATAAATAAAGTGACCATCGTATGCTTGAGTATTTACTTTGGATTCACTTAGACGTCGTTAAGGTTATAATGTATTTCGAAAATAAATAAAAATAAAAGACTCTGCTAAGGCTTGATCATAATTGAACTTTGACTTTGGAAAGGGCCAATGATTTTAATTCGCCCTATACAAATGTTTCTTTTTCGTACATTTCAAACATTTAATTTGAATTAAACAGGAGTTTCAAACTGCGTGAAAGTATGATAAATTTCTTATAACCTTCAAGTCTTAGCCTCTTTTTAATTTTCAATGTGATGCAGTAGCCAAACAGATGCATAATATTTTGATCAAAGGTACGTAGATGTAAATGTATCCTGAAAATGCAAATGTAACATTTTTTATATTTTATATTTGTATTTTCACATAAGTTTAGAAGTATACTTGTGTATACTGAAAAATTATAATTATAGAAAATACACATTATAATAGTATTGGTTTATTATTTTTCTCATAAAATTATTAAAAACATAAAATATATAAGAAAGAGTACCCCCCGTTAAGATAGGTAAAATGCCCTCCCTCATATATTTTAAAACTAATATTTTTTCTTGTTTTTATAGTAATTAAGATTAGGTTTTGTTATATTTATAGTTTCCTAACACATACCCTAACCTCAACATAACCTAAAAATCACTTTTTTTATAAAATTTTTTTTTTATCTGGAAGGATGAATAATATTAATCCCGCGAAAAACATATGACTAGGTCTTAGCACTCTCTTTAACTGTGATTTTTTGCGAGTCCTAGAAAGCAGTTTTTCTAACCTAAAAATAACATTTAAATCATAAAATCTCCGTAACTTTGCTCTGGGAGGGGCTACAAGTAATTTTCTGGGCTTAAAATTTGTATTTTTAAAAAACAAATACAATTTATGATGACCAAAAATTCGATTCTGGCATGGCGCCATGGCGAAAAACTCGAAAAACCATTTTTTCATAGGTTTTCTGTCGGTTATTGGTCTCTAGCAACTCACAAATCATTTAAGAAAAAAAAAATAGCTTCATTGGATTCTACGTGAAAAAATACATTAAAAATATGCATAATAACTTTAGGAATACTTGGATGCTGTTATAAAACAATTAAAAAAATAAAATAATTTCAAAATTATTACATAGCTACTTTGCGTCGTTGCTGCATTTTATGTTTTTATGACCTTGGTCATCTCTTTAGAGTCTCAAAGCTACTATTCAATGTATCCATAGGCAAATTATGTCCACTACACCCGAAAAACAGAGACAAATACTAGACAGATAACGTTAACTCCTATATATACATATATATATATATGTGGAATAACTTGCTATCCCTCGTATATACATAAGGAATAGTGAGTTGTTCTTAGGAAACGCAAATTATTTTTCTTATACATAGATAAAAAACCAATGTTTATCTATTCCAGTAACTATTCTTTTTAGTGTTCTTTTTTAGCTTGTAAGAGACCTAACATGTTTTCTGTCCTCCATAAATCACGAACTCGGTAGATTTGAACAATTAAATGATTCTAATTAGTTTCCAAATTCAAAAATTAAAAGATCATCATCTCTTTAGAGTCATAAAGCTACTATTCGATGTATTTACAGCCAAATCACGCCTATTGCACGCTAAAATAAGATTTTTAAACATAACTGAAGTAACGGTCGTATCATCTGTCTTTTTGTATTACAGTAGACTCTGGATACAAGAGAATCAACGGGCCTTCAGGGGAGGAATTTTCTTGAAAATTCTTTCATACAAAAAGTCCCCAACACGCTTGAGTCAAGAGTGATACCCACACCTACTGTTTTGTTGTGTGAGTTGTATCCAACATGCGTGTATATTCTGTCTCTCTCACTTTCACAGTGGTGGGATAACGCAAATACTTAGGCTCACGCCCATATTTAGAAGAAAGAGCTCGAAATCTCTTATATCGCAATTTCTTGTATCGAGAGATCACTGAATCATTAGAGAGACAAAGACGGAATAAGGTTTTAGTAACAATCGTGTTGGGTCTATAAATTCGACCCTAAAAGTACACTTCTATGTAAGCATTTATATTCTTTGTTAGAACTGCCACAATTATGATTTGTCTTCAGGCCATTATTCGCCTAAAATTAGAGTAGCAACCAATATAAGAAATACATTGCTTCTACATATATGAGAATCAAGCGCGTTGTTTCTAGCAACAGCTCACTATTATTTGTATATATATATATATATATATATATGAGAAGCAATAGCTCCTAGAGTTCCTAGCAATAGCTCACTATTCTTTGTATATATATATACATATATATATATATATATATATATATATATATATATATATATATATATATATATATATTGTTACTAAAACCTTATTCCGTCTTTGTCTCTCTAATGATTCAGTGATCTCTCGATACAAGAGATTGCGATATAAGAGATTTCGAGCTCTTTCTCCTTAATATGGGCGTGAGCCTAAGTATTCGCGTTATCCCACCACTATCAAAGTGAGAGAGACAGAATATACACGCATGTTGGATACAACTCACACAACAAAACAGTAGGTGTGTGTATCACTTTTGACTCGAGCGTGTTGGGGACTCTTTGTATGAGAGAATTTTCAAGAAAATTCCTCTCCTGAAGGCCCGTTGATTCTTTTGTATCCAGAGTCTACTGTAATACAAAAAGACAGATGATACGACCGTTACTTCAGTTATGTTTAAAAATCTTATTTTGGCGTGCAATAGGCGTAATTTAGCTGTAAATACATCGAATAGTAGCTTTATGACTCTAAAGAGATAATGATCTTTTAATTTTTTAATTTGGAACTTAATTGGAATCATTTAATTGTTCAAATCTATCGAGTTCGTGATTTATGGAGGACAGAAAACATGTTAGGTCTCGTACAAGCTAAAAAAGAACACTAAAAAGAATAGTTACAGGAATAGATAAACATTGGTTTTTTATCTATGTATAAGAAAAATAATTTGCGTTCCCTAAGAACAACTCGCCATTCCTTATGTATATACGAGGGATAGCAAGTTATTCCACATATATATATATATATATATATATATATATATATATATATATATATATATATATATATATATATATATATATATATGTATATACAGGAGTTATAGTTATCTGTCTAGTATTTGCCTCTGTTTTTCGCGTACAGTGGACGTCATTTGCCTATGAATACATTGAATAGTAGCTTTGAGACTCTAAAGAGATGACCAAAGTCATAAAAACATAAAATGCAGCAACGATGCAAAGTAGATATGTAATAATTTCAGAATTATTTAATTTTTTTAATTGTTTTGTAACAGCATCCAAGTATTCCTAAAGTAATCATGCACATTTTCAATGTATTTTTTCACGTAGAATCCAATGAAGCTATGTTTTTTTCTCTAAAAATGATTTGTGAGTTGCTAGAGACCAATAACCGACAGAAAACCTATGAAAAAATGGTTTTTCGAGTTTTTCGCCATGGCGCCATGCCAGAATCGAATTTTTGGTCATCATAAATTGTATTTGTTTTTTAAAAATACAAATTTTAAGCCCAGAAAATTACTTATAGCCCCTCCCAGAGCAAAGTTACGGAGATTTTATGATTTAAATATTATTTTTAGGTTAGAAAAACTGCTTTCTAGGACTCGCAAAAAATCACAGTTGAAGAGAGTGCTAAGACCTAGTCATATGTTTTTCGCGGGATTAATATTATTCATCCTTCCAGATAAAAAAAAAATTTTATAAAAAAAGTGATTTTTAGGTTATGTTGAGGTTAGGGTATGTGTTAGGAAACTATAAATATAACAAAACCTAATCTTAATTACTATAAAAACAAGAAAAAGTATTAGTTCTGAAATATATGAGGGAGGGCATTTTACCTATCTTAACGGGGGGTACTCTTTATCATACCTTTACGCAGTTTGAAACTCCTGTTTAGTTCAAATTAAATGTTTGAAATGTATGAAAAAGAAACATTTGTATAAAGCGATTCAAAATCATTGACCCTTTCCAAAGTCAAAGTTCAATTATGATCAAGCTTTAGCTGAGTCTTTTATTTTTATTTATTTTCGAAATACATTATAACCTTAACGACATCTGAGTGAATCGAAAGTAAATATTCAAGCATACGATGGTTATAGCATACTATATTTATTAATTTTATATATTAGGTAAGGATTTATTCCTAACGAAATTGTAGTTTAAGACAATAATATTATTTCATGGGCTTTATTACAATATTAGAATAACATTGTATAATAGAAATTGATTCGATATTAAATGGTTCGTTACAATTATTATTGTAAATGTTTAAGAAGATCTTTCGATAAAACATTAGGACAAAATATTCGAATTATAATTTGTGTACACGGAAAAACTTTTGCAATTGATTTGTGCTCAAAAAAACTTGAAACCGATTTGAATGCGCTAAAGACTTACTAATACTTTCATTATTGACATATTTTTACACTCAATAGTTATGATGTAAATATATTATCTATTTAGTTTGCAAAAAATGATCAAGTATGTACGTTGACTACATTCGAGACAGTCGAATAGCCTTTGTATTCAGACTTGATCGGGATTCAGCTTCAACTCGAACTGAAAAAGCTAACAGTAACCGAGCGCGTGTTTTGAAAGGAGGCAGGGGAAAAAGAAAAAGAGGGAGCAACCAAAATACATTCTTATTATGATGGTAAAATAGTAATTTAAAAAAAATTAATGAATATTAAGATTGTAATATAATTTGTGAGTCTTTAAAACTATTAAAAAAGATTTTCAACTCCAAATCTAATTATTTTAAACAACTAGGGGGCAGATGAGCATGTATCATTTCATGTCAATGATATTTTGAAGTAGGTTTGGTCGAGTGCGCAACGTTTACGCTTTTCCTTTGGAGTGTGCGAGTTCAACTCTAGGTCAGGATCACTTTTTTTTTAATTTTTTTTTATTGTTTTAAAATTTTTTATTAATTTTTTTATTTACATTTTTTTTCTTATACTATTAAAATCTAATTCTTCACGAGTTTATTAAGTATACTCGTTTTTTCAATGAATATTTTTTAAAAATAAATTATTTCTTAGACGTAATGATGAAAAATATTAATAAATAAATAATAATAATGTTTATTTCATAATACTATAGTTTAATTTATTAATAATGTAATTTGTAAAATTTACATAATAAATAAATTAGACTATAATATTAATTTATTTATGTTAGAATGTATATTACATATTAATATATATCTTAAGACAGAATTTAACATTAAGCATTATAAACCTAACTATTATTCATTTATTAATATTTTTAATTATTATATCTAAGGAATAATTTATTTTTAAAAATATTCATTGAAAACATAAGTCTACTTAAAACATAAAAAAATTTTTTTTATTATACTATAATACTATATAAATACATTTAGAGAAAAATTGATGGTTTATTTGATCTATGACATAGTTAGACCTTCTCTAAAAGTACTACAAAAATTTTCCATTTAAATTTTGTTATTTATATTTTTTGAGCTGTGTAAAGTAAAAAAATTTGATCCTAAAAATTCAATAAATTTTTGATAGATTTCTTGATGTCCGTTAAAGTAATCATTATGCTGTTAAAATTTCAAATAAATAAAAGGTACAATTTTTCATTTTTTTTTGAACTTTCATTATAAATTACACTTTATTATATTAAATGCATATATACGACACGTATTTATTATTACATAAAAGCTTACCTTTAAAAGGTATATGGTGGTCAAGTATGCTAAGCGATTTATTTTAATTAATAATTTTAACCATTTTGATGTCTTTAACATATTATAAAATATTTTTAGTAATAAAATCAAACCATGATATTAGAATTTCGTGAAATAATGAAACAAATGTCAAGTTTTTATTATTATAATTGAATTTTGCATGCGTTCACAGAATTAATCTATTTATTTAGTATTTGAAACCATCAAATCTTCACATTAGAATTTAATGAAATTACGAAGCAAATGTCAATTATATAATACGGATGATAAAACTATGACATCTTATACTATAAATTTTAGCAAAAAATTTTTCGAATTTTTTTATTTATAAATAAGCGTTTAATCTCACTAACTGCATTACTTTTTGTCATCATTTCTTCTATCATTTATTTAAAAGTGTTCTGAAATTTTTTTAATCTTATTAAATATTTACAAAATTACTTGCCAAACCCGTGTATAAATATTTTATTGGTGAAATGTCTAATGAATGTATGTTTTTAACATTTGAACCAGAAATTATAATAGATGTAAGATATAGGTAATATGAAATTGTACTAAGATAAAATACGCTCCTAAAAAATACTGAATACAAAACACCATATTACGTAAAATAATGAAATTAGAAAATTACAATTTTAAAATTGAACAATATTTTTATAATTACAATTTTTTTAACAAAATAAAAATTTAAAAAAATTTTATACACGGGCCTGGCAAGTAATTTTGTAAATATTTAATAGAATTAAAAAAATTTCAGAACACTTTTAAATAAATGATAGAAGAAATGATGACAAAAAGTAATGCAGTTAGTGAGATTAAACGTTTATTTATAAAGAAAAAATTCGAAAAATTTTTTGCAAAAATTTATAGTATAAGATGCCATAGTTTTATCATCTGTATTATATAATTGACATTTGCTTCGTGATTTCATGAAATTCTAATGTAAAGATTTGATAGTTTCAAATACTAAATAAATAGATTAATTCTGTGAACGCATGCAAAATTCAATTATAGAAATAAAATACTTGACATTTGTTTCATTATTTCATGAAATTCTAATATCATTGTTTGATTTTTTTACTAAAAATATTTTATAATATGTTAAAGACATCAAAATGGTTAAAATCATTAATCAAAATAAATCGCTTAGCATACTTGACCACCATATACCTTTAAGGTAAGCTTTTACAGCATTTAGGTGCTTGGTTACAGAGATTGAATAAAAAAAAACAGTTGCAGTTGTAAAAAACACTTCAATAGCAAGTAGAAAATAATCGCTGGTGAAGTAGTGATTTAATTTTAGTAGGAAATTATAACTATTCATTATTAATAATAAAACATAATAAAGTATGAAATAACAAAAGATTTATTTTGCAAAAATTATATCATAGAAATCAAAAGTTTTGCACCAGCGGTTATTTTTTACTTGCTATTGAAGTGTTTTTTACAACTGCAAAAGTATTAGATCGATAACTTTATATGCTTAAAACTTGACAAAATATAATTTAAAAATTTTTATAAAAATAGCTGCAAATAGCATTTTTTTAGCCCTTTTCAAATCTTTTTCAAATTTTTTTAGCTCAATTATTTAAAAAACTACAGCTGATTGAAGAAAAATGCAAAAATGAAAAAAATTTCAAAATTGCCAAAGCGATTATTTTTTTTTAAATATTGTTAAAAAAATGTAAGTAAGCTAAAAAGAAAGCATTTAAAGAATACTTTAAAATGCTTTTTTTTAATTTTTTCTAGGATAAAAATTGAAAAAGATACGCTTTTTCAAAGTCGGAACAAAAATTTGATAACCTGTCTAGAATTAATGCCCGGTACTATACTATCAAATTCTATTAAACCATTCGAAATGAAATTGGATAAAACAAATTATTATATTACAAATTTAAATAATGCATTTAATATTTGCCATCTGTTCAATGATTTCATTGGCATTTTAATATCAAAGTTTCATAGTTTTATATGACCAATGTATTTAAGAAATTCTCTAAAACCATTATATAAATTCAATTCGTAAAAACAAATTAGTTTTAAACTTTTATTTTTTTCTAAGGTAGTCGATAAAATCTCCTTTTGGTTAAAAATTATGATTTTATTTAATAAAAATAATAGTCTAAAATATGAAGTATTGAATACGAAACGAATTATTGAAAAAAAGATAAAAAGTTAAAATCATTAATTAAAATAATCGCTACCCTGGTAGAAATTTACTCTAGATCTGTCTAGTTTTGTATGTTAAATAATCGAGGGCTCGATTAAACTAGACAAATTTTCTACCAGGATAAGCGTACTTGACCACCATATGCCTTTTTTAAAGGTAAGCTTTTATATATAATTATAAATACGTGTCGTATATATGCATTTAATATAATAAAGTGTAATTTATAGTGAAAGTTAAAAAAAAATTAAAAATTGTACCTTTTATTTATTTAAAATTTTAACAGCTCAATGATCACTTTAACGGACATCAAGAGATCTACCAAAAATTTATTAAATTTTCAGGATCAAATTTTTTTACTTTACACAGCTCAAAAAAATATAAATAACAAAATTTAAATGTAAAATTTTTGTAGTACCCTTAGAGAAGGTCTAACTATGTCATAGATCAAATAAACCATCAATATTTCTCTAAATGTATTTATATAGTATTACTCAATAATAATAGAAAAAAATTTTTTTATATTTTAAGTAGACTTATTTTTTCAATGAATATTTTTTAAAAATAAATTATTTCTTAGATGTAATAATTAAAAATATTAATAAATGAATAATAGTTAGGTTTATAATACTTAATGTTAAATTTTGTCTTAAGATATATATTAATATGTAATATACATTCTAACATAAATAAATTAATATTATAGTCTAATTTATTTATTATGTAAATTTTACAAATTACATTATGAATAAATTAAACTATAGTATTATAAAATAAACATTATTATTATTTATTTATTAATATTTTTCATCATAGCGTCTAAGAAATAATTTATTTTTAAAAAATATTCATTGAAAAAACGAGTATACCTAATAGATATTCCCCTTGCAAGTCCCAATAAATTGAAAATAAAAACCATACAAAAATTTAATATAATGTAACATTTACAAACTTTTATATTTAAGAATATCAAATTATTAATAAAAAAGAAAAGAAATGATTGATTCAATGATATTATATTTTTTTAGCAGTACATGTCAATTTTATTGAGCCATTATGTGATTACAATCTGTCATTTCTTTTCTTTAATATGATCTCTTTTATTTTACGTTCAAAAACTTTTATATTGTTCAAATGACGATTTTTAAATATTTTATTTGTATTTACAAAAGTTAAGCAAAATAAAAAAAAAACTATGAAAAATATTTGAATCGTAAGAAATAATTTAAATTTCTAACTTCCAAAAATTGAAACTTGTATTTACTAAAATTCAAAACAATTTTTACAAAATATTGTTAAAAGAATGTAAAATTCAAATACTTTTAAAAAATGTACATTATATGCAAATTAAAAACAAATGAAATGTATTTTTGAAATTCGAAAAAAAAAATTAAATATAACCTTATTATTTAAATCATGAACAGCACTCTTTTTTTATTAAAATGTAGTACCTATTTTTATTATCTATTTTTATTTCATATTATATATTTGTAAGTCGAAGAATCGACGAACTGGAGAAAAAAGACGTGTGGTAGTATACCTATATATATATACATAAGTTAAAGAATTCACGAACTGGAGAAAAGCACGGCAGTATATCTATATATATGAGTTGAAGAAACTGGAGAAAAATTATAAGTAAAATAGTAATGCCGTCTGCTACGAACTTAAAAACTTACGTTACACAAAAAGTATTCATCAAATTATGTTGAATCTTTTAAAAACATAAATAAAATAGTTTTTTAAAGATTCAGCAATAATAAAATATAAAAAAATCTTTTAAAATAAAAATTTTTTTTTCAATTACGAGGTTAAACACGAAAACTTAACGTATATAAAGGCTTGGAGCGCCCGATTGCTTCGCCTACTTGCCATCGGGGGCGCTGCCGCGCCCCTTGATATACTCGTGAAAAATTAGTTTAATATTATAAGAAAAAAAATGTAAATAAAAAAATTAATAAAAAATTTTAAAACAATAAAAAAAAATTTTTTAAAAAAGTGATCCTGACCAAGAGTTGAACTTGCACACTGAAAAGGAAAAGCGTTAACGCTGCGCACTCGACCAAACCTACTTCAAAATATCATCGACATGAAATGATACATGCTCATCTGCCCCCTAGTTGTTTAAAATAATTAGATTTGGAGTTGAAATACTTTTTTAATAGTTTTAAACTCACAAATTATATTAAAATCGTAACATTTATTAATTTTTTTAAAAATTACTATTTTACCATCATAATAAGAATGTATTTTGGTTACTCCCTCTTTTTCTTTTTCCCCTACCTCTTTTCAAAACACGCGCTCGGTTGTCCGCACTACTGTTAACTTTTTCCGTTCGAGTTGAAGCTAAATCCCGATCAAGTCTGAATACAAAGGCTGTTCGACTGTCTCGAATGTAGTCAACATACATACTGAGTATATATTGAATGCATAGATGACTGGTTTCCAATTTCATTTCTTCTGAGGGAAACATCATCTCAATTTGATTTTAATCTTTTTTCAAGAATGATATTAAAATTATTTCAATAATAGTAGATGTGAATTTATATGCAACATTTGAACGTATTTTAGGTGCAAAAGTTTTTCCGTGTATGGTTCAGATAATAAATCCAAAACCTTTGATAATATATAGGGCTATTACACGCTGGAAAAAGAACAGGAACAGATATAAGAAATACATTGCTTCTATATCTATATATATAAGAAATAGCGAGTTGTTGCTAGGAACAACGTGCTTAGTTCTCATATATATAGATATAGGAGCAATGTATTTCTTATATCTGTTTCTGTTCTTTTTTTAGCGTGTAATAGCCCTATATATTATCAAAGGTTTTGGATTTATTATCTTAACCATAGACAAATTATAATTCGAATATTTTGCCCTAATGTTTTATCGAAAGATCTTCTTAAACATTTACAATAATAATTGTAACGAACCATTTAATATCGAATCAATTTTTATTATACAATGTTATTCTAATATTGTAATGGAGCCCATGAAATAATATTGTCTTAAGAGGCGGTCAGGTCTATTTCGCCGCTACATATAGGGTGGCGCTGCAGTCAGGTGAGAGAAATCTATTAAATATTTTTTATACAGCTATTTACAATTTTCTGAGACGACAATATACTTTTAATGTTGTGATTTCCTCTAGCCATATATATGTAGAATAATTATTATCAATTATAATAATATTAATCTTGTTTGAAAAGTCTAAAATATTGTTAAAAAGCAAAAAATGCGGCGCGAGGTAGAGCCGACATAAACATTAGCATACATCATGCTTTAGTATTGCTCTCTCTGTCGCACTAAAGGAAGGTGCACGCATGTTTACATCGGTCCTACGTTGCATCGCATTTTTCGCTTTATAACAATATTTTAGACTTTTCAAACAAGATAAGTATTAATAATTATTCTACATATATATGGCTAGAGGAAATGACAACATTAAAAGTATATTGTCGTCTCAGAAAATTGTAAATAGCTATATAAAAAATATTTAATAGATTTCTCTCACCTGACTGCAGCGCCACGCTATATGTAGCGGCGAAATAGACCCGACCGCCTCTTAAACTACAATTTCGTTAGAAATAAATCCTCACCTAGTATATAAAATTAATAAATATAGGATTTTATTTCTTATAATAATATTCGTTTTACTGTTTCAATACTAATATTCGTTATTCTATTTACAAAAATAGACTACATAGCTCTCGCAAAAGTGTGACTTAAGTGCAGATTTAGATTACATAGTGTTAAAAATGCAAAAGTCAAGGTTCATATTATTAAATCATGATGATAATGTTTGTATTGATGAGTTTTTCTTACGAAATATAAATTCATATGTAATCCCAAGTTGATATTTTGACTGTACTTAATATAGCTGTACCTGTGAAATGACTTATTTATCAAAATATTTTCTTTTATTAAAGCAATATAATATTTAAAAGATTTTATCACATATACGAGGTCTGATCCAAAAGTATCCGACCTCCGTTCATATCTTCGCGCGGAAAGACTCAGGCGACCTCTGATGGGCACAAACGTCACCAGAAACTCCTAACCTACTCGTCAGTAGCCTGAGATATCGATGAAACGCCTTAGTTCCCGCGCATTGTGTATTCGTTTACAACGACTTTTTTGCGCTCGTCGTAATTTGCTTATTGCTAAAAATGGCAGAACGACAATGCTCCAGCGCACGCATCAAATCTTGTGCAGCAGTATTTATCGAAACACAGTGTTGCGCAGCTCCGCCAGCCTCCATACAGTCCTGATATAGCCCTCTGCGACTTTTGGCTGTTTCCTCGATTAGAAATACTGCTTAAGGGACATCGATTCGATAATAAACAGACTCTTGAAACTAATTCGACGAATACACTAAAGGCGATTCCGAAGTCTGACTTTTAAGACTGCTTTAATAACTGGAAACATCGATATGAGCGTTTTGTTCAATCAAGTGGAGACTACTTTGAAGGATGACACCCCCCGGATGACAAAGAATAAATCAATCACCGATAAATCGTGGTAGGTCGGATACTTTTGGGACAGACCTCGTAAAGTAGTAAAATATCAACTAAATTATGAAAGAAGTGTTTAAATACCTAATCTAAAATGTGGATTTGTGCAAAAATATGATGCGAATATTTGTAAATCTTATTTTTTTGACTTGATTCTATAATTAAATTCATAAATAAAGTTCTAGAATACAATTCCATGATATAAATAATAATAAAAAGTCTGCAAATGAGCTACGATTGGCCAAAAACGTCAAAAAATGAGTTTTTTGCATTTTTAACCATGGCGCAGCAACAGGAGATATCTGGAAAAATTCAGGCAAGTAATTATCAAGAAAATACAAGTTTTTTTGCAAGAATTGGCCCTGTACCGCATTTCTCGTAAAAATAGGAAGGGTTTGAATTTTTTTCATGCTTTTAGGTTATATAGCATCATCAAAACTTTATGAAAAATTCTACATGATTTGTAACCATTTAAGCTATAAGCACGATTTTTTCGGGGTTTTTTATCAACTAGATGCGGAGAAAAAAAATAAATCATGAAAAAGTCATTTTTTCCATGCTGTGGACAGGGGGAGGGGGGTCGCGATCTGCTAATATGACAAAAACTATTTTTTTTAATCCAAAACAAAGTTACAAGGTCAAACAAAAATTTCAGGGACAGGGCAAAATTGACTATCTTAACGGGGGGTATCCTTTATATATCAAATTGTAGAAAAAAGTCATGCTGTTGAAGCTATTAATATTAAAACGTTATAATATTATTAAATTTGTTGGACGGGAATATTATAAATAAATAAATACTCGCTTGAAATTAAGAGACTAAAATACTTTATTAAGAAAACAGAAATATTAAATATAAATAAAGTGTACGACAAATGTAAGTAAACTCTCTCTTCGGTGATCTATACAAGACTGTAATTCGGAATTCCATTTGAATTTTGAATTAAAGCCCTTTTAATTTACGATCGCACTTTATTGAGATTTATTCAATTAAGGGTTCCTTTTGCATTAGTAATGAAAGCCCTTTCAATTTACAATTACATTTTGATTTCTTAATTGAAATTTATCTTATTAAAAATTCCTTTTGAACTTGTAATGAAAGCCTTTTCAATTATAAAGATTAGATTTTAATTTGTTAGTTAAAATATGTTTAGTTATCAATTCAAGAGGAATTGTTAACTAAATAAAACTTTAATTACTAATTCAAAAATGATTGGTTATTTAAATAATTTTTAATCACTTTTTTCGCAACCCTGATATATACTTATACACACATACACATACACTTATACACATACACATACACTTATACACATACACTTATACACATACACTTATACGCATACACTTATACACATACACTTATACACATAAACTTAGACACATACACTTATACACATACACTTATACACATACACTTATACACATACACTTATACACATACACTTATACACATACACTTATACACATACACTTATACACATACACTTATACACATACACTTATACACATACACTTATACACATACTTATACACATACACTTATACACATACACTTATACACATACACTTATACACATACACTTATACACATACACTTATACACATACACTTATACACATACACTTATACACATACACTTATACACATACACTTATACACATACACTTATACACATACACTTATACACATACACTTATACACATACACTTATACACATACACTTATACACATACACTTATACATACACTTATACACATACACTTATACACATACACTTATACACATACACACTTATACACATACACTTATACATACACTTATACACATACACTATACACTTATACACATACACTTATACACATACACTTATACACATACACTTATACACATACACTTATACACATACACTTATACACATACACTTATACACATACACTTATACACATACACACACTTATACACATACACTTATACACATACACTTATACACATACACTTATACACATACACTTATACACATACACTTATACACATACATACATCCATATGGTTTATGAAATAATTATAGCATAATTAGAGCTTAGACTAGATTAACTTTCAAGCAGATAAAAAAATTTCTTTGTCATCAAACATTACTAGTATTATATTAAAGTAAAGATATAAGATCTTTTTTCTCCCAGACATATCTTTTGCGATTGATCCATATATATATATATATATATATATATATATATATATATATATATATAGAAAAATGAATATAGAAATAAAATGTTCTATTTTTTTTAATAAAAAAGTATTATCAATATTTGATTGTTAATAATAAAATATATAAGATGTAACTTTTTAAAATAATTGCGTATATATAAATAGAACATTCATTTTTATAATATGTATTAAAATGGTTATTCTATTTAAAGTTTGAATATATATAAATTAAAATATAAAAGATTAGTTTTTTTTAATTAATAAATAAGAAAAATAAACTATAAACGGATATTAACATGGGCATTAACGTTCTTATGTGTGTGTGTGTGTGTGTGTATGTGCATGCGTGCGTGTGTGTATGTGCGTGTGTGCGTGAGTGCGTGCGTGTGCACTTCAGAATTAGATGTACTTTTTGAGGATCATAACAATGATACTTTTTTTCAATGGGATGATTTAAAATTAACTAAAAATGATTTTTGATTGAACTAAAAAATTTACAAAATTCATTTTTTGCTCAAACTTAAATATTAATGCTTGCATCTTGGCGGCCTATTTCAGATATTAAATTCTTTAATTGACATTCGCTCAGGAATTTCTAACTAATAAAATCATTATTTAATTTCCTTGATTAGAAATTCGAGATAGAACTAGATTACTTCAATATCTGCTTTTGTATTTTTTGTTTATTACATTTTTCAAAATGCATTCTGCTAATACATAAAGGATCACTGTACTGATGATGAGAGGATATGGTGATAGAGTGAGGTCCTATTGAGAAGTAGTAAATTTATTTAATGCTACATATCCTAATCGTGTGCCAATTTCGAAGTCTACTGTTGAAAGGACTGTTGCTTGTTTTCAAATCACTGATGGAATCAAAGAGGCTTCTAGGTCTGGGAGACCTAAAACTGCGACTAATGATGAGAAAGTTTTAGATGTTTTACTAAGTGTACGGGATAACGTCCACACATCTATCTCAGAAGCAGCTCAAGAAAATGATATAAGCTCAACATCAGTCCATCGAATTTTAAAAGAACATCATTATCATCCTTACAAAATACGTTTAGTCCAGAAGTTATCTGAAGACAATTATGACAAAAGAGTGCAGTTTTGCGACACAATGATGACACGATTTGCTGAAAATTATCAATTTTTCAACTGGATCTGCTTTTCTGATGAAGCAACATTTGAGTTGAATGGTTCTCTGAATCGACAGAATATGAGATATTGGTCCAATATAAATCCACATTGGATAAGAGATACTCATACGCATTATCCTATGGAGCTTAACGTTCGGGCTGGGATAATACTTAATCATGTTATAGGGCCATTTTTTATTCAAGAAAACATAAATTCTGAAAATTACTGCAATTTGTTGAGAAATCAAGTAATACCGTCTATACAAGATATTGTTGGAGAAGCTTTCGACAATGTCAAGTTTCAGCAGGCACCGGCTCATTTTTCAGTACAAGCTCGAATTATCCCAAATAATGTTTCCACTGATCGATGGATTGGTAGAAGAGTCACAATAGAATGGCCATCGAGATGATCAGATTTAACTTCTTTAGACTTCTTTTACTGAGGGTACTTAAAATCAAAAGTTTATGAAACTAGGTCCGAAAATTCAGAAGAGTTGTGTGGGAAAATAATAATCGTTTCAAATTACATCACACCCGATTTCTTAACTAATGTCTTTGAAACGTTTTATGTTCGCTTAGGACACTGTCAAGTTGTTGAAGGACATCAACTTGAACATTTAGAAAAAATAAAATAGAAAAATTGTACGGAAAAAATAGTTGCACAGTAAAATAAAAATAAGAACATCTTTACACAAAGGTGGTAAAGGTGACCGCGCATAACTGTAAGAACATCTTGAGCTCTAAGGTGTAACGTTGCTAGACGTATCTTTTATTTTTACATTCATTGATTCGAACATACAGTTATTAATCAATCAAAGAATTTGTAAAAACTATGCAGAATATAAAAATAAATAGTTCAAAAAGAGTCCAAATTCAAACTTAGCATTACAAAATCCAAATTACTCCGTGGAAATCATGAAGCAATTACACATTAGTAAAACCAAAAGAAAGCAGTATAAATACGAGATGACCTCGAGAAATGTGGGCTTACTTAAGATACTTACATAGAGCACTTTGCCGGAATTCTGCGCTTCGATTATATTCATTCCCGTCAATTTATTATTTTCTTTCTCATTAGGCGCGCTAATTATATACGTACGTTAATTTATAAAATTATTATTCAAGTGTTAAATAAATTTATAATTTAAATATTATTTTAAGTGCCTATTTCAAATTATTGCATTCATCTGTTTGTATCCAGAACCTATCTACTTAACACAAAAGGTAAAGTTAGCAATTCATATACTTTTATTAAAATATATACTTGAAAATATCTCATAGTGAGAACAATTACTTTTGACCAAATATTAGTAGAGCAATTCACTACTAGACATTTATATATACATTTATATTTATATTTATATATACATTTTCATCTTTGATATTATAAATAATGATTTCATAAACATAAAATGTATAATATCATATTATTTTAAATTACTACTAAAATCATATTCTTAAATCTTTGTCCTGGTGCAAATCCAGGACTACACAGTGTATTTATGGAAATGAGTACAAGTGAAATAAATACCGAAAGTAATACCAACGATGAAACGGATGAAACAAATACTTTGAATATTTTTTATGATGAAATTAAACGATATATAAACACAAGATACGTTTGCCCGCCAGAAGCTATGTATCGCATATTGGAATATAATATTAGTAAACTTTCGGATACAATTTATAGATTATCCGACTATGATGAAAATAAGCAATATGTGTATTTCAAAGAATAATCTAAACACCAGATCGAAAGAAAATATAAATGCAACACTTACAGCGTGGTTTGAACTTAATAAAAGTGACCCAGAGGCACATAATTACTTATATTTTGATATACCGCAACATTATGTTTTTAATCAAATACATAAAACATGGACGAAAACAAAATTATGAAACCTATTCTCAGTAGAATGTACTTATTTAATTCAAAACAAAGAGAAAGATTCTATTAAAGATTACTTTGCTTTACATTAAAGCTGCAAAATCTTTTGAAAACTTAAAAACTTTTGATGGAATTATATACCCGACCTTCTTTGAAGCAGTAAAAGCAAGAAATTTAATTCAAATTGATGACGAGTAGGATAAATATTTAGAATAATCATATAAATCTCGATTTTCATTTGAGATAAGAGAGCATTTGCTCTTTGACAATTATTTGGTTACATTTGTACATTTCACAATTCAATTAATGCTCGAGAATCATATGAAAAATATAAAATCTATTTTCATCCTCTAAAAATGAATAAACAAAAAGGTGAAAAATACGCATTAGGCATAATAAATGATATTCTAACTACCCACACAGCATGAAAGATATCACTAAAATATTTCTAAATCTTCCACTGGAATATTTCAATTGAACCTTCCATGCAGATTCTAGAAAGTCTTTACGGTATATTTTAAAATATTTCGCTGAAATCCTTTTCAGAATAATTTCTAGGTTCATTTAGAACATTTAGACATCATCATTAAAATCGATTTACTTGGCCGATTTGGAGAAAAATAGATGAGAATGAAAAAAATAATTCAAAACCAGACAATTTTATTTTATTCATCAAAAATAAATGCTCTAAAATGATCGAAACGTAGGTATAATAGTGAAAATATAACAAAATTAAATAATATTGGTCTTATGTTATAAGCTATTGGGCTAAAATATCTAAAATATTGTCAAAAAATAATTCTATAGCTACTTCCGTATAGATAAATATTATTCGAATAATTTAAATATTTACATTAATGCCATCTTCTAATATATTTTATAATTTGTTAAAGTTCATATCATATGTCGGATTTTAAGCAATTTGATCGTAATTTGAAACTTGCTTAACTAACAAGGAGAGGTCCTCACCTCTCCTTGAGGAACACGTAAGTGGCGCCAGACGTGCTTTGAGACACTCTGTACTTTTTTTGACTTTTTTCTGTCGCAAGCTGCCTTCAAGCGTTTTTGTTTCAGGGTACTTGCAAGCGCCTTAATGCGAGACAGTGTCTGTTTCAAGTTTGTGAGAAGTGATGCTGTTCTTGCTTTGCTGATGTGAGTTTTTCTGGATCAGTCCAGATGGACTTTTTGAAGTTAGTGACAAACTGATTGTTTTTAGAGGGAAGGCGATATTTTGGTGGTTTTTAGAACACGCCAAGCGACAAAATTTTTGAAATTTGCCGCAAGAGGTCGCTATCATGGATCGATGTGCCATATGTAAGCAGCCGTCATCTGACATATGTGGAACGAAGAGGTTATATAATTGCTCAACTTGTCGCCAGCGCTGTCATGCTAGATGTATGACATGTATACAAGTAGTAAGCACAGGTTACTACTATACCTGCAACAAATGTGTAAAGACAAAGAATGAGAAAGGCACCCCTTCTAGTTCACATGGTCTTGATGCTGGCATTGATGATAGCCAACTACTTGATGTCGGTAAGGCAGAGAAGGAGTCGCCCGTCAGCACGTTGACTCCATCGAGAACTGACATGCAAGTACCACTGGTTATCGTCACACAGGAACAATCATCAACCAAGGCACTTCAGAAGGCTAGTGGCGCGGCGAAAAATAAGAAGTCTAACTTAAGTAACATTTTGAATAGTAATAATTCGATTCAACCTGCGCATAGTATCGCAGGTTGCCCCCGCTGCCAATATTAAAAATGATAAATCAATAAATTTAACAAATAATAATGTAAAATTGAATAATAATGCTGACATCTCCATTTCTCAGGCTGCTTTGTCTGAAATTGAGGGAAATTTGTCTCGTAAGCTCGACTCAGTCTTAGGCGCTTTCGATCGGATCCGCAGTGTTGAGAGCAGCTTCATGAGTATTCAAGACAAAGTAATAAAGAATTTTGAGGTAGTGCAGGCAAGGCTGCTTAATGAAAATATTAAATTAAGGGAGATAGTCAGTAGTTCGGAAAATAAATTGTCCACTCTAATTAAGAATCATGATAAGACTGATTTAAATTTAAATTCTAAAATTGATAGCCTTTAATCCACTATACAAGCTGAATTTAATGAAGTGGACAGGAATTTTTCAGAATTAGGGGTGGGGTTGGCATGCGTAGTGCAGACCGTCTCTGATCTCAGTGTGCAGGAGCGTGTAGAAGAGCGTAAAAATGTCTCACATTGACACAAATTCTAAGGAAACAGTAGACGCCAATACACAAATTATTGACACAGAAATAGCAAAGAATAATCATCAAAATACACAAAATTGTGGTATCGGGGGTAGCTCATTGGTGATCTCCAGTAGTCTGGACTACTTAGTGGCTAATGTTCGACAGGAGGACTATGTTTGTGCTGTCCTCGGTACCATATTTCCGGGCTTAAAGCAGTCATACATTTTGTCGGTTGTATGTTTAACATCGTCTGAATCTAGAAGCTGCGTGATCAGGGACGGTTCGGGGGGTCCTCTCTCGCTGCTAGTCAGACTCTTCGAAGCCAGTCTGGTTAAAAAAACATCAAATGAAAATAGAAAAATTACTAGTTTCTCAACGGCAGGCATTGATCTTTCTTGTTTTGCCAGTTTGTGTGCCGTTAAAAACCATTATAAGGTTTTTATTGATGAATACATTCAAAAAAATACATACGAAAATTTCAAAGATCTAAAGAAATAATCTAAGGTTAAAGGTATTGAATTTATTTGGCAAAGAAGTGGCAGATTTCTGGCAAGACGGGCAAGAGGGGAGAGAGCATACACATTTGTTACCAAAGATGATATAGATGAAATTTCAAGTAGTTCAAATAATAGATAAAAATTTTATTGCTGACAAATCTTGTTTGATTAGTGGATGTTTAAATAAGGTTGACAATGTTGTTAAGATAGCTCCCAATGATAGATGTCCTTTTATTAAATGCAAGTTAAATAATAATGATCTCTCTTTCCAATAACTAAGCCAGATCTCCTCGGAGAGTCGAAAAGGGAGAAGGAGTGCACTGCGAGCGGGCTTTTTGAATGTGACTTCTTTAAGGGCTCACATTGGACAGGTGCGTGAGCTTCTATGTGACGGCCATTCTTATAATCTGTTTGGAGTAGCTGAGACCTCGCTGGGTCCAACTGTCTTGGACGACGTCATTCAGATTAAGGGGCATAAAATTTTTAGACAGGATAGAAACCTTCATGGAGGAGGGGTTGCCCTTTACGTCAAAGATAGTTTGAAATGTGAGATATTAACTTTTTCGAATACCACAACTATAACTACCAGTGGTAAGCCTGAAGTGCCTGAATATATTTTTTGTTCTGTTAAAGCAGGCAACTCTGAATCTGTGTTGGTTTCCGTCATTTACCGTCCTCCTGTCATTTCCTTTACAAAAGATTCTGATCTAATTGATACGTTAGTAAGTTTGACTCCCGATTTTTCATTAAAGATTATAATGGGAGATCTGAATGCCGATCTCCTGCGAGAAAGCAGTGATGCGAAGTTTCTTAGTAAGCTGTCCGCTGAGCTTTCGCTTCAGTTAGTCCAGCACGGTGCCACGCATATAACTTCATCGTCTCGCACATGGATCGACCTGATTTTTGTGTATGACAATGACACCATACTTGACGCACGTAACGTACCTGCGAACTTTCATAGTCGGCACAATTTAATTGAAGTTTCTATAGCCTACAATGTTAGCAGTTTAGTGCAAGAACCGATTAAGTATCGGAATTATAAAAATATTAGTGGAAAATTATTATTAGAGAAATTGGCCGGCTATGATTGGTCCAAATTGACAACTGATATAGTAGATCCTGAGTCTGCACTTGACTGCATTTGTGATAATCTTACTGCTGCTATTGAAAATTGAGCACTATTACAAATATTTAAATGTACGAAAAAGAGGCCACCATGGATGGGTGGAGAGTTGTCACAGATGTAGCGCAGGAGGGATTCCTTATATAAACAATACAAACGGACAAACGACAATAAGTATTTTTCAGAATTTTTAATTCTACATAAGGCATTGGACGAACAGATTGAGCGTGCAAGAAGTGAATACTATCATAACAGACTGTTTGAGGCTCTTGCAAGTGGTGATGTCTGAAAGGAGATGAGAGAGCTGGGACTCTCATCTGGACCCCAAGGGGATCTGAATGGATTTGCTCCAGATGAGCTTAATGCGCACTTTGCTGGGGTGTCGGTTTCGCCACATGATGATGGTGAGGAGCGCAAGAAGTTTCTTTCTGAATGCAGCGAAAATGGTTTCGCTTTTAAATCAATTAATATTAACGATGTTATTCTTGCAGTTTCTCACTTCTCATCGCAGGCTCGTGGGGAAGACGGCATTCCGCAAAGTGTGATACTTAAAGCATTACCATTTATTGGTGAATATCTTGTGACTCTGTTCAATTCCTCTTTTGCGCGGGGGGTTTTCCCTGGCCTTTGGAAACAGGCACGTATTGTGCCATTAAAGAAATGCTCTGCACCCAAATCGCCTAAAGACTTCAGGCCTATTGCTATTTTATGTTTTCTTTCAAAGGTACTTGAGAAGATCGCCCATGACCAATTGCAGGAGTACATTACTGCTAATAAAATACTTGACCCAATGCAGACTGCCTTCAGAAAGCATAGCTCGACACAAACAGCTATTCTTAAATTAACTGATGACATAGGATCGGGTCTAGACAAAAAACTCGTCACGTTACTTTTACTTTTTGACTTCAGTAAGGCATTCGACACGATCTCTCCCTTTAAGTTACTTACTAGGCTTAGATCGATGGGGCTTTCCAGGGCTGCTATCTTGTGGATTAACTCCTATGTATCAGGAAGGAAATAAATGGTTTTCATGCATTTAAACGAGGAATCGAGTTGGCTGACAACCAACCTAGGAGTTCCACAGGGTTCGGTACTGGGGCCTCTGTTTTTTTGCCTTCACATTAATGACGTACGTGACGCTCTTGACTCTCGAGCACCTACTCTATGCAGACGACCTGCAAATTTACACGCAGTCGCCTCGCAAAAATGTGCAAGAGGGTATTCTCATCCTACAGAGGGCGGTCAAAGCAGTGTTTGAGTGGGCTGCTGATGTCTCTCACTTTGAATTCTACTAGGAGAGAGGCTAAGGATATTGTGGTGCCCTTTATGCGCACTGAGACTAGAGGGAATTACTTTCAAGTTTAAGGTGTGCATTTTTGGAATTCCCCACCTGCTGAAATTAAGTATCTTCCATCTTTCAGTAGGTTTAAGACGGCAGTGAGGGGGTACTTGCTTGACCTTGAATAATAGATACTCTCTTTATGTTGAATTTATAGTCCCTTTATGTTAATTCATTATCATATGTACTCCCGTATATAGATTTAAGGTGTGCTTGTATTTATAGTATAGTTGATGAGCGCATGGTTGGGAGTGAATGTATTACTTTTTACTTTTTGACTTTTTGACTAGTTTGATTTCATTACATTTCATTTTTAGATTGTTTTTATTAGTTTGACTGATAGATATTAATTCGAAAGATTTGTTTATTGTTATTTTATTGATGATTGTGTGTGTATTTTATTATTGTAATGATCTGTGATATCACTCTGAAAAGTGACTTACTTATGTAGTATTATTAGTTTTCAGGAAATCGACTGTGATATCATGAGTGCAATATTTACATGTAACGTTACAGTATTATCTCATTTCTGTACTTTATTATGTATTATATATTATATTTTTTGTTACACACTATTTGTAAGCTTTTACAAATAAATACATATCTATCTATCTATCTATAACCTCTAGGAAACAGATTTGGCTAATACTGCACGTTATGATTCTTTGAAAAAAAATGAACTCGAGTCCTTTTTTCTGGTCTGATGAACTTGGAGACTAAGATAAAACCATTTTTCGAAAACATAGTAAAAAGAAGCGCTTACAAAAACTTGATTAATCAAAAAACTAAAACTCTCACAGAAAAATATATAAGAGATAAAAGAGAGTATAAGTTTAATACTTTGATTTAAGCTCTATTGCATCAGAAAGTCTTGCCTAGTTCAGAAGTTATAGCTCACACAGCATGAAAGATTTCACTAAAATATTTGAAAATCTTCCACTGGAATATTTTAATGTAACCTTTCTGCAGATTCTAGGAAGCCATCTATGGAATATTTCAAAATATTCTACTGGAATCTTCCATTGGAAGCTTCCAGGAATATTTCAGGAATATTTTAAAGAAATGTTCAAAAACGTTTTTGAAATATTTTATGATATATTTACGAAAGATTCCTGGAATATTTCATGAAATATTACATGTTATGTTTATGAAATATTCTAGTGAAATATTTCATGGAAGATTCCAGGAAGATTCCATAAGTATTTCGCTAGATTCCAAAAAACTTCAAATCGTGCAGCGGAATATTACGTGAATCTTGCAGAAATATTCCACGAAACATTTCACAGAAAGATTTAAGTAATCTTCAGATGGAATATTTCATGAAAGATGTCAGGAAGATTTCATAAATATTTCGCTGGAAGATTCCGAAAAACTTAAAAATCGTACAGCGGAATATTCCATGAATCATTCAGAAATATTTCACGGAATATTTCACAGAAAAATGGAAGTAGTTTTCCAGTGAAATATTGCATGCAAGATTTCAGGAATATTCCATAAATATTTCGCTAGAATATTACGAAAAACTTTTAAATCGTACAGCGGATTATTACATAAATCTTCCAGAAATATTCTACAGAATATTTCACAAAAAGATTAAGGTTATCTTCCAGTGAAATATTTTATGAAAGATTCCAGGAAAGTTTCATAAACATTTCGCTGGAAGGTTCCGAAAAACTTTAAAATCGTACAGCGGAATATTACATGAATCTTCCAGAAATATTCCACGAAATATTTCAAAGTAAAATTTATCAATCTTTCGGTGGAATATTTCATGGAAAACTCCAGGAAGATTCTATAAACATTTTGCTGGAAGATTCCGAAAAACTTTAAAATTGTACAGCGGAATATTACATAAATCTTCCAGAAATATTTCACAAAATATTCCACAGGAAGATTTGAGTAATCTTCCTGTGGAATGCTGTATGAAAGATTTCAGGAAGATTCTATAAACATTTCACTGGAAGATTCTGAAAACTGTAAAAGCTTACAGCGGAATATCACATAAATCTTCCAGAAATATTCCACAAAATATTTCACAGAGAGATTTAAATAATCTTCCAGTTAAATATTGAAAAATTCTAGAAGGATTCCATGAAGTTTTCATCGGAAGGTAGCGCGTAATGTTACGGGAGATTGCCAGTGACGCTGATAGGGGAATGCTTGTTAAATCGATTTTTTATTCCCAAGTGGTTGGACGATACCTTACTTACTTTATGAGCGAAAGGGTCGGCGCTTCGTTGTGTACAGTCGAAGTGAATATGTAAATGCAATTTTATAACTAAATGTTAATGTTCATGTATGCGTACATGTATTGATGCATGAGTATAATGTGTTATTATATAATATATATATATATATATATATATATATATATATATATATATATATATATATTACCCCCTTACAGCATTTTACAACCTTTTATGAAATATTTCAGAAATATTTTGTGGTAGATCTAAAACTCTGAATCTTTCATCGAGATCTTCCAAAAATCTTCTTGGAACATTTCATGAAAAATAAGAGATTACCCGAACCTTCAATTGTAATATTCTCGAAATCTTTCAAGAATATTCCATGGAATATTCCAATGTAAGAAGAATCGAGGACATGCGAATATTAGAGGAATATTTTATGGAAAATTTTTGAAATATTCCAAATCTTCCGTGTCAATATTCTACGAATCTTCCATAAATATTCCATGGAATATTTTACGATAGATTTTTGAAATCTTCTAGAAATATTTTATGCAATATTTTATGAAAGATTCCTTAAATCTTGCACGCACATCCCATGAAAGGTTTATAAAATATTTCAAACCTTCTGTTTTAATATTTTGGAAATCTCCCATGAATGTTCTAATGAAATATTTCATGAAATATTTCTGCAAGATTTCTAAAATATTTCAAATCTTTCGTGCTAATATTCCAGGAAGCTTCCATGCATATTTCATGCTGTGTAGGTAATAATGGATTCCAATTAAGTTAGTTTAATCTACCTACTTCAGAATGCTATATTGAAAATAATGAAATTGAATATAGTCCAGTAAATAATATTTCTAATATTGGGTCAATTAATGATGCTCTAACAAATTCTCAAAAAATCATTTTAAATACAGTAATAAATTTATAAATGAAAAGTACACTAAAAGGTGTATATATAGACGGTCTAGGTGTAAGTGGTAAAAGCTACTTAATAAATACAATTGTAACTCATTTGCAAATTCATCAAATCAACTATTTGGCTGTATCATGGACAGGTATAGCGGCTAATTTATTGCAAGATGGTATGACAGTACATTCAATTGATAAAAAGCGGCTTTCATTTTAAACATTGTGTGAATAAAGAACGTGGCTGCCAATGTAAACACAGTGTAATTAAGAAAACGCGACTGCTATTGTAACCACTGTGTAATGCAAATAACACGACTGCTATTGTAAGCGCTGTGCAATCAAAAGAACGCGGATATTAAGAAGCGCTATGAACTCCGAGTATAAAGACAACTATAATATCTCGAGTCTAATTTTTCCGAACCTGCAGAATTCCCGTCTGAATAACAGATTATTCATTCCTTACAATTATACAAGCAATTATGATTACTGTTATTACATTGACTATTATTATTAATATTATTTTGATTTTTATTATTATTATTATTATTGTTAGTAATATTTTTAATTATTAAATAAATAATATATTACGGTATAAGAGACGAAAGTTAAAGTTTCACCACTGTGTGATGTTTGCGCATCAAGAAAAATTTGCTTAGATATTGAACTTTACTGACGAATCTCACGTGAGATCTCATGCCAAAATCTTGTGTAACTATATTCTTAAAACCACTAAGTCCGATAGTTACTAAAACTTTTCAAATTCCTACATATGTATTGCTGTTCGCCGTTGAGTATGAGCGGACTGTATACCTCCCCTCTTGGTTGGCAGTTCGCTAAGACATCTATTTGTGTGGAGAAAACAAAGTCAAACAACCGTTGAAAATTAAGATTAAAGTAGAAAAAAATTCCTTTAAAATTCATAATTTTTTTATTTTTAGTTATTGTGAATTGTTTTAGCTCCACAAAAAATAACATTTTACCAACTTTTATTTTTGACTTTTTGTGGAAAAAAAGTTTAATTATTTTTTTAATTAGTAAGTCTTCAGTAGAAACAACTGTTTATAGGAGCAAAATATTTTTACATCCATGTACATTCTAAAACAATCTAACTTGTAAGCAAATAACATCTTACCACTTGTAAAAAAATCTTAGCTTAGATATTGTACTAGAAAAGTAGGTAAATTTATCTCTTATATTCGACACAGGCAAGGAAGTTTGTCTGACTATCCTGAGAGGAGGAAGGCGCCGTAAAATAAAAAGGGTGTGAAAAACGCAGGAACTGTGCACAATGTACAGCTTCGTCTCTTATACCCGAATCAAGCATGGGAACTTGTCCAGTTAGCCTTAAGAAAGAGAGCGCACACGACATGTGTAGCTTTGTCTTTTACATATTACACAGGCACGATATGTATAAGAGACAAAGCTTTTGCGCGCTTCCCACGCATTTTTGCGTTTTTTTTCTAGCATTCTTTCCTCAGGGTAACTGGACAAGTTTTCATGCTTGATCAGATCTAAGAGACAAAGCTGTACATTGTGCACAGTTCTCGCGCTTTTTCGCGCCTTTTTTCCTTTATGGCGTCTTTCTCTTATCAGGCTAATTGGACAAACTCCCTTGCTTGTGTCGGGTATAAGATACAAACCTACCTACTTTTTGATACAATATCTAAGCTGAGATTTTTTAAAAAATGGTACAACATTATTTTCTCACAAGTAAAATGGATAAAAAAATAATTGGCTTCTATAAACAGTTGTTTCTACTCGAGACTTGGAAGTTTTAGAAAAAAATTAAACTTTGTCTTTTCTACAAAGAGTCAAAAATATAAGTTGATAAAATATTATTTTTGTGGAGCTCAATCAATTCACAATAACTAAAAAAAAAAAAATTATGAGTTTCAAAGGCATTCTTTTTGAAAATTTTTAAGGAGTGTCTGATTTTGTTTTTACCACGTAAAGTAAAGAGTCAGAGTTGTTAATTAATTTTCAATGAACTAAATTATCTAGAAGCAAAATAAATGAATTTCAAAAAATTATTTTTCTTATTAGAGACTTTAAAATTTTCAGAAGTTTTTGGACATAGAATTTTTATGAACTTGTTTGCATTAATAATTTTCAAACATAAGATCTCACGTGAGATTTGTCAGAAGCATATTAATTTTTAGTGAACTAAATTGTTTTATAATGTCTAAAAACAACAAAAAAATAATAAATGAAAAAAATTTTTTTTTATATTGAGAATTTAAATTTTTTTAGTAATTATCGGACTTAGAATTTTCAGAAATATAGTTACATAAGATCTCATGTGAGATTTGTCAGAGAAGCAATTTGTTAATCATCGGTTAATACAAGAAAAATGTATGATTTCAATTATACTATTTCCAGGAAAATTTCTGAGGCGGTTTCTATTGCCGAACCACGAATCGTCGTACATTGCCACGAATGGCAAGCTGGTGTAGGATTGATTGCTTTACGTACCAGGCATATCGACGTCGCAACAGTTTTTACAACGCATGCTACATTACTAGGGAGATACTTGTGTGCTGGAAAAACTGACTTTTATAATAATTTAAGTAAGGTAATAAAAATTTCCTTATAATAAGTGTAATAACTTTATTTTTTAAATTGACTTAAGACCGATTCCATCTCAAATCATGCAGACCGACTGCACCTATCTCTCCGAACTGCTCAAAAATTTTTTATATTATTCTACTTTGAAAATAAGCGTATACGTATTTTTTTATTTTTCAATATCATCAAAAATGCAGTTTTTATGCACTTTTTAAAAGTGACTTATAAATTTTCAATTCTCAAAAATCGAATTTTTTTTTTTTTTTTATCGTTTTTATCCCTGTAGTGATCTTTATAAATAAATTTAGGCTCGTTCAATGCTACAGAGGATGCTCTTTTAATTCCGACGTCTTTTATTTTTTTTAACAAAAAAACGAAAGTGCAATTGCACTTTTTGTAAAAAATGAAAAATGCATTTTTCTCAAAAAAGCCATTTTTTTTTGTCTCAAATTTTTTTTATGGATAGGTGGCCTTAAGACCTATATTTTCATCGGTGTGGAATTTGGAATATTTTGGTTTAGTAAGAGATATAAAAAAAATTGAGAAAAAAATTTTCATATTTACATAAATGTAAATACGTCATAGATACAACAAATATTTCAGGAGTAAGCGCATTTCAGATATATATATATATATATATATATATATATATATATTTGTACGTACATAGCTTTTATGCAACTCATAGGTGTTGTGCTGTACATATATATATATATATATAGTGCATAAATTTTGCGTTAAGTATAAGAAATTATGTAAAAAAAAGTTCTATTTTTTTTTCCTTTCTTATGAGTTTTGGACTTTTTCTTATTGCGCACATTCTTCTTTGACGTAATTTTTCTTTTCTTTTTTTTCTCTTTATTTAATAATTTTGTGAAAGGATGAGCAGCAGTTCGAGCCATATACAATTTTTTCTTTGTCCCTACTTTTACTTTCCATACGTGGGTTTTTTGAATGCCGGCCAATTTAGGGGTCTTAAGCCACTCTTTTATTTTGCTTTGCCTAAAAACTTCAATATCATCTTTTGGCAGTAAGATTAATTTAATAGCGTCAGTGTTAGGTTGAACTTTTTTTACAAAAGCATTTGCATCTTGTATTGATTCAACATGACAATTTTGAAGATTATGTCTGGTTGCATAGTGTTTTACTAATCCACCGACGCCATCAACCGCACTTTTCCCATGCACCGTAGCTGAAAACAATTTTTGATTGTTAGAAGCTTTTTTCATTTCATGTAATTGAAATCGATTTTTGAAATGACTTGCGGCTCCATCTGTTATAATCGATATTTGTTCTATTGAATCAGTTGAATCATTTTTCATCAAATCAATGATTTTTGAGAATATATTCCCTTAGTTTTAACAAGTTGAGAATATATTCCCTTAGTTTTAACAAGTTGAGAATATATTCCCTTAGTTTTTACAAGCATTCGTGCTTTATCAATCATGTAAACAGTCACTTCGGGAAAGATAGATAAAATTTTAGATTTTGATACCGACAAAGGAATCAGCGTAAGAATTTTAATTTTTTCATTGATACTGCCACAAATTTTAAGCGCTACTCCCAAATTGTTAAACCATTCATTGCAGAAGCATTGCGAAAAACCATCATTGGATGCATCAATTGAAACATTGTATGCTTTCGATAATTTGCAGCTAGTTTCAGAGGAAAATGAAGAAATTAATTCTGATTTCTTTCTCGTGACGTATGTTTCTAAAGAAGAGTCATCAACAGCTCTCTTCCTTTTCAGCGGTGAAACATTACCGAAAGAACTTGAAATTAAAGTCTCGTTCAAATACTCAATCCGCTCTGGAGTGCTTGCACGAAAATCGTGGTCTTCAGTATGGACCAAATAAGCATCATTATCTGAATCGATCGCATCAATAATTTTCGTTGATTCAATTTTCTTGGTGCGTTTATAACAGTTGAAAAATACATAATCAGAACTATTTACCGCCTTGTCAGGTAAATGTTGCTGCAGATGTTCTGCTAAATTTTCCAACATTCTAAATTTGGTAGCGGTATTATAAACAATTTTTTTGTGTGATCCAAAAAAATTTGGACACTTCCGTCTCTTCTCGGAATAAGTTTCAGACATATTTCAAAATGAGTCTCAATATCTAGAAATTAAACGGTATAAAAGATGTAAGATAACTACCGTGAATAGCTGCTTTCTTAAGTAAACCTAAGGCACTTAAATTATCTATGCGATATTTAGCCACCTAGCGGTACATCTAGATATCTACGTATATATACATCTGTTATGTAAATATGAAAATTTTTTTCTCAATTTTTTTTATATCTCTTACTAAACCAAAATATTCCAAATTCCACACCGATGAAAATATAGGTCTTAAGGCCACCGATGCATAAAAAAAATTTGAGACAAAAAAAAATGGCTTTTTTGAGAAAAATGCATTTTTCATTTTTTACAAAAAGTGCAATTGCACTTCCGTTTTTTTGTTAAAAAAAATAAAAGACGTCGGAACTAAAAGAGCATCCGCTGTAGCATTGAACGAGCCTAAATTTATTTATAAAGATCACTACAGGGATAAAAACGATTAAAAAAAAAATTTTCGATTTTTGAGAATTGAAAATTTATAAGTCATTTTTAAAAAGTGTATAAAAACTGCATTTTTGATGATATTGAAAAATGAAAAAATACGTATACGCTTATTCTCAAAGTAGAATAATATAAAAAATTTTTAAGCAGTTCGGAGAGATAGGTGCAGTCGGTCTGCATGATTTGAGATGGAATCGGTCTTAAATTTTCACAATATTGATTTTCATTTTTGATACACAGTTTAATGTCGATGAAGAAGCTGGAAAACGTCAAATATATCACCGATACTGTATGGAACGTGCTGCTGTCCACTTATCACATATATTTACTACAGTATCCGATATAACTGGATTTGAAGCAGAACATTTATTAAAAAGAATACCTGATATAATTACTCCTAATGGATTAAACGTTAAAAAATTTTCAGCGTTGCACGAGTTCCAAAACCTTCATGCTGTCAATAAGGAAAAAATTCATGAGTTTGTTAGAGGACATTTTTATGGGTTTGTGTGCTTACTTATAAAAATATGAAATACTTCTATCAAACAATCATATTAGACTTTATCATGGTTAAAAGCATAAAATTTGCATATGCTGTGCAAATAGTATGAAATCGATCCCTTATTTATACATTGGAATCGCGTTCTACTCAATTACATACAAAAATATTTTCTTTTTAAGCTAGCCGTATATTGACATCGATACTTGTTTTATTTGAAGTTTTCTCTTAACGGTAGGCCGGAGTAGAACCTGATACCGACCGAGTAACAATTGAGTTGTTTGTTATTTACTCAAGTTTTAATCGGTGTATTTTCAAATTAAAGGTCGAGCGCAATAGATATTATTATTATGAACATCTATGCACAAGAAAACGAAAATCTACCGATTTGTTTTTGAGAAAAGTAAGGAACGCGAAAATATTATAAACATAAACTTTTACCTCGGCGTTCCTTACTTTTCTCAAAAACAAACCGGTAGATATTTTTTTTCTTGTGCATAGATGTTCATAATAATAATATCTATTGCGCTCGACCTTTAATTTGAAAATACACCGATTAAAACTTGAGTAAATAACAAAAATGCCAATTAGACAAGGACAGCGAATCCGGCCTGCTCTTAAACAAATCCACCAATTATGTTTATTTTTTGAAAATATTCAAGAGACATTAATAAAAGCTTTTTGTATTTCTTTAGTGTGATAGTAAAAATAAAAATAAAAATATCTATTCATTTTATTTTATTTTTTTTAATAAGAAGAAACTGTTGATGTGTTTGCTAATAGTAAACATTATTCCTAAATTCAAATTAAGTGGTGAGTTTATTCAAGAAAAAACTTGCAATGACATAAGGTTAGTTATGTAGATAAAATGAGCGTAATAAAATTCAATGTGCCCTAGTAGAATTATTGCTAAGTTTTCACCTGGATTTCAACTAATTATATATGTGCATGCTTACTAGGATTCCAACTAGAACTTTCATAAATTACCAAATTCATTCTAACAAACAAATCTAGTTATTTTTTATATTAAAACCTAGAAAATATCGACAATTTTCTACCAGAGTGCCATTTATAAACAATGGTGATACAAAGGTTATTACTTTTGATTCCGAGTTAATTTCAACAGCACACTTCGATTTATATAATTTTTGGGCTCTCTGTTTGTAAATAGGGCAACTTAGTCACTTTTTCGCCCTTTAAAAATTCTTGTCTAGCTTTTAAATTACGTTATACTTTAAAAAAAAATTATTAATATTGCAATCTTTATAAATAATTATAAAATAAAAAAGGTATTTTCTATTTTGATTAGCGCTTGATTGCAAAAATTTCAGTGTTATATATGCCACACAGTGTGGAAAATAGATTTTTTTTTTTTATACAAATCTATTATCTTACGAACAAAGAGAAATAGTAAAATAAATCAAATGGCATTTTATAATTAAAGAAATAGACAATTCAGAAAAAATATTCTTATCGAAAAAATAAAACTCTATGATCTGTTAAATGGCCTTCAAAAATTAAATTTTATGAATTTTTTAAATTTTTGATCTGTAAACAATACGCAATGAGCTTATTAAAGAGTTTTAAACATAAATTCGTGTTATTTTTATTGCAGAGAATCACTTAAATTTCTCTATAAGAGTCTATTATTAATTATATTTTCTTACGGGAAATTATGTTCTGTTATCTATAATATGCTGGAACAGTTGAGCTTGGTTAACATTTTTTCAGTTTAAAAAAACGCGTATTTTCAGTACTTTGACTGATTATAGATTAGTGATTAAACGATACTGCTACGATTCTGGCGGACATATGTAGAAACTGTCTAAGAGAATATAGGTATTATATATATATATATATATATATATATATATATACTAGGGGGGTTCCCCTCTGCTCGCCAACCCCCCATTTATAAATTCTAACATTTTAAAATTATATAATGTCATCTTACTTGCTATTTCATTTTAATTGTTTATAACTATAGTTGAAGATTTTTATTTAAGTTTTTTAAGAATGACAGATTTCCACACCACCTAAAAAGGTACCGTCATTTAAACTCTACATTGAATAATTTTCAACATGAGATAAATAATAAACAATGTATGGTATTTCATGGCGCGTTGTTTTTTTTTTTTTGTTTTATTTGAAATAATTATATAAAAATAAACATAATCATTTTAAGTAATTTGAAGACATGTTAAAATGAATTAAAATTATTTTAATATTTTTATATAAATATTTAAAATAAAACCATGGTTTCCTTAGCCTGTAGCCATAGACAACCATGAGAGCCTATATTTCTTCCTCCTTATACCATAAGCTCAACCTGCAAATCATCCTCCACAATTGGGAACAAACTTGTGTTATATACAAATTGTACATTTTTTATGTATGTTTATGTTTATATTATTTTATTTTTCATGATACTATATACACAAATTTCATATTTTGTTATACATAAGTTGTACATATTTTATTTTAAAAAATTTCAACTATTTTTTACTTAGAATATTTTTATTAAGTATAAAAATTATTGACTTTTTAAGAATAGAAAATCATTGATATGACCTAATGTGTAAAAAATCTTTTATCTTTAATCAATCTTAAATAATAAATTTGAAATATTTATATTAATCAAAAAAATTTTTTTTTTTAAATTAATACGTTAAGTATTGTAACGGCTCATATCAATTTTGAATAGAATTATTAAATTTGATATAAATATTTTATAAATAATTTATCATTATTTATAACATAGAATGATTTTCTGTAATAATAAATTTAAATCACATTAAAGGTATAAGTAGGACTTCATACTTACCTACTGAGGCCGATAAGTAGAGCGCGGTGGCGTAATGGATAGAGCTCTTGCCTTCAACGCGGAGGGCATGGGTTCGAATCCTGGCCAGGTACCTCCAACTTTTTTTTCGAAAGAAAATAAGTGTATGTGCCATTTATATCGCGACTCTTTAAAAAATCCGACCTCATTGGGTATCGGTTGATTGTTGGTTACAAAAGTGACTGACCATCCATCGGTAGTCAAAGTTTTCGGTATGGTGGGTCTGACAGTCCTAGCCTGATGTAATGTGTTAAACAGATGCCGGGCGGAGGACTTCCTCGACTTCACTATATATAAAAAGGTTAATCATATAGAGGACAATATCCTTTATATATTAATCTTTAAAAAAAAAAAAAAAAAAAAAAACTGAGGCCGATAAGATAACTCAAATGTATATATATATATATATATATATATATATAGATATAATAAAATGATTATAGAAATAGAATGTTCTATTTCTTTTAATGAAAAATTAAATTCAATATTTAATTTTTAATAATAAAATATATAAGTAATTGTGTATATATAAATAGAACATTCTATTTATATAATATGTATAAAAATGATTATTCTATTTAAAGATATAAATTGAAATATAAAAGATTAGCTTTTTCAATCAATAAATAATAAAATCAACCAAAAAAAATAGTTGTTTGGAATGTAAAGAAAATAGAATGTTTCTTTTATTAATATATTTATCTTAATTAAATGTTTTTTTTTGCAAATATATAAAATAAATGTTATGGAACATTCTATTTCCTGATATATAATTCTTTAGTGAGAAATAGAACTTCATAGAAAGTTCATGAAATAATATAAAAGAGCGTAAATCCAAGCAAGCTCTCTCATTATCTTTTAGATGTTCGACCATGTAACATCTAACATGGATTCTATATTTATTCGATCTTATACCGTCAGAAGTGTAAGATCTAAGCATTCTGTTTTAAAGTACTATGTATTGATGTAAGTATAACTCATGTTATCTCATTTATCATTTTTCATAGAAATAATTAAGAAATTAATTATCGCACATTGAAGAGTATTGCACTTGGATATGTCGTCGATAATAATTTCTTTTTTGACACTCCGTGCGAGAAGCTCGATTTCACGCACGCTGTACAAAGTGGCACGTGCGAAAATGGAGCTTCTTACACGTCGTGTCAAAAAATAGTGTTCGATACTCGTGCGAGAAAGTGATTTCTTACTCGTGTGGCGGTTTGCGCCCGAGCGAAGCGAGGGTGAAAACCGCCACACGAGTAAAAAATCACTTTATCGCACTAGTACCGAAATATACTATATTCGTCTTGCATTAAATAAAAGTGTTATTTATCGCACATCTAAAAGTATTGTACTCAAAGATGTCGTCGATTTAAACACTTTTCTACATATTTCATACAATAAAAAAGTTTATAATCGCACTCTTAAGAGTATTGCACTCAATGGAGTCGTAGATAATAACTTTTATCTCATTACCCTCTCCTCCACACGTAAAGAAAATTAGGAACTATCGCATCTCCAAAAGTATTGCACTGGAGGAGATTGTCGATAAATGTAATTTTCTTTTATAATATTGCTGTATGCACCTTGTATATGCATGTAATAGATTAAATTAATGAAGTAAATTTAAATTCGGTAATTAAAATATTACCTGGCGACCGTGAACAAAGTCAAGCCCGCTTCAGTATAATCTACTAAATACTATGTGACAACCTTGGGGATCAGGAGGTTGCATTAAGGTATAAAACAGATGTAATAAAAAGATGCGGATTTCCAATTAATTTAATAAAAAAGAGGCTTTATTTTAGTAATCATACAACTATAGCATTCGCGCTCAAAATGGACGCCAGCCGCGTATAGCGTACGCGACGCCGCTGGCACTAGCAAAGGAACTATCGGCACGACGAAAAGCAGATAGTTATATAAAAAAAAGACACACGCAAAAATGTATGCTGATAGGTACATCAATTTGTATGCAGAAAGTTATCAATAATTTTATGCTGAATAGTCACCAGATGTGGAGGGGAATGGTATAAAATTACAATGTTTTTGTCTAGAGTTATACGGAGGAGTATACGGAGGGGTATACGGAGGTGCATATGGAGGGTGCACCGAAAATCAAAGAAATGTTCAATGTTGGATCTAATCTTATTTGGAATATGAAAACAATAAGGAAAGAAGATATGACTAACGATGCTTTTTATACTGAAACTCGTGTTTTATCAATCTCTGTTGAGGTAAAAAAGATGTTGCAAACTTTTACGAACAAGAAGATAACTCTCGTCAATTATCCGGAAAAAAGATGTCAAGTCTGTCAAAGATAAAGTAACTGGAGAAAGAGTTTTGGTTCCCAAGAAGTTAATGCTGCTAAATTTAAAAGAACTTTTTAAAAAAATTCAAAAAAGAGTATCCTGATCATAAAATTGGTTTGACAACATTTACTCTTTTAAGACTACAACATTGCGTTGTGGCTGGGAGCAGTGGCACTCAGACCGTGTGTGTTTGTACATATCATCAAAATGTTAAATTAATGTAAGAAGGTAAAAAGTTACTTAAAATTAATTTATCTTATTTACTAGAGTTAAAATTTTTTCAAATTTGTTTCAATAGAACATTTTTTAAAAATTGAATATATCATTTAAGAGTTTGTAGAAAATATTTTTGAAATGAAAAAAAAAAATTTTTCTTTTGCAATTTAAAATATTTATTTTCAGAAAGTAAATTAGCCACGTTGCTTGATAATCATAAATGAATTGACAGAGAAAATTATTTATTTTTTCTGAAAATTATGCATTCATTTGTCAAGAAGCAGCTAAGGCATTTCATTGAAATAACAATCAATGTACAGTATTGCCAGTAATTATTTATTACGAACAAAATAATGAATTGAAAACTATAAGCTTGGTTTTCCTCTCCGATTGCCTTACACATGATACAGTTTCTGTGTATACGTTTCAAACAAAAGTAGTCAATTATTTAAAAAGCCAATTTTCAAAGATTGACAAATTTTTTTTTTTTCTGATGGTGCTCAAAAATAAAAAAGGCCTTTAAAAATTTATTACTTTATCACGAAGATTTTGGTATTTATGCAAAGTGGCACTTTTTTGCTACTGCCCACGGCAAAGGACCTTGTGACAGATTAGGAGCAACAATTAAGTGTAATGCATCAAGAGCATCTTTGAAAAATCAAACAATTTTAAATGTTCAAGCTTTGTATAAGTGGGCAAAAGATGCAATGAAAAACATCGAAATAATTTTTATACCAAAAGATGAATATTTAATGTACTTTGATTTTCTTGAAACAAGATATTTTTGTTTAAAGCCAATTAAAGGTACTTTGAATAATCATGCTTTCATACCAAACATAATCAACACAAATCTCATTGCAAAAACTGTTCAATGAAAGTAAAAAAATTAGAATCTTATTTGAAAAATTAAAACTTAAATATAAATATTCCACCTAAAAAATGAGATTTTGTAGGTGCTTAACTTTTGGGAGTTATTTTATAGATGTCAATTCCAATCCGACTCCCTCTTTTTTAATATTGTTTTTTTTGTAAAATTTTCTGTTCTTTTTGATGGTAAACTCAGATTTTGATAAAAAGATGGGGCACACCTTTAAAAATGCGATTTTCTCAAAAAAAGTCGAATTTTTTGTAGTAGATATAAATTTGGGTTAAAACAAGTAGCGCCGTTGGAAAGAACGGGAAATTTTACGACGAATTATGATTTTTAATAATTTTTTTTTAGTATAAATAAAGTCTGAAGAGAAATTACCTAAATTGTTTTTTTTTCTCAAATTTCGCGTATTCAATAGCCTATAACTATGGCTGTATTTAATATTTGAAGCTAAAAATTTATAAATGGACTCACTAGGAGAGTGTCACACCTCCGGATCACGGATTTTGCTCAAACTTCGGGATAAGTTTTCTGATGATAAAATATGGAAAAAGCTAAAGTTATAGTCATAAATACTCAATATTTCCCTAGTTACATGCAATTGAAGAAAATCACTAAAAAAGTTACTAGATTTTTAAGCGCATATAATTCTTTAGCGTCGATAGCTACAAGCTTGAAACTTTTTTTAAATTAAAGCTGAGCTCAAATCTTTTCGAATTAGTAGTTATAGCGTGTAAAAATATTATTTTTTCCCAGAGCTAGAGCGTGATAAACATTGGACCTGATTTTTCTTTTAAAAACATTATTTAATAATAGAAGCTGAAATTAGATCCAATCCTTATTACGCTCTAACTTTGGGAAAAAATAATATTTTTACATGCTATAACTACTTATTCGAAAGGATTTGAGCTTAGCTTTAATTTAAAAAATTTCAAGCTTGTAGCTATCGACGCTAAAGAACTATATGCGTTTAAAAATCTAGTAACTTTTTAGTGATTTTCTTCAATTGCATGTAACTAGGGAAATATTGAGTATTTATGACTATAACTTTGGCTTTTTCCATATTTCATCATCTGAAAACTTATCCCGAAGTTTGAGCAAAATCCGTGATCCGGAGGTGTGACACTCTCCTAGTCAGTATAAGGCACAGAATAAGTAATTGAATTTGGAGCCAATTCTGAGAGATCGGCTCAAATTGTCTCATGGAAATTTTTAAAATGACCTATAAACATGAAATTAAAACCTGTTCTCCCGTGTCAAAATTTTGTCGACGTATTTGTAAAAGAAAACATTTTAGCAGCTCAACTGCTTAGTTAGAAACATCAATTAACTGATTCTCCGTCCTAAATTAGTATTTATACTATATTTAAAAAACCACTGGTTACTACAGTTAGAACTGCAAAAGAGTAGTAAATGCCGGAGATAATTTTTAAATATTACATATTTTAATTATGTAAAACTCCGTCCACTCATAGTTGTTTGAGTAATGCTGCTAAACTATGCATTACAAATGACAAAAAATGATGTTAATCAACTTACTTCTATCTATTTAATAAATATTTGCACTAATCATCAATCAAAATTACTTGTAGGGTCAATAAATCATAAAATTAATATTTTTTGTAACACCGTCGATTTATAATATTAATCATTAATTACATGAATCTTCGTGACAATAAATATTACGAATTTTGTAAAAACCGAGTACCTAATTGTGTTAATTCTCTGATAAAAAAATCAATCTATTAATTTTTAACCATTTTCCGGTCATTTTTCGACTATATTTTGACTATCTATTCATAAGTTCTTAGACATTCGTATACTAGATAGCCAAAAATCGTTTAATCGTGATTTTCTTCCCCCTGGTAGAAATGAAATATTTTTTTACCACTTTTTAACGATTTGTCTACCATTTCTTTACTATTTCCTGAGAAATGGCAAATAAATGGCAAAAAACTGTAATAAAATGGTTTACAAATATTTTCATTTTTTTTATTTTTGCTTTAATTTGTAAAGAAGGGTTAATTAAGCTCATTTATCAAAATTTTTTAGTTTCTGGGATATCAATTAATGATTATAAATATAAAAAACATTATTTTCGAATTAAAAAAAATTTTTTTTTTGATTTTCGTCCTTGTTTTGAGAAATCAGCATATATATATGGGTCTAAATTTCCCTTTTTTAAAAATTAGGTTCTGGGGAGTCCTTCAATTTTTTCAAATTTTAGTATGTTGCTACACTTAAAAAAAAATCTTTCATGCGAAATTTCAGCGCTTCACAGATATTTTTTGATAAGATATGAATATTTGAACGGTCAAAAGCGCCATTGTTTTATCTATTTTTTGCCAATTTTCAAACTTTTGTCAAAACTATAATTTTCAATTTTTGTTTATTTAGCAAGTTGCTTTTTGAAGGTGTAACCTAGAGCTTTATAATAAGATATGCCAAACTTAATTCCATTAAGAGGTGGCCGTATAGCTCTGTCCTTGCCTAATCGGAATTTTTGTTATTATTAATAAATTAAATATTGTTATACAAAGGTAAGGTCATAGCCCAATAGATTTCAGGACGATCAAACAAATATTCTATAAAAAAATATATAAAATTTCAGTAGTTTTCGAGTGAGGTCTGAAACGGAAAAAGAGTTATCAAGTTCAATTGTTTTTTCGTTTCAGACCTCACTCGAAAACTAATGAAAATTCTACATTTTTTCATAGAATAGGATTGTTTGCTCGTCCTGAAATCTATTGGGCTATACCCTTACTTTTGTATAACAATATATAATTTATTAATTATAACAAAAATTTAGATTAGATAAGGACAGAGCTATACGGCCTCCTCTTAAACGAGAGCCGTACTGCTTAGCTTTAAGTGGTGTATTTTTTTCATCATTTAACGGTACTCTAAACTTCCTTAGAAACTTCAACTTCAATCATGAATCAGAAACCAACTTAGATTTACCGAAAAACAGTGAATTTCTAATAAGAATGCATGCAAAGGAACAGAACTACAAGAGTAGTGAGTTTGAAGGACTAAGTATTGAGAATTGAGACTCGAATTCATAGACCTAACTTGAGTAAAGATTGTTACTCAAACCTCATTCCATCTTGGTTTCTCTGATAATAAGAGAAAAGGACAGATGATACAACCGCTAGGGCCGTTACACGCTAAAAAAATATAGGAACAGGAATAGTTATAAAAGCAGATATAAGGAACAGCAACACTTTTCTTATTGTATCAAAAGAATAACCTACAACTTATCATATGTTTTGTTTGCATTGTGCATTTGTACATTTAAAGGTTGTGGGTTATTTCTTTGCCACGATAAGAATAGCGACACTTTCTTATATCTTTACCTGTTCCTATATTTTTTTAGCGGACAATGGCCCTTACTTGAGTTGAGTCTATGAATTTAAGTCTGAGTTTCCGTAAGATTATACCTGTTGTTTTATTTTTTTCAGCTATAAAATTTAATCAGACAAGTACATAAATTAAGAAATACACAAACATGGCAAATAGCTGCTGTATTGGGACTTTTTAAAATGAAGATTGTATCTTAAATACAAAGTGTAAGAAATATAGAGATCTTTCAAGTGATGAAAAAGAAATGTTACTGTTGAGAGTTCCAGGATTATTAATTAGTCACGTTGAAGAATTAATTTCTTTACAACGTTTCAATTTTTATATTAAATCTTATGAGTTACAGTGGAAAAATTGTTGTAATTTATTTGCAAGACATTCAAAATATCACAGTTGCTTTCAGAGTATTAACATCAAGGGGCTAGACTAGTTTCTCGAATCTGAAAAGAAGGTGATTTTCCAGGGCTTAAAATAAAACAAAGCAGATAAATATTTTTAGGTTTAGAGGATATATTGAGATACTTATAATGAGTTAAAAAATTCACGCAAAATTATCGACTTTAAGCCGAGTTATACGCTACGAAGCACTGTGTTCCAAAACGCCTTTTTATTGGACAAAATTAAGTAGTACTTAATAGAATAAGGCTACGGAGATCTACCAGGGTTCATTTTGAAGGTCTTGAGATGTACTTTCATGGAAAAATATCTATCAAAAGCTTTCAATGACGGAGATCCTTTAACCCTTTCAGTCACGAATTATTTTTGCAAAAACACGTATTTTCTATAATACATTAATTTTTCAGATTTATTTACAATCATATATTCAAAATATATCATATGATACTTAGAAAATGAACACTCATTTAAAATTTTTTTAAAAGTTTGCCAGATATGCCAGAAAATCTTGTTTTTAGGAAAACTCTGAACTTAAAATCGTTGTAACTAGGGTTCTATATCACCTAGAAACGTTTTAAAAAAATCAAATTAATGGTTTTCTACTCTACTTCAATAATCTGTAATGAATTTGTGTTCGTATTCCCTTCATATTTATGTTTTAGGAGAAATAGGCGAAAATTTTAATTTTTTTTTTTATTGCTTAATTCGCACTTTAAGTTTAATCTTTATTCTTTATAAATATGTGAAAATGCAAAAAGAATAAAGATTAAACTTAAAGTGCGAATTAAGCAATAAAAAAAAAAAATTAAAATTTTCGCCTATTTCTCCTAAAACATAAATATGAAGGGAATACGAACACAAATTTATTACAGATTATTGAAGTAGAGTAGAAAACCATTCATTTGATTTTTTTAAAACGTTTCTAGGTAATATAGAACCCTAGTTACAACGATTTTAAGTTCAGAGTTTTCCTAAAAACAAGATTTTCTGACATATCTGGCAAACTTTTAAAAAAATTTTAAATCTTATTTTAACGCTTGAGTGAAACGGATTAGGAAAAAATTAATTAAATTTTACCAGTACCCTATTTACACCCACAAAATTAAGCCCTAAAATCATAATTTTGAAAAAAATAATAATTTTTTTGCCATTCTAAACCTGAAATCACGATTTCGTTGCTCTTTCTTGGCTCTCATGGCAAAAAATCTGGTTCGTGACGGTATTGAAAGGCTTTTTTACGGAACTCGTTACGACTCATGCCTTTGGCTCCAGCCGTAAACTTATCGTTTGATAAATAAAGCCTTTTCATACCTGTTACAAATGTACTATTTTCGCTCTCTTGTTTGATTAAATTATTTTCAAATGATACAAAACATTATTTTTCGTAAGTTTGAAACTAAAGAACACGAATCCATGTTTAAATGTGGCTTGAAAAATTTCAGAACTCTTAAAGCCATGAATGTTTGAGTGGTGTTCTTAAGTAACGATTTGCTTGAAATTTGGACAGTAGAAGGGAAATAGCCCAAGAAACAAAGTACACTCTAGGCTGATGTATATCTTTACTCTAGGGGAGATACTAATAAAGCAAAAAATGTATCACTTTTTAGTCATTTGGGATAAAAAAAACTCGATTCCTTATTCCATTAAAATGATTCTCTTAACATACCTCTAGTGCGGTCAAGTCATTATATTTGTTCAAATAATGAGATTGAAAAAATATCAAAGTAAAGCAAAAACTGTTCCTAACAGCTCCGACATCCCGTTAAGGGTTCTGAAATTTTTTTAAATATATAAGTTTTGGTGCTGAGAGATAGAAACTTTACTAATTTTCGTCCCATATTCTCTACCCACATAGCATGGAATATTTCAAAAAAATATTTCATGAAATATCGTATCTGAATATTTCTTGAAATATTTGATCTAAATATTTCTAAAATATTTCCTAAATATCTCTAAAATATTTCCTAAATATTTCTAAAATATTTCCTAAATATTTCTAAAATATTTCCCAAATATTTCCCAAATATTTCCCAAATATTTCCCATATATTTCTAAAATATTTCCCAAATATTTCATAAATCTTTTCTCCTAGAAATTTAGAAAGGGGATGAACTGGAGGGTCACTTACCCCCTTCTACAAAATTTAGAGTGGGGATGAAAAATATTTTAATCGATGTTTAAAAACTATAAATTTAAAATTTTGTAATATAATCTTTTTTAATTATTGAAATAATTAAAACTTATATTAAATTATAAAATATGAATTTAAAAGATTTTTAATTTGTAATTATTATAAAATTCTGTATTGAAGCAGAAAATATAAAATTTACTTGTAAATTATTGTGTGTATGAAGGATAAGGAGTTAGTAACAGACAAGGTGATTGAAATACTCATGTTTTAAAGTTTAAAAACATTTATTAATAATAAATGAAACATACATTACAGCGAAGCGTTCATACATCTAATTACTGTGTACACATGATAAATAATGAATTCATGTATGATTATAAATAAGTCTTATTTTCCTAAAGTTAGATTATTATTTTCTAATGATTCATCGAGATCATTTACAAAATTATTATTTATACTATATATTGTACTTTTTATATCGCTAGGATGATAGTATACATATTGAGATTCTTGTTTTCGTCCTAATACATTTTTCATATGAATCACCATCTCTCGTAATATATAATCTACAGATTTTGCAACAATATTCGAATATTAAATTCTATAATCTATACATATTTATAATTCTTTTATACGTTCAAATGTTACACGTTTAAATACTAACTATCGACTATATCGGCCATTTTTTTTCGGTAGTCCACTACTCTCTTCTGCTTTTGGTTAAGCATCATTGGGTTCTAATTCAAAAGCTCTCTCGTTGAAACTTATCATAAAGCGGATAGTGTATCCAGGTATAGAGAGTCGCTGATCCAACATAGATTCCTCATTATAATAAGTGAAAAATTCGTCAATTTTATTAAGCTGCTGCTTCAACGCCTCCCAACAGTCGACTGACAGAGGTAGACCTTGAAAATTGGATCCGCAGAAGCGCACTATGGAAACAAACTCCATTTTTTCTTCTCCTATATTCTTTATGCTTACCTGGATAATTTTCCCAAGTAAGCTGTTTAGTTTGTAGACTATCGGTAGAAGCTGTTGTCAATAATTTTTCTTGCTATTCTGTTTTATTAAATATTCCAAGTCGTTACCAGAGGATTGCTCCAGGCTTCTCTTTCAACCAGCCCTCTTGATTAAGTTTTGTTGCTTGTTACTGCTGTCACCGTTGATCACACACAACTAGCCACAAGTAGCCAGACCGAGCGGATGCTTCTTCTTTTATACTGTAAAAAATTGAGGTAAATGTCGTAAAAAGGTGGCGTGCAACCAATTAAAGACAGTCAAGTATCAAATTACGAAAAGCAAGTTTTTTCTAAAAAATTATTGACTATAGTATCATATTTTTGCAAATCCTGCGAGAAATTTTCCAAGAATTTCTTGAAACTTAATCCGCTAGACATATAATACAGAAACATAATACAATGATGACCACAAACGTTGGAATATTCGTTTTGAAAGCGTTTATTATTCTATTTAAAATTTTTACAATCAGAGGTCTCCGATCCGCTGGATAAACGCCTACGTCGTAAAACTTGATCCGTGTCAGATATCGTACAATCTCTTTCGAATTCCTTGCGGAGAACTTCGAAAAATTCTTTCAAAATTAGTGACTTTACGCTGGGGTTAAGTTTTAATAGCCAATGTTTCAGATTAGCAACGTTTTTTAGTGCACACACGTAATTTTAATAAAGTGATTTTATGTAATGATGCATGCACTGTACACTGCTGAAATTCTAATTTCTAAAAGCTGAACAATCCTGTTCTTTTTATAAATTTTCAATCTTACAGGTAGTGAGCTTGGAAAGTAGCTCAACCTTTTCTTGACCACGCACAAAAATTGTACGACAATTCATGCAAATATCTTCTAAATTTTTGTATAATCTTTTTATCGATATATCACCTTCTTACCACTCCAGACCATGATGATTCAGTGTCACCCAATTGTTCTGCCTCAAAACATTATTAGGTAAGCGTCTTAAATTACAAGGAGGCGCCACAATCCAATGAGAGATAAAGTTTTTTATGAATAGCAAGTACAGCCACCTCCTTTGGAATTAAACGATTTTTGTTGTCCTTTAAAAACTGCACGTCAATCACCACGTCCATACTGTTTGCAATGAAAGTTGCTCGCCGATTGAGATAATAAAGATGGCTTTGCTCCGCTTAAATAGCAAGAAATATATCCCCACCACCACTACTTAACCGCTATAATCCACGACAACCTGTCTCGACGAGTCAATTTCGAGCAAATTGTCGTATTCAGCATAAATTATACAATTTATAGCGCTCTCTAGCGGGTCGTCGAATCTAACATCAATATGTATATTACTATTTTTTATCAAATTTCAATGACTACCATCACTCACCGATAAATTAGGTGTCAAATCAAAAGCGAATAGGCAGTAACCGTTCAGATAGTCTTTACAGATAATCGAGTTGCCTGAATTCATAAAGTGAATACCAGTGCCGGAAAAAAAGTGTATGATAAGCATTAACGTACAATTTGCTTTTCTTGAAATCTGGCTGTAAGGGTTTCGATGGCACCTGCATTCCATCAACTGCGACGATTCAAAAATCGCGCTAGACTTAGTACCTGCGCTCAGCCGCTACGAAGCGCTACTCCCGCAACAGGAATAGCGAGCTCCGTAACATATATAAGCGAGCCGCCGAGCCAGCAGAGGGACTCTCTCCCCAGTCCTCTCTCCGCTCTCGCTGTGTAGAGAAGTTATGCTTTGCACAGTAAGAGTACTCCGTACCTGTATCCCTTTCCTTCAATCTGAGTAGTAGGGGGATTCCACTACACAGACTCCTCTCTCTCTTTACTATGTAAAGAAGTTATGCTTTACATAGTAAAAATCTCTATCCTTATCCTATCTATGTAGTCGGGGGATTCCACTTTTAAATTTCCATATCAATATAAATTATTATTTCTTTTCTTTACAAAGTTAAATTCTTAAATTACATTTATTATTTTTTTTCTTTTTTTTCATTATTAAATTAATTCAGTAAAATCAATTTAGTTATTAAGTTTGAACTTTAGCTTTTATCCACCGCCGTAGATCATCCTCACAAAAGTCTGATGCAACCGCAGCTCACCAAAAAAGCCAAACGTTACACAACGTACAGACACAAAGAATTTATATTAAAATTCTTGAAACTAAACGGGTTTAGACTTTTATCGCCGTCGTAAGCTTTATTGTCAACAAAATCTCGTATAATTTTTTTTGGCAGTTGACCCAATATGACATTGTCAATTATTTCCCCACGCACACTATTATGTAACGTAACAGCCTTAGCTTCTACACGTGTCAGTAGGTATTTTGCAGTAGTCTGCGACAATAGTTTTTTGTGTGCTAGCACAAGTGAAGGATTTAATTTTACTCGACGCACTGAAAGCGTAGCCTCGGTAATATTTGCTGTGAAAGCATCAGTGGGACCCATGAGACAAAATCCATTACGAGAACGCACAAGCCTTTCTCTAACTTCAACACTACCCAGTAATAATTTGTCTTGATTGAAAACATCACAATGTAAATAGCCAAGTAAATCAATCTTTCTGTCAATTATAATCGCTTTATGCCATTTTCCCTGCTGTATCATCGTACCACAATCCAATTCAATGTAAGCTCTATATATATAGGCATTGTTTGGCGGTGAAACAGGTTTCTGATTGAATAGCACGTCGACTTGATTGAATAACAAATGCAAAACATTATTTATTGGTCCAACGTTCGGATCTTTAGGTGGTTCAGCACTAGTGCATGTTACACTTACACTCACACTTAACATTATGAGAGCCAAGTCTAGATAATCAGTGTTGCCAGGGATGGTGAATTCAATTGGTGATTGGTCGTTGAGTGAAGATATCGGTTTGTACTGTACCCAATAAGAGCCTTCAATTGCAGTCTGTGTCGAAGGTAATTCAAAGAGCGATAGTTTTGACTTGATCGACTGACAAGATTCTGTATGCAACAATACCATCTTGAAATTTTTATTTTCAAAAATATCTCAAGCTACACGTGCTTTCTTACTCTACTTCTTCTTTTTTTCGCAACTTTACCACTTTTCGAGCGTTTAGCTGCTGATGTGTTTGTAGTACAAGGTGCACTTGGTGACTGAGCTAATGATGTCTCGTTCTTCTTTTTATATTTTGATTCCTTCCCCTTTTTTACACTCCACTCACCCAAGAGCAATTTTTCCATAACAACGTCCACTTTTCTTTTGAGATTTTTACCACTCTCTCGAATGAGCTCTTTGGCTGCCTCTTTAACAGGTCTACCACCTAGAGTGACATCATCTAGGATATTTTTACCTGCTCGGAGAGCCTCTTTACCGACTACTTTTGCACCTTGCTTCATCTTCGGTATAGCTGCTCGAAAGAGACCTTTCAAAAAACTACCTACATCTGCACCTGACTGGTGATAACCAAAACAAGGTTCACCAACTCTAACGCACTTACTCCCACCACTAATCATTTAATTATTAAAAAAATCTTCAAATTCAGACATTTTATCGGATGCGCTTAAAATAAAGCGTTACAGTCAACGTACCGAATGGAATGGGAAATCCGTGTTCGTCTCTTATATCTATTTTGATCAACTGAAACGCTAAAGACAGCTGTGGTAGGTATATAGGTGGTAAAAAGTTTTTAATTTTAACGCCTCCGTAAACGTAATCGCGCAAATGAAGCAAGACGATACGTAGTAAGCTCGTGCGCATATCACCTGTTACATAAGGCTGGCAAATGTTGCTGTAAACCATGAGTACGGTTGGCAACCCGTTTACAAGATTTGCTGGACGATTACTGGTAATGGAGTGTTATTTATTACCTTTGCAAGAAAAAATTGGTACATTTTCGAGACCTAAAATTCTAAGTTATTTTTCCGATACTGTAAACGTGTGTATAGCCACCAGCTTGGATTTCAAAATATAAATTATTTTTCACATTCTCGAGATTATTTATTTCTTCTAAAAGACTTATAATGTCACGATAAGAGCCAGATTTAACTCTGTCAAACACCTCGGCCCTCTGTTGAGTCTCCTCTATTTGTCGCGAAACATTTTCTATTTTACGTTTGGCTTCCTCCTGCTCAACCATTGATATATGCTGAAATGTGAGAAATATTCAAATTTCCGTGAGTCCTGCACACCAGTTACCATGAAGATATAAATTTTGTGTTGATTGTGTAGTGAAATGTGTCGCCACATAGTGTGGAAAGACAAACTTGCTGCTGTTGCTCGGTAAAACCATGCAAAATTCATCGTTTATTGTAAATTTTTCAAATCTTAAGCTGCTATCAAAGAATTAAATTTTTCTGGATACCCCCTTCAACTGACCAAACATTGTTTTTTCGACCCCCTACCTTTGCTCTTCAAAATCTCATCAACCTCAAACGCTTGGCTATCTAAATCCCTGCGCACTCTGTTCAACTGTTCTTCGTAAAAATATCCGTCAATTTTTTTTCCATCAAGATCTGCGAAAGTATAGACGGATGGTTGTCGTCTCGTGTTGGCTCTAACAATTTTAAACAGCTCCAGAGTCCAGCCACCCTTGCATGCTTTCCTGAAGGCTGTCTTGGCAGGACTGACACGAACCAAATCACTAACGCTGTATTTAGCTACTTGAAACGGCTATTTTTCGCTGTAACGCAACGTCAAATTTCGACGTACCACGTGAGCATTATATAAGTCGACCTTAGAAGGGGGCATTTTTATGGCACTATGTCCCGACTCGTTGTAACACATCACAATTTTTTGCAAAACATCTATATAACGTCTTGTGCGCAAATGAGTAAAGTATCGCCAGATACGACCTTTGAGAGTTCGAATAAAGCGTTCGGCAATGGCTGCCTTTATATCAGGGTCTCTGACGACTCGGTAGGTAATATGCTTCTTTTTTAGCACCTCTTGAACCTCTTGACCAATAAATTCCTTACCTTGATTAGTCTGTAGGTAAATAGGATGTCTACTATTACATCGTGATGAAATTTTGTCTAATACTATAGCGACGCTTTGGTTGGTTTTGTCGAGATGAAGCTCTGCCCAGGCAAAATTTGAAAGTGCATCAATGACAATGAGAATATAGCTGTACCCATTATTGTAGGTTTTAAGTGATCTAAAATCTGCCTAAAGGGGCTGAAAACGTTACAATGTCGACGAGGTAAACGATGCCTCACGAGTTAGTGTAAAGTATGTGCATCCTGACTCTCCAGCCATTTGGCAATCGTATTGTTATCAAATTTTTCGAGTTTGGCGTGTTTCAGTAGATAAGCACCAGCGTACGCTGATGGCGCAGAAAGATTATGGTAATAATCCTCAAGATCGCCCGGCTTTATCGTCTCCTTCTGTTTCTCCTTCTTTCTCATTGCTCCTCTTCCTCCTCTTACAAACTAGCTTTTTCTCTCCCTTTTGCTGTCTTTTAAATGTATTTTTAATACGTTTCAAAAATTTATCAAAAGCGATTTTGCTGATCATGCACAAAACAGTAATAGCAGCTGCAGTCTTTTCATTACCATTCGCAGTCTCTGAGAGCACGCGTGAAAATGCTTGTTTAGCTAACAGTCTGTCGGCTTTTATATGATTCGTTAATTTCTTATTTGAATATAAAATATCGTGCTCTAGACAGGGATTGTCAAGGGGATTTTTTTCTCTCTGACCACGTCTGAGACGCTCTTCGAGGTGCGTGCCAGGACCGAGAAACTGGTAGCCTGGTAGATGCATTTCAAAGGATACAACTAAAATCAATTGGTCTATAAAAGTACCAGTTTACTCCCCCTCCTTCGTCTCCTCTTTCTCCTCCATCTCCTCCTCCTCCCATTTGATTACTTCCTTCCATGCTTTCATATACGGGTCCATCTTAGCTGTTCGGTGTGACTCTTTTTTGCAGGGGTTCATGGCGTAGTTGCTAAGTCGCTACCAACTTTTTCACGCTTTTTTGTACTCTCAACTTCTTTCCCCTTTGCGCTCGTTTGACTAGTGGCTATTAAAGTATCATTACCTTCGTTTTCTGACGACGATGACAGCGATGACTCAGGGCTATGAGATGCAATTGTACGCCACAGTTGATCGTTACCAAGAAATTCTCGAGGTATACTAACTTGTCGCAAGATGCATGCAAACTGTATCCGCGCAGTGGTGGTCTTTTTTTACTTCTTATAGCCTCGTTCACTAAATCGACAATATTAATACCCTTGACAACAGCGATATCTAGCTTGATCATACAACGACTATCCCATTCAATATCACCAGCTTGCCGCAAGTATCTAATGAGATACGTTCATTGCTTCGAAATTTCTGCAGTACCGACTTGAAAAGCTGTTCGTCGTCGATTTCGTCATTATTGTCTCTATCCATTGTCGTTTCCATTTCTAATAATGTTGTCTCGTGTGGACGTATTATACCCCCACTCTCATCCTTCTCCTCCTCTTTTAGATGTAAGTAACGCTGCAAGATTTGCTGATATTGCAAAGATTTTTGGCGCTCATCACCCGTAGAATGTAAAATTTTACTTATTTCCTCGTCGAGGCGTATCGTGACTGTACCAGGTGTCTGTACACTCGATGCTGGTGGTGTATGATTGGTAGTTGCTACGTCATACTGTTGCTGCTGATGCTGTTGCTGCAAACACTCTTGCGGTACTAAAATCATTTTTCTTGCGCACTCCATGCCGATAAAACAGGTTTTACAATTAGCCGCTGTATTTTGCCACCAATTTCCTTTTTACCTCCAAACTACCCGGTTTAGCGAGTTTTCGCAACAGAGGTGCGAATTTATGCAATTGTCTCTTATAATACTTGCTGAGTGGAATATTTCCACGTAAAATGTTTAAAGTACACTCGCAAATGTACGTTACAAGTTTAGAATTTGCTTCGCGTAATATGGCCTCAAGTTTATAAATTTCGATTTTACACAAAAAATGTAGCTGAGTCCAATACTTTCCTGGAATTGGTCTGCTACGACTACGCGTTGTCAGCTCCATTACAATCGCACGACTGATAGATTATTTGAGCGAGCACCAGCTTTTATGGGCGCGCAACGAGGCGCACAAACGAACTGATGTTTGTCAAACGGAAATGTACAAGTACAAAATCTCACATTTTCAGGCGTACCCTGCTTCAGATCTATGAACAAATAGTCGTGCGGCTGTGCTGTAGCATTGAGATATGCCTCTTGCAAACGAGGCTCCTCGGGGCAGACTTGACGCGCCAGATAATTTATTTGCGCTCGATCGCGCGGATTTTTAAATACCACAATGTAATTAGAGTTCAGAGAGATTTTTGCTGACCTTGATGATAGAGATTTTGCGAGATAAAGATGGCGCTTAAGAGCAGATCGAGTATATTTGTCCTTTTCTAATCAAAGGATTGATTTTTTTACAAAAACTAATAATTTCAGCAAAAAATAAAGAGAAAGCCCTGTCTTATATCAGAAAAAGCAAAATTTTCTTCGATAAGAAAGAATTAATTTTATTGTTTCGTTTTCAAGAAAACCTTGAAAAACCGAATTGTTTACCCTAACCTCTATGTTTTAAGTTTTTCAAGGTTTTCTTGAAAACGAAGCAATAAAATGAATTCTTTCTTATCAAAGAAAATTTTGCTTTTTCTGATACGAGATGGGTCTTTTTCTTCATTTTTCGCTAAAATTATTAGTTTTTGTAAAAAAATCAATTTTTTTATTAGAAAAGGACAGATATACTCGACCTGCTCTTAAGTTATTGTGATGACTGCTTTTGCTAAAGAGATTGACTACAGCTCTGCTGGACGATTCTCTCATCAGATCGTCGAGAATCAAGAGTTTAGCTCGTGGATCATTGGCATAATCTTCGCTCTTTGGTAAACCCTCGGTAATTTCGATTCCTCACCCAACTCCTTGTAAATTGGCTGCCACTCGCTATAGTACAAGAGTATATGCTCGAATTTTGTATCACTCATGCGATCAATGTAATGCAAAAAATTCTTCGCAAATACTGTTTTACCACACGAGCTGGGTCCACGAATCATCAAAGTCCACAAATGCACCCACCTGCAAACGTTCATGTTACTGCTGCTGCTAAACTTTAACTACTAACCTCATCAAATCCTCCAACCACTCCACACATACGATCGTTAATAGTGATGAGCAAGAGTGGGGGGCGGCAGAAAGAATGAAGATTATTCTGGAACCTATAATTATGAGAAAAATTGACGATTACTTAATTAACAGAAAATAAATTTATTATTTTGCTATATTATTTTTTTAATTTCAATGAATTATGAAATTTATTACAAAATTGTTTTTGTTTTAATTCTATAACCTATATATATATACATATATATATATATAATTGTTCATTATAAGTACATAATTGTGGATATGTATGAATAAAAAATACAGTATTATAATTAATTCAATGTTTAACTTTGAAAAGTGTTTATTTTATTTCAAATTATTAATATACATCATTATTAAATACATTTCCCTTCAATTCAAATTAAAAAAAATTATGATACATAAATTCGTATTCTTTGATTAATAATTTTTCTACAAATAACACATTTTTAAACAATGAATGCACAATGACAGCAACGACAACAGTGTACGCGAGGTATAAATGCGATTTCTACTCTATTATCAAGACAAATTTTACATCTGTTGGTATTTTCTTTAATAGAATCATTCTGTCAAGGTATATCTCGGATGAAACGGAAACGGCCATTCCACTTTTTGTGCTCCAATAATGGGTTGTCATCGATTTCCCATCTACATATTTCTGTAGAATATTCAAAGCAACAGTCTTTATCTATTTCACCAGTGTAGTAAAATCCTGCTGTAGCTGAATCTTCAAGTTTTAAAATACTCAAAGGCCAATTTTTAAAACTTTAAAGGCGGTTTCGCTGTATTCGATACATGATGTCTATTTAAAATCACGTTAAATTATTTTTAAGTTTTTCATTCTTTATTAATTAAATATCGTATTCCGAAAAAATATTTATTGTGCATCTGCTTTATTAATCCAGCAATTGTGTGTATTGTCGAAACCAAGCCACTTCACGAATACTTCATTTACACGTCTTCTGAGAATCTTTTCTACAAGATAGTAATTTGGGCATTTGTCGCTTTGTAATTCTTGTTCGTAGAAACCTTCAGCTATTGGTTGATCATTGTAATCCTGCAAGAGAAAAGTAACTCACTTTGTTCTGCGGACTTGGTGCATGGTAAATACTTCAGTCGACCAGTTGGGTATGTAAACTTTCTCGAATACTTTTAGTCCAGGCGGAATCTGTTTTAAAATGGGTAGATTTGGATTCTTCGTATATAGTCGCTAATTTTTGTTTGAATGTCTCCAAAATTATGTTAGATATGATAGTTTCGATATGCGCCAGTTGAAAAAGTTGTGCTAAATTCGCTATTAAACAAATAGTGAAAAAATCTCGAAAAATACGATTTTTTCATTCTTTTTTTATTTATAGCTCCTCAAATATACATTTTAGAGAAAAATTTAAAGAAAAAAAAAAAGTAAGATGATAAAATTTTACATGAAATATTAAACTTTAGAAATAAAAAATTTCATTTTTTATGTTAGAAAAACGACAACAATTGCGAAAAAACTGCCCAAAAATTAATGTTTTGTTAAATGATTTTTTTAATTATTTAAATTTATCGTATGATTTTAATATTGGGCCACAGAAAACTTTTTCATATGATAAAACAGCCCAGCGAATTTCATTAGAATCGGTTTGTTCATTGCTTCACAATAATTTAACAATTAAGCGTCCCGCAAAAAAATGCAAAAATTTTATAACTTCATTGCAATTAAAATGATGCTTTCAGATAGGTGCTGATTTTATACATATAGCAGACTATTAAAGCTTTCAAATGCACTCTGAAAAATTAAAATCGGTTGATTAGGAGAGCCTTGAGAAGTTTTAAAAAAATATAATTAAATTTATGCTTATGAACAAATTGAATATCTTTTTCAATTTTGAATTGAATGAAATCCAAAAACTTTTGTTTGAAAATACTCTGAAAGGTATTCATTTAAAAAAAAGAAAATTCAAATTGCGCTTAATTATTAGCTTTATTTGTCCAAGCACTTTTTAGGTAAAAGTTTTGAAAACATGCGCTCTTTGGAAAGACATAAAAAGTATCGATTAAAATTACTCTGATCACTCGAAAAGTCGTTGAAAACGTATGAGGGTCACGTGATGGAGCAAGCTGATTGAAAAGTGAAATCAAGATCTAAAAACTACAGCGCGCTCTAAAAATTCGATTATCTGGGCTTCTAATGGTCCGATTTTGATCTTTTTTTTTTAATCGATGTGCCGGAAGTCAAGGAATTCAAACATTTTATGATAAATAATTAATTATGCGTATAATTTGTTATATTAACATAACTTTAAATCATAAGATAAAAAATTTGTATTTTTTTTTAAAACATTTATTAGTCTATTTTACATAAAAAGTGCTTAATCTTATGTCATTTTACTTACTAAATGAGAACCTATTTGATATTAATTTTTAATAATGTTGAAACAAATTAGAGAATTGAAAAATTGTAAATAATTGAAAAAAATGTTAAATAATTTTAAAAGTATCATTATTTCAATCGTTAATGTCTATAATAAACTAAATGAGAATTCTGTACTTATTATAAATCTTTGATTAACATTATTAATTTATTAATTAAGGAAGTTCCTCGTATGAAAGTGAAAAATTTATTTGAAAATTAAGAGTTTCAAACGGATACTATAAAAGAAGAAATATGATGTGAAAAATAAATAAATTTATTATTATTTATAATAAATAAGGAAACATTTTTCTATAATTTAAGATAACTTCTAATCAAGCTAGATTAAATCATTGCTGTTATTTTTGAAATATTCATCTTCAAATTTTATATTATTTCTATTTTGAATTATTATATCTCCAAATAGCAGAATTATAATGTAAAAAATAAATAAAGTGACCATTGTATGCTTGAGTATTTACTTTAGATTCACTCAGATGTCGTTAAGGTTATAATTTATTTCGAAAATAAATAAAAATAAAAGACTCAGCTAAAGCTTGATCATAATTGAACTTTAACTTTGGCAAGGGTCAATGATTTTAATTCGCTTCATACAAATGTTTTTTTTTTTCATACATTTCGAAAATTTTATTTGAATTTAACAGGAGTTTTAAACTGCGTAAAGGTATGATAAATTTCTTATATATTTTAATTTAAAACAATTTATAATTTGATTTTATTTGATTACCTTTATTTTTTAAACATACATTTTATAAACCTTTTATTAATTTGAAAATTCATTTTAATAGATGATTATATTGTATTCTATTTATTAGGATCATCTTTTATTCAAAGGTGTTTCATGCGAATATTGTGTCTGATTTTCACATCATCTTATAAAATAAAAAAAGACGGAGTCAGATTCAGCTTGCATCTCTGCTGTTGAATTAAACAGGAGTTTCAAACTGCGTGAAGGTATGATAAATTTCTTATAACTTTTAAGTCTTAGCCTTTTTTTTAATTTTTAATGTGATGCAGTAGCCGAACAGATGCATAATATTTTAATCAAAGGTACGTAGATGTAAATGTATCCTAATAATGCAAATGCAACAGTTTTTATATTTTTCAATTGTATTTTCACAGAAGTTTAGAAGCATACTTGTGTATACTGTAAAATTATAATTATAAAAAATACACATTATAATTGTATCGGTTTATTATTTTTCTCATAAAATTATTAAAAACATAAAATATCTAAAAAATTTATTATACCCTTACGCAGTTTGAAACTCCTGTTTAATTCAAATTAAATGTTTGAAATGTATGAAAAAGAAACATTTGTATAAAGCGAATTAAAATTATTGACCCTGGCCAAAGTCAAAGTCCAATTATGATCAAGCCTTAGCTGAGTCTTTTATTTTCATTGATTTTCGGAATAAATTATAACTTTAACGACATCCGAGTGAATCTAAAGTAAATACTCAAGCACACGATGGTCACTTTGTTTATTTTTTACATTATAATTCTGCTATTTGAAGATATAATAATTCAAAATGGAAATAATATAAAATTTGAAGATGAATATTTCAAAAATAAGAGCAATGATTTAATCTAGCTTGATTAGAAGTTATCTTAAATTATAGAAAAATGTTTCCTTATTTATTATAAATAATAATAAATTTATTTATTTTTCACATCACATTTCTTTTTTCATAGTATCCGTTTGAAACTCTTAATTTTCAAATAAATTTTTCACTTTCATACAAAGAACTTCCTTAATTAATGAATTAATAATGTTAATCAAAGATTTATAATAAGTACAGAATTCTCATTTAGTTTATTATAGACATTAACGATTGAAATAATGATACTTTTAAAATTATTTAACAATTTTTTTCAATTATTTACAACTTTTCAATTCTCTAATTTGTTTAAACAATATTAAAAATTAATATCAAATAGGTTCTCATTTAGTAGATAAAATTACATAAGATTAAGCACTTTTTATGTAAAATAGACTAATAAATGTTTAAAAAAATACAAATTTTTTATTTCATGATTTAAAGTTATGTGAATATAACAAATTATACGCATAATTAATTATCCATCACAAAATATTTGAATTCCTTGACTTCCGGCCCATCGATTTAAAAAAAAAGATCAGAATCGGACCATTAGAAGCCAAGATAATCGAATTTTTAGAGCGCGCTGTAGTTTTTAGATCTTGATTTCACTTTTCAATCAGCTTGCTCCATCACGTGACCCTCATACGTTTTCAACGACTTTTCGAGTGATCAGAGTAATTTTAATCGATACTTTTTATGTCTTTCCAAAGAGCGCATGTTTTCAAAACTTTTACCTAAAAAGTGCTTGGACAAATAAAGCTAATGACGCTTTAATTGCCTTTCTATTGTTTATTGTTTAATAATAAACATAAATTAACTTTGGTGAGTCATAGCTCAAAAACTATTAAGCGCAATTTGACTTTTCTTTTTTTTAAATGAGCGCCTTTTAGAGTATTTTCAAACAAAAGTTTTTGGATTTCATTCAATTCAAAATTGAAAAAGATATTCAATTTGTTCATAAGCATAAATTTAATTATATTTTTTCAAAACTTCTCAAGGCTCTCCTAATCAACCGATTTTAATTTTTCAGAGTGCATTTGAAAGCTTTAATAGTCTGCTATATGTATAAAATCAGCACCTATCTGAAAGCATCATTTTAATTGCAATGAAGTTATAAAATTTTTGCATTTTTTTGCGGGACGCTTAATTGTTAAATTATTGTGAAGCAATGAACAAACCGATTCTAATGAAATTCGCTGGGCTGTTTTATCATATGAAAAAGTTTTCTGTGGCCCAATATTAAAATCATACGATAAATTTAAATAATTAAAAAAATCATTTAACAAAACATTAATTTTTGGGCAGTTTTTTCGCAATTGTTGTCGTTTTTCTAACATAAAAAATGAAATTTTTTATTTCTAAAGTTTAATATTTCATGTAAAATTTTATCAACTTACTTTTTTTTCCTCTTACATTTTCCTTTAAAATTTATATGTAAGCAGCTATAAATAAAAAAAAGGATGAGAAAATCGTATTTTTCGAGATTTTTTCACTATTTGTTTAATAGCGAATTTAGCACAACTTTTTCAACTGGCGCATATCGAAATTATCATATCTAACATAATTTTGGAGACATTTAAACAAAAATTAGCGACTATAAACGAAACATCGAAACCAAAACAGATTCTGCCTGGACTAATGTTTTAACTTGCTTACTTGTACTTTATCATGAATTTTGAACTTTGATTCCTTTTCAATTAGCATTACGTTTAAATCATCGAAAAACTTCTGCTTCGTTTTCAGCTGTGACATCTTTCGGTTCCTTGCTAATGGTTCGATGCTTTTTATCATTGTTTTTGTCAATCAAATTGAAAATAATATCAATCCACTTGTAGTTACAACGTAAACTAAACTGTTTCAACATTTTGTTTTTAAGAGTGCGATTGAAGTGTTCGCAAAAAGACGCCTTGAGATTGCTATAAGTTGAGTAGAGATTGATTTTAAATTATTGCATGAGATTTTGGACATTTGTATTATAAAACTCCTTGCCTCTGTCAGTGTGAAGATTCTTAGGCATGCCTTAGTAATAGTAATGGTAGAGTGCACTCTACCTTTTGTCAATACAGACTTTATAGCAGTAGAAACATCTACACCAGTTTTTTGTTTCACAGGAACAGCCCAAGCGTATTTAGAAAAAACATCTATAACTGTAAGCATGTTTGTGTAGCCTTTGTTCTCTCGAGTATAAGGTTGCATCTCTACCAAACCAGCTTGCCAAGTCTCATCTACACCTCACATATTAAACTTTCGACGAAGATAGCGACGCCTGGCCGGTTCATGCAGCTCTTCTACAAGTCTTTCGCGTTCTATGGTCATAGACTTAATGTTTGCTAAATTCTCGCAATTTGGCTTTTATACTCTGAATATTTGTTATAATTTTAGCATCTTGGATTTGTTTGACCCAATAATGAATTAATTAATGTAAATCTTTACCACCGGCATTAATTTTTTTTATTTTCTCATCGTATTCATTCTTTAACTTTTGCATTTATAATTCGGATGTGTCAAAACTATCTGTTAATCTACCAGTGACCGCATATATACTTTGCACTTCGGATACAACCATAATTTGCAGAGTATTAAAGTTAACTGCATCATTCGACTGTTGTGGTGTGGCAGCATTACATAACCTCTTATTATCTATATCGAATCATTCATCTTTTGTCAGTCTACAGTCGATGCCTAGAGGTCCTCGACTACTTTCGTTTTGTTCAAGATTGTGTCCGAATACGTCGACGCTCATTTTGATAATATATGGTGTAGGTATCTACATCTTAATATGTATAACCACCTTTACGTAATTCTTCGATAATTGATTGTATCTCATTTGTATGGCTAGGGTCTTCAGCTTCTCTTTCAGCAATGAATAGTCGAAGTCTATCAACGAGTTCATTTGGATCACCCCAGTATATGTAATCCATTCTTGTATTTCTTCCTGCAATTTGATATCGAGGTAACGATCCTTCTCTTTATTCCAATGAAAGCAAAGGATTAACGATACTGTCGAATTTCTTACTTTTATGCGTACAAATAGACTCATCACTTCTGTATCGTCGTTTATGAGCATTAGTAGTTTCAAGAATCTTTTTGTAATTTTACATATCATTAGTTGTCATCTGACCTCTATAAGGATGTTTCGTAATTAACAATTCTAACAATCCTTTAGTTTTTAAATATTTTTTATCTTTAAAAAGAATGTTTTTATCTTCAAAAAATAGAGGTGAGTCACCAATTAAGTAACTATTACCTTCCTTGCGTACTCTATACACTTTATCCAATTGTTTCGATTGTTTCTAATTGAGCATATGAATGTACTTATTATTATCAAGTTATAAATCATCTTATTTTTTTTTCTAATTCTTGCTCACTTGTAGCTGATTCAAATTCTGTATCAACTTGACTAATAGTATCGTTTGATGACGTATCTATAGCATAATCAATGGATATAAAGGAAGGAAAAGAAGACTGCAAGGAGGAGGAATAAGTATCATAGTTTTCGATGACTTTATTTTTATTTTTTGCTATGTCACGTATAAAATTATTATTTTTATCAGTAGTAGCAACCAGTTTTTGAAGAAGATCAACGATAGATTTGAATGTCTTGCCAAATGCTCTTTTGATATTCTCTTTTCCAAACTTCAGCAAGTTATATTTTCGTTTGACTGCACTGCGTGCTGTCAAATGCTGTCAAAAATTTATCATTCGTATAACACTTGGAGCACACTTCTTTGAATTGCGTCTAAGTCATGTCAGAATTGACGTGATCGTCGTATAAGTGTCTCAAATTGACGTCATCTTGTCGAAAAATCACCAACATTGACATTGTCGCTGATTAGATGTTTTGGAATGCGAGCATACGATTGACAGAGATAGAAACAGTCAACATCTTTGTGCCTTCCCATACAGAAGTAAGCTTTGATGTTATCTTGTTTTTCACAGACTACATCATCAAAAATCAACTAAATTGGAAAGTGCATTATCGGGGGCTACAACAGATTCATGCTCACTAAACGGAAAGTATTGTACACCTTCTAAAAGCTTTAGGAGGTCTTTCAAAAACTTGTACTTTGGTTAATTCAAAGACTTGTAGTACACATAAACGTTTTCGAACCTGAGACCGTAAGGATGTGTTATTAGTGCTAAAAGACTATTGGTTTTACCACAATTCAATAGACCACAAAATATGGCTTAAATGCTGATTGGAAGTAAGTCTCTATGCCTCTTCGATTTCTCCTCATGCTCCACGATAGTGTCGAAATTTTCTATCGGCAGCTTAATGGATTGTTCTTTGAAATTCATTATGAAAGCACGTCTGACGTACAAATGGTTGACCAGCTATAAATATAAGGCTTTTATGCCCAATGCCTCAGTCTTCATTCAGTCTTCAAAGTGTGATGATCGTATATAGACAACTACGTGGTCCCAGTTTTGTCAACAAGCTTCTTAATAGTCTTCTAATCGAACTTCATATACCTGGCTACCAATACTGTGGACCCGATACAAAATTAGTTAAACGTTTAGCTAGAGGTGACTTAAGAATCAATCCTCTCGATAGAGCTTGTAAAGAGCATGACATTGCTTATTTACAGAATCGTTAAAACGTAGAAGTCAGAAACGCTGCTGATAGAATTTTAGCAGAAAAAGTAAATCAAAGAATTCCAATAAAAGACGCTAGCTTTAAAGAAAAAGCAGCTGTATTTGTAATTAAAAACATCAGGAAAGTTAAGTCTAAATTCGGAATGTGTATAAAGAAATGTATATTAAGCTACGGAATCCACTTCATAGGGCCAAATTCGGAATAGTACCATATTTTGTCGCTAATTTGTCGCTAATTTGTTGCTCTATCCCGGATTTTGTCGCTCCAGCCGTTTCCGAGAAACAATGACTACCGTAGCTTAATATTAAGCTACGGCATCCAGTACGGTAACTCAGGAACGGCTAAGGTTAGCAACCCCATTCTGGTTGCATAATTTGTTGCTTTTTTTTCGCTCTAAGATAGAATAGTTCGTAAGTCCCAAAACCTGACCCAGACCCGGATATGGCCATTGGGCCCAAATAAAAATAGAAACTTTTTTTCTTAATGTATCTAAAAAGTTATGCGATGTTTGATAATTTGTTGCTAATTTGTCGCTGACATTTAACCCAACACTTGATTTTGTCGCTCAAGCCGTTTCCGAGAAACAATGGCTACCGTAGTTAATATTAAGCTACGACATCCACTGCAGTAACTCAGGAACTCATGCGACGTTTCTGATACTAAAGTAGCTATAGAAAATTTGTCACCTTCCATATCTTTACATCCAAGCACAAAGGAAATTCATTATGTGAAATAGATTTTAATTGGAATGCATTTGGGAATGAGCGCAATTAAAAGATGTTTTTGATCTTACTGAGGCTTAAAGGATTTTGTTGCTCTAGTGATTCTTTGAACTAAGCACTCGAAATATATTCTTTTTTTTAAGTTTTTGGATTTAGATACGTCTGGAAATTTGTCGCTCATGATATTTAAATAAATTTAAATTTTCAATGCAATAAAAATATTCTAATTAAACAGAAGCTACAAGTCATTTGTGGCTCTAAAAATCTATGGTTCCTAGCACGCTAAAATGATTTTTATGCAAATTTTTGTGATTGAAATGCATTTAGTAATTTGTCGCTCTTAAAATTTGAAAAAATTAATACTTTAAACGCAATATAAAGATAATTATGATACTACAGGAGCTTCAAGGATATTGTTGCTCTAAAAATTTATGGTTACTAGCACTATAAAATGATTTTTATACAAATTTTGTGATTTTCCTGCATCTGGGAATTTGTCGCTCTTAAGATTTATAACCATCAGACCTTTAAAAACAATAAAAAGATATTTCTAATATCACAGAAACTGTAAAAGATTTGTTGCTTCTTAATTAATAGCGTCCAAGTACATAGGAAATACTTTTATGCAAGTTTTTTGAATCGAAATGAATTAGAGAGTTAGTCGCTTGTGATATTTGTAACTATTAAGACTTTGAATGCAATTAAAAGATGTTTGTGATCTTACTGAAGCTTCAAGGATTTTGTCGCTCTAGTAATTCTTTAATCAAGTTACACTAAATATTTTTTTACATCAGTTCTTCAATTTACATACGTTTGGGAATTTGTCGCTTATGATATTTAAATAAATTTAAACTTCCTATGCAATAAAAATATTCCAATTCAACATAAGATACAAGTATTTTGCCGCTATAAAAATCTATGGTTCCTAGCACGCTAAAATGATTGTTATGCAAATTTTTGTGATTGAAATGCATTTAGGAATTTGTCGCTCTTAAAATTTGAAAAAATCAATACTTTAAACGCATTATAAAGATGGTTCTGATACTGTAGAAACTTCAAGGATTTTGTCGCTCTAAAAATTTATGGTTGCTAGCACTATAAAATGATTTTTATACAAATTTTGTGATTTTCCTGCATCTGGGAATTTGTCGCTCTTAAGATTTATAACCATCAGACCTTTAAAAACAATAAAAAGATATTTCTAATATCACAGAAACTGTAAAAGATTTGTTGCTTCTTAATTAATAGCGTCCAAGTACATAGGAAATACTTTTATGCAAGTTTTATGAATCGAAATGAATTAGAGAGTTAGTCGCATGTGATATTTGTAACTATTAAGACTTTGAATGCAATTAAAAGATGTTTGTGATCTTACTGAAGCTTCAAGGATTTTGTCGCTCTAGTAATTCTTTAATCAAGTTACACTAAATATTTTTTTACATCAGTTCTTCAATTTACATACGTTTGGGAATTTGTCGCTTATGATATTTAAATAAATTTAAACTTCCTATGTAATAAAAATATTCCAATTCAACATAAGATACAAGTATTTTGCCGCTATAAAAATCTATGGTTCCTAGCACGCTAAAATGATTTTTATGCAAATTTTTGTGATTGAAATGCATCTAGGAATTCGTCGCTCTTACAATTTGAAAAAATTAACACTTTAAACGCAATATAAAGTTAATTCTGATACTACAGGAGTTTCAAAGATGTCGGCGCTCTAAAAATTTTTAGGACGATTTTTTTATTTTACTAAATGTCTTAAGACTTTTAATTTGTGGGCGACCAACTCTTTTATTCATTTAAATAAAAAAAATTTGCATTGAATCATTTCCCATGTGCTTGGATTTAAAGATTTGTAGAACTACAAATTCCTTGCAGCTACTGTAGTATCTCAAGAACATTTTTAGATTGCGTTTGAAGTATTAATGGTTGAGAATCTCAAAAGCGAAAAATTCCCAGATGCATTACAAATCTTCGAAAAATTTTCGGAGCGACAAAATACTTCAAGCCTCAGTAACGTAATTAAATATTTTTTATTTCACTAAAAATCTTAACAGCTTTAAATACCAAGATCGACTAATTCTCCAATTCATTTTAATTCATAATACTTGCATAAAACATTTCCTATGTGCTTGGATTTGAAGATCTTTAGAGCAACAAATTCTTCGTAGCTAATGTAGTATCGAAAACATTTTTTTATTGCGTTTCAAGTACTGATCGTTAAGGATCTCAAGAGCAACAAATTACTAGATGCATTAGAATTACGAAAACTTGTCTAAAAATCATTTTGGCCTGCTAGGGTCCATGGATTACTAGGGAAACAAAATTCTTAATCTGTTATATCAGAATCATCTTTTTATTGCGTACAAAGTTTTAATTTATTCAAATAACATTAGGGACCAATTCTCAGACGCATCTTCATTAAAAAACTAACAAAAAAATATTAAGATTATGCCGGTTAAGGGAATACTAAATCGAAAAAATCTTTGAGGCCTTAGTTGGGACCAAAAACTTCTTTTAACTATACTCAAAATCTTGATAGTTTCAAATATCAAGAGCGACAAACTCTCTAATTCATTACAATTCAAAAAAATTACATGAAAACATTTCATATGTTTTAGTTCGAAATATTGATAGTCGACAATCTCGGAAGCGACAAATTTTCAGACGCATTTAAGTTCAAAAACTTACATAAAAAAATATTTAGTGTTGGCTGATTGTAGAATTAGAAAAGCGGCAAATCCTTTAAGCCTCAGTAAGGTCTCAAACATCATTTGAATGCACTAAAAGTCCCAATATTTTCGAAAGTCAAGAGAGACAAACTCCCTGAATCATTTCAATTCAAGACACTTGCATAAAAACATTCCCTATGTGCTTGTATTTAATGAATTGAGAAACAACAAATTCTTCGCAGCCTCTGTGATATCAGAAATATCTTTTTATTCTTTTCGAAGCCTGATGGTTAACAATCTCAAGAGCGACAAATTCCCGGATGCATGACAATCACAAAATTTGTATAAAAATCATTTTATAGAGCTACGAACCGTAGATTTTAAGAGCGACAAAATCTTTGAAGCTTCTGTTGTATCAGAATCATATTTTTATTGCATTCAAAGTTATGATCTGTCCAAATATCATGAGTGACAAATTCCCAGAGCATTTAAGTTCAAAGACTTACATAAAAAAAAAATATTTAGAGTTACTTGAGTCAAGAATTACTAGAGCGAAAAATTCTTCAAGCTTCAATAAGGTCACAAACATCTTTTCATTGTATTCGAAGTCTTGATAGTTACAAATGTCAAAAGCGACTAACTATCTAACTCCTTCCAATTCAAAAAATTTGCATAAAAGTATTTCGTATGTGCTTGAATTTAATAAATTAAGGAGCAGCAAATTCTTTTCAGATACTGTCATATCAGAAATATCATTTTATTGCGTTATAAGTATTAATAGTTGTCAATCTCAAGAGCGACAAGTATTCGGATGCATTTCAATCAGTAAAAATTGTAGAATTTAAGACCAACAAAATCCTTGAAGCTTCTGTTGGATCAGAATCATATTTTTATTGTGTTTAGTGTTATGATTGGTTCGAATATCATGAGTGACAAATTCCCAGACGCATGTCAATCGAAGAACTGATATAAAAAATATTTAGAGTCAGCTGATTAAAGAATTACTCGAGTGACAAAATCCTTGAAGCTTCAGTAAGGTCACAAACTTCATTTAATTGCGTTCAAAGTCTTAATAGTTACAAATGTCAGAAGCGACTAACTCTCTAATTCATTCCAATTCAATGACCTTGTATAAAAGTATTTCCTATGTTCTTGGATGCTATTAATTAAAAAGCAACAAATCCTTTACAGCTTCTGTGATATTAAAAATTTCTTTTTATTGTTTTTAAAGGTCTGATAGTTAACAATCTCAAGAGCGACAAATTCCCAGATGCATGGAAATCACAAAATTTGTATAAAAATCATTTTATAGTGCTAGCAACCATAAATTTTTAGAGCGACAAAATCCTTGAAGCTCCTGTAGTATCAGAATCATCTTTATATTGCGTTTGAAGTGTTAATTTTTTCAAATTTCAAGAGCGATAAATTCCTAGATGCATTTCAATCACAAAAATTTCCATAAAAATTATATTAGCGTGCTAGGAACCATAGATTTTTAGAGCGACAAAATCCTTGTAGCTTCTGTTGAATTAAAATCATATTTCTATTGAATTGAGAGTTTAACTTTATTTAAATATCATGAGCGATAAATTCCCAAACGTATGTAAATTGAAAAACTGATATAAAAAAATATTTAGAGTAAGTTGTTTAAAGAATTACTATAGCGACAAAATCCTCAAAGCTTTAGTAAGGTCACAAACTTCTTTCAATTGCATTCAAAGTCTTAAGAGCATGACAAAGCTGTGCGCCTTCCAATAATATTTCCAATCCTAACTTATGAATAAACGATGCGTTTAATCGAGTTTTTTTACTACAAGGGAAAAATTTGTAAAATTAAACTCTAGTGCGGACAACCCAAGAAATCCACCAAAATATTATACATACAAAGTTATAATAAAAACTTTCAATGTATCGTATTTTAAGATTAGGTTTGTCGCTTTTAATATCTAATTTCCAATCAAAGCTCATAAAAAAATAACAAGTCCAAATGATTTTTTATTTTAACAAAAATTATTGTACTAATATAGCTTTAGTGCGGCCAAGTCATTATATTTGTTTAATTTATGAATTAAAAAAGATATTGATAAAATAAAAAAAGCAAAACTCAATTGCTGCAGCTCCGACATGCCGTTAATAGTTACAAATGTCAGAAGCGACCACCTCTCTAATTCATTTCAATTCAATTAACTTGTATAAAAGCTTTTCCTGTGTACTTGGATGCTATTAATTAAGAAGCAACAAATCCTTTACAGCTTCTGTGATATTACAAAAAAACTTTTTATTGTTTTTAAAGGTCTCATGGTTAACAATCTTTAGAGAGACGAATTCCCAGATGCAGAAAAATCACTAAATTTGTATGAAAATCATTTTATAGTGCTAGCAACAACAAATTTTCAGAGGGACAATAGCCTTGAAGCTCCTGCAGTATCAGAATCACCTTTATATTGCGTTTAAAGTGTTAATTTTTTCAAATTTTAAGAGCGACAAATTCCTAGATGCATTTCAATCACAATATTTCCATAAAAATTATTTTAGCGTGCTAGGAACCATAGATTTTCAGAGCGACAAAATCCTTGTAGCTTCTGTTGAATTAAAATCATATTTTTATTGAATTGAGAGTTTAACTTTATTTAAATATCATGAGCGATGAATTCCCAAACGTATGTAAATTGAAAAACTGATATAAAAAAATATTTAGAGTAAGTTGTTTAAAGAATTACTATAGCGACAAAATCCTCAAAGCTTCAGTAAGGTCACAAACTTCTTTTAATTTCATTCAAAGACTTAATAGTTACAAATGTCAGAGTCGACAACTCTCTAATTCATTCTAATTCGAAAAACTTGCATAAAATATTTCCTATGTGCTTGGATGCTATGAATTGAGAAGCAACAAATTCTTAGCAGCTTTTAAAATATCAGAAATATCTTTTTATGGTTTTTCAAGTTATGATTGTTAACAATCTCAAGAGCGACAAATTCCCAGATGCATGAAAATCACAAAATTTGTATAAAAATCATTTTATAGTGCTAGCAACCATAAATTTTTAGAGCGACAGAATCTTTGAAGCTCCTGTAGTATTAGAATCATCTTTATATTGCTTTTAAAGTATTAATTTCTTCAAATTTTAAGAGCGACAAATTCCTAGATGCATTTCAATCACAAAAATTTCCATAAAAATTATTTCAGCGTGCTAGGAACCATAGATTTAAAGAGCGACAAAATATTGTTGCTTCTGTTGAATTAGAATATTTTTATTGCATTGAAAGTTTAAATTTATTTAAATATCATAAGCGACAAATTTCTAGACGTATCTACATTTAATAACTTAAAAAAAAGAATATATTTAGAGTGTCTAGTGTAACGTCTACCTAATTTTTATAAAATTTTTTTTGCGTTATTTTTCTGTTTGTTATTATTTTTAGTTTAGCTATCGTATTTTATCAATAAGAGAAAATATAATTTTAAAAACAAAAATAAACCCTAACGTTTTCTTTAGACTAGATAATTTAGTACTTGAGTTAAGTAAAAATATATACGTTGTGTTCATTTTTATTTTATCTTTAAGGGCCTCCGATAGAAAACAGATCTCTACATCATGTTACGTACATGTGGGAAAAAGTTGCCACCATATCGCCGCGTTTTTCATAGGAATCCGTCACATACAATAAGAAACTAATAGCCAACACATGTTATATGCATGCGGAAAGAAAAAAAAATAGATAAAGTGAAAGTTTTGAGACAAAAAACAAACCGAAAAGTCCAAGCTATAAATAAAAAATATCTTCAGATTACGGATTTTTCCCAAAATCCTATGTACGTTTTTTTTAACCTTTTTTTTATTACAGGGACTTTCTCTTTACATACAAAAATTTTCTATGAATGTTTTTCTTCACGTGCTACCCGTGTGCGTAAAAGCATTTAGCTCAAAACCGTTACAGCTTAAGGGTTTTTCCCGGTACTTACCAATATGTTCAACATTGTCCATGTTCAAAATTTTTATTATACATAATATAAAAACGGTTCGAAATTTTCCTTGTGCATTAAATTTTTGTATACCAATTTAAAAGATTCTCCGATAACTACGAAGTAGGCGGAACACTATCCCATTTTCACTTTAAGTATTATATAATTGTATTTTAAATAAAAGTTTAAGAAGTTTACAACAAGAGTACTTTCCGAAACAACAAATAATGAAAATATATATGCAACTTTCCCACGCAACCATGTTTCAAGTCGAATAAAAATGTCGTGATGAATTATTAAAACAATAACAGATTTATTTACATATTTACATATACATTTCCATTTTTTTTATGCAAACAAATTTACATATATTTAATAAATTCTTTTTGCGTTAAAATATGTATAAGGATAGTTAGAATTATCAGGAAATAAGTTAAGTAAAAACACGCAAACATTATCAAGTATCTTTTTAAAAATTAACTATAATTAAATACTTCATGGAATAGGTTATATTTTACATTCATTTACAAATAAAATAAATTAGAAAAAAATAAACATTCAAAAGTTAAGAATAAAACACTGATCAATATTCTTTTAATATTTTAATAAAAACTTTAAAACAAAAATTATTTTATTAAAAATTGCATTAAGCAAAACACCAATAATTAATCATAGTTTAGGAAATATAGTAAAAATTTAATTAATAAATAGCTGTAAAACTAGTTTTTCATTAAGTTTTATATGCCATTCTTGGTATCAATTCTCATGATTCTTAACATTGAAATTCAATAAAATTATTTACATCGCAAAAATGAATAACGTTAATGGAAAATTATAGTTAGAAAAAAATTTATGTATACAAATATTATTGTAAAACATAATTAAATATTCTTTAAAGATTAATCATAATTAAATATTACATAAAATAGGTTATATTTTACATTCATTTACAAATAAAATAAATCAGAAGTATTTAAAAATTAAGAATAAAGCACTAATAAATATTCTTTAAATATTTAAATCATACATAAAATTGAAAACAAAAAAAAAACACAAAAATTATTCTGTAGTAAAAAGTGCTTCAAGCCAAACAAAAATAATTAATTATAGTTTAGTTAAGAACAAAGAAATATCGTAAGAATTTAATAAATAAACAATTGTAAAATTATAATATTTCATTAAGTTTTTATTTTAAATATGCCATTCTTGGTATCATTTTTTATGATTTTTAACATCGGATTTTAATAATTAAAAATAAAATTTCTACATCTTAATAATAAACAACAATAATGAAAAATTATAGTTAGAACAAAATTATGTACACAAATGACCATCTGTAAGAGAGAGAAAGAGACGGAAGATCCAAGAGGGTAAGGGAAGCACATGATTACCCCCTCCATCGACAATACATGCGCAGATACACACTGAGCATTGCAGACACAAGGTAGGGGGAACTGAAGCAGTAAGCACCGCCCAACCATCTGACAGCAAACACACAGGGTATAAAACAGCCAAGCAGGGCCCAGCTTGACCTACTCCATTCTCATCTCTCCAGCAGTCGAGAGCCTACTACTCCATTCTCATCTCTCCAGCAGTCAAGAGCCTACTACTTCAACTTCATCTTTCGAGCAGTCGGAAGCCTTAGTGTTATATTTCATTTTCCAAGCAATTGAGAGCCTCAAGTTCAAGTGCAATATTCCAGTTGTTATCTCTCAAGCAATCGAGAGCCTATAGTTTTTCAATTACATCTCCCAAGCAGTTGGGAGCCAAAAATAGGATTTCCTTAGCGTCATCTCTCCAGGAACGGACACCCTAAAACAACTACCAAAATTTACATCGCTCCAACAATCGAGTGCCAAAGTTATTTAAGTAAAATTTCACCGAAGAAGGACCAAAAAATTTTCAATTTTGTGATCACAGCAGATCTATCCAAGGACGCAGTTCGATCGCCTCTCTTTCTCTCTCATCAGGTCAACTTCAGAAGGAATCAATAAAAGTAAGGAAAAGCATTTCATATATATTTTTTTATTTAATCAATTTTCCAAAGACATCAAACTACCTATCCGAGTTCGTAAATAAAAGCTTGGGTATCGAGCAGTTTGTATAAACTCAATCCTTCTTTAAGATTTTTGTTGATTTTTGAATTTATAAGAAAAATTTTAGTCAATAAATAATAATAAACATAACAAATTTTAAGAACTGCCGCGTAACGGCAAGGTTCATTGTTTAATAAAGTAATTATTCACTATTTTAAAGAATCAATTTTTAAGAACCGCCGCGTAACGGCAAGGTTCATTGTTTAATAAAGTAATTATTCACTATTTTAAAGAGTCAATTATTAAGAACCGTCGCGTAACGGCAAGGTTCATTGTTTATAAAAAATAACTATTCATTTATTTAAAGTAAATAGTAAAATTAAATCTTAAGAACCGCCGCGTAACAGCAAGGTTCATTGTTTAATAAAATAATTATTCATTATTTTAAGATAATAATAAAATAACAATCTTTAAGAACCGCCGCGTAACGGCAAGGTTCATTGTTTATAAAAATAACTATTCATTCACTTAAAGTAAATAGTAAAATCAAATTTTAAGAACCGCCGCGTAACGGCAAGGTTCATTGTTTGATAAAGTAATTATTCACTTTTTTAAAGAATCAATTTTTAAGAACCGCCGCGTAACGGCAAGGTTCATTGTTTAATAAAATAATCATTCATTATTTTAAGATAATAATAAAATACATCTTTAAGAACCGCCGCGTAACGGCAAGGTTCATTGTTGATAAAAATAACTATTCATTCATTTAAAGTAAATAGTAAAATCAAATTTTTAAGAACCGCCGCGTAACGGCAAGGTTCATTGTTTAATAAAATAATCATTCATTATTTTAAGATAATAATAAAATAAAATTTTAAGAACCGCCGCGTAACAGCAAGGTTCATTGTTTATAAAAATAACTGTTCATTCATTTAAAGTAAATAGTAAAATCAAATTTTAAGAACCGCCGCGTAACGGCAAGGTTCATTGTTTGATAAAATAATTATTCATTATTTTAAGATAATAATAAAATAACAATCTTTAAGAACCGCCGCGTAACGGCAAGGTTCATTGTTTGATAAAATAATTATTCATTATTTTAAGATAATGATAAAATAACAATCTTTAAGAACCGCCGCGTAACGGCAAGGTTCATTGTTTGATAAAATAATTATTCATTATTTTAAGATAATAATAAAATAACAATCTTTAAGAACCGCCGCGTAACGGCAAGGTTCATTGTTTAATAAAGTAATTATTCACTATTTTAAAGAATCAATTTTTAAGAACCGCCGCGTAACGGCAAGATTCATTGTTTAATAAAATAATCATTCATTATTTTAAGATAATAATAAAATACATCTTTAAGAACCACCGCGTAACGGCAAGGTTCATTGTTTATAAAAATAACTATTCATTCATTTAAAGTAAATAGTAAAATCAAATTTTTAAGAACCGCCGCGTAACGGCAAGGTTTGATATTTTTCTATAATTACAATAGTTTCATTATTTTAATATACAAGAATAAAATCAACATTTTAAGAACCGCCGAATAACGGCAAGGTTTCATACTTTATTTTAGCTATTATCTAAATAAACAACATATTTAAGAACCGCTGCGTAACGGCAAGGTTCGGTGGTTATAAATAATTATACAATAGTTTTATTTCAAAAATCTAAAAATACAAATTTTTGAGAACCGCCGCGTAACGGCAAGGTTCATTGTTGAATAAAATAATTATTTACTATTTTTAAGTAAATACGTAATCAAGTTTTAAGAACCGCCGCGTAACGGCAAGGTTCATTGTTTATAAAAATAACTATTCACTATCAAATTTTAAGAACCGCTGCGTAACGGCAAGGTTTAATATTTCTCTATACTTACAATAGTTTCATTATTTTAATATATAAAAATAAAATCAACATTTTAAGAACCGCCGAATAACGGCAAGGTTTTATACTTTATTTTAGTTATTGTCTAAATAAACAACGTATTTAAGAACCGCCGCGTAACTGCATGGTTCAGTGGTTATAATTAATTATACAATAGTTTTATTTTAAGAATTTAAAGATACAAATTTTAAGAACCGCCGCGTAAGGGTAAGGTTCATTGTTTATAAAAAATAACTATTTATTTATTTAAAGTAAATAGTAAAATTAAATTTTAAGAACCGTCGCGTAACGGTAAGGTTTATTGTTTAAAAAAATAATTATTCATTATTTTAAGATAATAATAAAATAAGATCTTTAAGAACCGCCGCGTAACGGCAAGGTTCATTGTTGAATAAAATAATTATTTACTTTTTTTAAGTAAAGACATAATCAAGTTTTAGAACCGCCTCGTAACGGCAAGGTTCAGTGGTTATAAATGATTATACAATAGTTTTATTATAAGAAGCTAAAAATAAAATTTTAAGAATCCCCGCGTAACGGCAAGGTTCATTGTTTATAAAAATAACTATTCATTATTTTAAGGTAAATAGTAAAATCAAATTTTAAGAACCGCCGCGTAACGGCAAGGCCCATAATTTTTAAGCTTTTTGCTCTCTAAGTTATATTTAGTTCCCGTTCGATATTAAGGATTGAAGACCGCTCTTGTAGCAAGGGTCTATAGGGAATAATATTACCAAAACAGAATTTTTTTTTGTATAGATTAAAATTTAAGGATTGAAGATCGCTCTTGTAGCAAGGGTCTATAAGTAATAATATTACCAAAACAAAAAATATTTTTTTTTTGTATGGATAAAATAAATAAGGATCAAAGACCGCTCCTGTAGCAAGTGTCTACAAGTAATAAGTATACAAGGATTTTTCTTGCGAAATTAACTTTATATAAGATTTTGCGTATTTACATGAATAAGATTTTTCCATTCTGAAAGCATTAACAATAGGATTCCCAGGAAGGGTGTTAACTCACCTATTTCCTAAAAACATCGAGTGTATGCGCCTACACTCACCTAAAAAGGTTTGACTTATTTTTTTATAAATAGCTCAAGCAAGTCCCTAACCCCGTGATAAAGTCACCTTTTTCTTACGTGGTTACCTGGATGTTTCAATGGAGGCACCGGAGGGGGATATTATTGGTAGCAATTTTCAGTAAGGAAAATGATCCCAGTAATAGAAGAAATCAATTTCATTCCCAACCTCAGCGATCAAGTAGAATATTTAATTAACCAGGTATCTATTTTAACTCAATTTGACGCAGATCGTTGGGATACTATAAGCTATCTCTGCGATTCGGTAAAGAATTTACAAGAGGAAAATAAAAATCTAAAAGAGGAAACAAATCAGCATCTTAAAGTATTGCTTGCATATCACGAAACAAATCGTAGATTTGCGAAAGATATTAGAAGAATTCGTAAGAAAAATAAGAGAGTAGGCTAACACCTTGGAAAATTAACCTCTCGCTGCACAAAAGAATTTAAGAATAATCAATATCTTTTAAATTCAAAACTGGAAGAAATAAGCCAGAAATTGAGCAAAATAAAAATTGAATGATTAAACTTTTATATAGGACGTAATAACATTTATAAAACAACACCTTTTCATATTTTAAATTGCAGTGGATAATCTACATCGTTTAGGATACTTTTCTGGAAAGCTTAAACGGAAGAATCGCCCAGGACCCCATTCAAGGAGGAGATACGTTGGAAAAATAAAAGACTACGGTGCAGTGTTAGAAAGCAACGGTGTAACTGGAGTACCACTAAGGAGAACCGACGAAGTATCGACGGAAACATCCACTAATTAAATTCGCTGACCAATTAAAAAGCGGCGAAAAATCGGGTATTCAAGACCTACCCGAAGAACTAAAAAACTATGCACCCACCATCAAAGTACCGGAAGAAAAGGCAGAAAACGCACAGACCAATGCAGGAGAAGGCCTGTACGATCTAAATCTAACTGCCGACCTTCTTAATGAAATCAACGATTTAGTAGGGGACATCGACCCGATAATACAGGACCAAAAATCAAAGAGCATCGATTTTCCCTGTGTTACACGTGATGCAATGATAAGATCAAGCACACCAACGGAAAATATTGTGGACACTGAAACCCCGCACATCATTAACAACGACACGGTGCAAACAGAGAAGCAGCAAAGGGAACTTGAGATCAAGGATAATACGCACGCCGAAACCGAAGCACCACCACAGAAGTTCGAAGATCGCACGATCGAGTCCGTGAATATTGCGAAGAAATCCAAAGACTTACGGCCTGCGGAAAAATTGAAGGCAATAGAGACCGAACCTAGCTCAGAGTCCCAGGCGTTAATCATCAAAGATAAGGAGAGTTGTAAGCCACAACAAAGGGGAAACCCCAACGGTTTGATTACACTAACACCGGATCAACTATTACAAATAATTAAATCTTACCAAATAAAAAGGAAAAGGAGGAAAATAGAATTCGTCGATTTAGAGGCTGAAACCGACGACGATATTCAATTCGTGGCTGAAGTTACAACCCAACGGGAACTAAAAACAACTGTACAAGCTCCACTCACGCAGTACATTCAAGTCCAAGGAAACGAGAAATTAAGTTCCGAGCCAATCGACGCATTAACTCCACCAGCCACAGACGTAATAGTACCTCCGGAAGAATCTGATGAAAAGAAAAGAATAACTAAAGAAACGAAAAAATCAGGTGAAAAGAAAAGAAAAGAAAAGGAAGAATCTGGTGAAAAGAAAAGAAAACCTAAAGAAACGAAAGAATCAGGTGAAAAGAAAAGAAAAGAAAAGGAAGAATTTGGTGAAAAGAAAAGAAAACCTAAAGAAACGAAAGAATCAGGTAAAAAGAAAAGAAAAATTAAAGAAACTAAAGAACCAGGTGAAAAGAAAAGAAAAGGAAAAGAAAAGGAAGAACCAGGTAAAAAGAAAAGGAAAACCAGCAGTAAAAAGAAGGATACTACCGAAACAACAGCACTTCAAGAGGCAATTCCAAACGGTCAAATTTATACTGCTGAAGAGAAAGCTCCTCAGTGTAAAAGGGCGCCAAAAGCTCGCGCTAGCGTCAAACCGGTCAAAATAGAGGAAAAGAAGAAAAAGCAAATAGAGCTTTTTGGGAAAAGCTCAGAGGAAGAAGATCCAGCGAAAGCAGAAGAAAAGGAAAACAAATCAAAAATTTAAAATAGAAATACATTTTACATTTGTCCAAATAAAATTTATATATTTTTATCACATTAAAATAAAATTCCTTTTTAAATAACATAAAAGAAAAAAATTAGTTATTTTATGCATATATGAATATTTCCTCAAAACTTACCCATCAATAAATAAATAAATCTTGCATGGTAACGAACAATACCGAGTTTTCACACATGAACTCATGAGCGATCGGCGAATAACGCGCAGCCAAGCTCAAGAAAATTTAAATCAAATCGAAAATCCTTTCCAAACTAAGGATAGATTACCAAGATCCCCAACCCCGGATAAGAAATTCAAACGAGAAATAAAGATAAAGAAAGAACATTTAGAGCCGTTGAAACCGATCAAACCGATATCACACGAAACTTTAGAAATAAGTAAAACCGACGAAGAACAAAAAGATATCCCAAAAGTATCCTCCGAAACTCCCAACATGACAGGCGGAGAAAATACAAATCAGTTGCCTAACCCACCAGTTAACTTACAATCTAACCAGGTTGTGGCTATCAAGGATGCTGCGAAAGTCGTACCTGAGTTCGATGGGAAAAATGTCCCATTTAGCCAGTTCTCAGAAGGGTGCGACGAAGCTAAATTGATGATAGAGCCCAACGCGGAAGCAAATTTAGTCAAACTAATACGCAGCCGAACAAATGGAGAAGCGAGGCAAGCGTTGTTAGGGCAAAATTTCACGACCATTGACGAACTAAAAGATTTTTTAAAGAAAATCTACGCTTCCGCAAAAACTGTCACGCAACTTCTGGGCGAACTCGGAAACGAATTTCAGCTAGATGACGAGAGCGTAATAGCGTACGCAAATAGAATGCGCGATATAGGTAGTAAAATAATAGAAGCGAAAAAAATCACAAGTGCTGAACCAATCAGCAATGATTTAAAAAACAGATCGAGGATACTATAATCGACTGTTTTAAACGAGGATTGAGACTGGAGATAGAGCAGAGACTAACCGATGCTAACAATGTCAATGATATTGTTGCTAACGCGTTAGCAGTAGAGCATCAGCTTGCAGCACGCAAAAGGTTACAAACAAAAACCAAACTAAAAGCTTTAAACAAAAGGCAAGTTTTCAAATGCCAGATATGCAAGGAAGATGGGCATGAAGCCGATCATTGCAAGAATTTAAATGAACCAAAGCAGGTATGTACTTATTGTAGATTACCTGGCCACAGCATAGAGACCTGTTTTCAACATAGTAAGGATTTGTTGAAACCTATTTTAATCTGTCAACTGTGCAATAAAGAGGGACACGCAGCCAGGCAATGTTATTTAAATAAAAATAGAGTGGGTAATGACACAATATGCCAATTGTGTAATAAACCTGGACACCGGGCTAATCAATGTTACAGCTACATGAGAAGCAGTGACCATATCGAAACTAATCGACGCATAGAATGCCAAAATTGCGGAATAAGCGGCCACACAGCTGTAAACTGTTATAAGCGAGCGGAGGTAAGTCACGAAACATGCCAAATTTGCAGACGACCTGGACACACAGCACCGGATTGTAGGAACTCAAAGCCAAATCGAAAAGAATGCGTCTATTGTAAAGCAGTAGGCCACACAATCGATGAATGCCGAAAAAGGGCATACAACAATCAAAAGATTGCGGAAAACACCCAGAGTCTCCCAAACAAGAGCGCGGATGTGGAGACTCCAAAGAGAGAAACGCGTTCAGCCCACGTAATGCGAACGAGCGGCCTATTGTCCGAATTAATACCGTTCGAATAGAATTACCAGCTAAGGTAATACCCTATATCACGTTCACGATACCCGGTTTGGATATTCTGGCAAACTTCATGCTAGATACTGGATCTGAAATAAATATAATTAAGAAAGGATTGTTAAAGGAAAATGATAAGGTTGATCAAACACAGGTAACCATAATCACTGGTATTGGCATTACGCCAATAACTTCACTGGGAACCATGCAGCTAAAGATGTGTAATCAAATTATTGACTTTGTCGTAGTGGAAAACTTATTTTCCATGCCATTCCACGGACTATTTGGATCCAAATATTTTCTAGAGAATGGCGCAATACTGGATTTCAAGGAAAAAACATTCGCAACAAGGAAGTTCACTCTTAAATTTAGTTAACATCGTAATGCGTTTAACGCTGTACACATCAATAATTTGGAAATCTCAAAGCAAGGAAATTGCCTGCCTTACGTCGAGATATTTAATCAAATTTCAGATCAACGCGGCAGGATCATGGTTGATAGTGGTTCCGAAGCGAATATAATCAAAGCGTGTTTACTTCCAGAAGAGAACAATATAGATACAGAGCAGAAAGTACAGCTGAAAGGGATAGGTGAGAAAATCATCACCACTCTAGGGACAACACAGTTAACCTTATATGGTGAAAGGTCCACTTTCCACGTCGTTCCAAACGACCTGTCTATACCTTGCGACGGAGTAATAGGGGCTACTTATTTGACAGAAACTAATGCCAAAGTTGATTATGAAAATGAAATTTTAGAAATAGCTAACAAAAAGGCTGTTCTAAGATTCAATGTAAAACCTTTAATGAATTGTGATGAAGAAGACGAAGAAATATATAATAAACGAGTGAACACCGTAGAAGAATTGATTGACGATACTTCAAACAATAGTACCATAGCCGAGGTAAGTTCCGACAACGAAGAATTCGAGGAAGAAACTCAGCAATCTTGCGAGATGAGAGAGTATGTAGCAGCAGCCAATACGATGATAATTGAGGCTGTGAGCACACTCAAGGATCCGCTCAAGGAAAATTTTTACAAGACTCAGAAAGGAATATTTGATGATTTAGATATACCAGAGCCCTCATACTCTGAAATATTCGATTGTCTCAAAACGTTCGATGAAACAAAGTCTTTAAATGAAAATTCATCAAGTGTATATACCATAAGCGTACAAGAGACTCCAATATTCGACCATTTAAGAATAGACCATCTCAACGAAACAGAAAAGGACTATATAAAACGTTTAATACTTGAAAACCAAGATAGATTTTGTATCGACGGGCAACATTTAGGCGCAGCCAGCGACGTTCGACATCGCATCCCTACAACCGACGATATACCAGTGAACATCAAGCAGTACAAGTTCCCAATTTCACTTAAAGACGAGGTAAATAAACAAGTACAGGAAATGTTAGAAGCAGGAATCATCAGACCTTCATCCTCACCTTACAACTCTCCAATTTGGATGGTCCCAAAGAAACCAGGACCAGACGGAAAACCACGGTGGAGGCTAGTTTCAGATTTCAGGGTTTTAAACGAAAAAACCATAAACGACGTATACCCTTTACCCGATATCACGCAGATAATTGACCAAATAGGAGGTCATAAATATTACACCGCTTTAGATTTACAATCGGGATACCATCAAATCCTCATGGACCCTCGCGATGCCCACAAGACCGCGTTCAGTACACCATATGGTCACTACGAATACGTAAGAATGAGTTTTGGTTTAAAATGCGCGGGCGCGACTTTCCAAAGGTTCATCGACGACACTTTGAAAGGATTACAAGGCTCAATATTATTTAGTTTTATAGACGATATTGTAATATTTGCCGATAGCATCGAGGAACACGACAATAAAATGAAATTGCTAATGGAACGACTCAGAGAAGCAAATTTACAGCTAAACATCGAAAAATGTGAATTTTTAAAAAGAGAGGTTTGCTATTTAGGGTACATCCTCAACGAAAAAGGTATAAACCCAGACCCAAAGAAGATCGAAGCAGTGCGAGAATTTCCGCAGCCTGTAAACGTAAAGAACATTCGCCAGTTTTTAGGTTTGGCAGGATATTATCGACGTTTCATCAAGGATTTTGCGTGAGTCGCAAAACCTTTGACTAAATTACTTCAAAAGGATATCGAATTCCAATGGGATGACAAGGCTGAACAAGCTTTCCAACATTTAAAGGAAGCACTATGCAACCCACCGGTACTTGCATACCCCGATTTTAGTAAGCCATTTAATATAACCACTGATGCATCAGGATACGCAATAGGCGGAGTCCTATCTCAAGGCGAAATAAGAAAAGATAGACCGATATCATACACATCACGTGTTCTCAGAGGACCCGAATTATCTTACGAAGTGTACGAAAAGGAAGCTTTAGCTATGATTCATAGTAGCCAAATATTTAGATCGTACATATATAATAAGAAAATATTTTTCATAACAGATCATCAACCCTTAGTCTGGTTCAAATCTGCGGAACTGAACACAAGGGTCCAGAAATGGAGATTTAAACTCTCTGAATTCGATTACAAAGTAATATACAAGCCAGGACGTCTAAATCTTAACGCAGATGCGTTATCCCGAAACCCACCGGAAGTCATTTAAGTAAACGTAATAACAAGGAGACAACAACAAACTATGGCCCAAGATGGAGTTAACGTTCACGATTCATTTGATAATGATTTTACTAAAAATCAAGAAAATAGTTTACGTGATAGAAATAGAAATTACGAACCTATGGAGAAATCTTTTACCGAAGGAGATCATATTAAAACTCACAACGGAGACAATCTAGAAGAAGGAAACACCCTAGCGGCAACTGAAAACGACGAAGAGTCAGTAATTTCTTCCCAAGATGCGAATAGCTCAATCACAAGTAACGTAATCAAAAACTCACGAATAGTAAGTTTAAACGAACCTTTAACGGGCAGGGTAGACAATATCGCGTATTTCGTTGATACTAGTGGTTCTCCTTGCGACAAAAACACGCCCGAGATCTTTGAAAATAAAGAACAAAAAATCGAGATAGGAGAGGTCAGAATGAGCAAAAAGAGTGGCAAAAACTATTGTTTCGCACTTTGTATCAGCAAAGAAAAACCCGAATCAATGGCCACTATCAAATACAACATACACAGCACCTTAATGTGTTTAAGAGAACTAATGTGTAAAAATAATTTGGAGACCGTAAGTATAAGTTACAGTAAAACTATATATAACTTACCATGGGAAGACGTGCATACAGCCATCAAATTAGCATTCGGAAACAGCTCGATAAAAATATTTATTTGCAAGAATATCCTAGAATACGTACCCCAAGAAAAACGCGATGAAGTTTTTAACGAACTTCACAAATCAGCAATTGGAGGTCACAGGGGCGTATCTAAAACATACCATAGGATCAGGCAAAAATTCTACTGGGAAAACCTCAAAGAAGACATCCAGAGAAGAATCCAGCAGTGTTTAGAGTGCCAGTTAAAAAAATTATTGAGAACCAAAATCAAACAACCAATGATGATTACCGACACCCCAGGGACAGCGTTCGACAAAATAGCTATGGACATCGTCGGACCATTACCCATATCTAAGAACGGAAACGAGTACATACTCACGATGCAAGACCAATTATCCAAATTTTCATTAGCAGTAGCTCTCAAAGACACTTTAGCGTCCACAATAGCTGATGCATTTGTCAAACGTTTGATATGTATCTTCGGATCGCCTAGAGTTATATTGACAGATCAGGGTCAAAACTTTTTAAGCAAACTAATGAGTAGGGTAGCCAAACGCTTCAAAATTAGAAAAATAAAAACCACCGCTTTTCACCCTCAATCAAATGGGTCATTGGAAAGATCGCATCATGCGCTCATCGGATTTCTAAAGATGTATACAAACAACGATAACAACTGGGATGAATGGTTAGACGTCGCCATGCTGAATTATAATACGTGCGTATCGGAAAGCACGAAATATACGTCATTTGAAATCGTATTCGGTAAACTAGCTAGATTACCATCGGGCGACCCATTAAGAGAGGCAGATTTCGTCCCAACTTACAAAGGGTACATCGTGGATCTAATTACGCGTTTGAACGGCATCCGGAATCTCGCTTACGATAATCTGATGGATTCTAAATTAAAAAATAAAAAATATTACTATCGACAAATAAATCCACGGAACTTCAAGGCGGGAGACTACGTATTTTTACAAAGTGGTCCAAAACCTAGAAAGTTTGGGAATCATTACGCGGGACCGTATAAAATCATCGAAATTTTAAACGAAACTAACGCACGCATACAAATCAATAAAAAGACAAAAATCGTACATACAAATCGACTAAAAATATCTCGCATACCACATACAGACGAAAAACAGACCAAAATAAAAAGACGCCAGAAAAACAAAAACGACAGACAGACTGACGACGGACATTAATAAAATATTTTTCTCTCTGTTTCAGACATGATTGCTATTTTAATTTTTGCCATTTTACATCCAGCCATGGCCATCATCGGATACGATTGCGGAGCGCGATCATTAAATATCACGACTTTATCACTACTGGACGTAGGAACATGCGATCCACCCAAAGATAATCTATATATCACTAAACAGTACATACAGCTCCTACAAATTAACAACTTTCAAGAAACCCAAGTAATACAATGTAAGATAGAAGTCCAGCGCACGGTATACTATTGTGGGATGCATTCCCACGTATCTATCGTCAAGCACGGAGAAGGGGAGTACGTGGCAGAGATTAGTAGAAGCGCTTGCGCCGGGGTTTTACACACCGGCATTCTCAAAGTAGGAGAGTCCCATGTGTTTAACAATATAAAAATAAATAGAACATATACATATCCAATAACCTTCGCGGGAACGTTAACAGAGAATGGAGCATGCAATGGGGCCTCTTACGCGGATCCTTACGGATCATGGGATAATGTAGTTGTCCAAGGGTTGGTAAAAATTACCATAAGAAAACAAATTGCGCGCGTGGACAACGAAAATAACAAAATACATCTCCCCTCGGGTACTTTTTGTTCACTATCCGACGGAGAATGCGTTGACGTCGATGGTGGATTCACGATCTGGAATCCTATCCCTAAAGATAATTGCGGATTTGATAACTACAGTATTTTATATGAAGGTAAAGCTTACAAAATGACAGATTCAGATTATAACGGAAAGGAGCAGATCGTGTATTCACTTTCCACGCAGAGTATAACTTTTGCTTTAGCTACTAAGAACGAAAAGTTTGTATGCGGATATAAAATTAAGTTGACCGAACACCCCAAACTCGTAATTTTTGAAACCAGCGAGTCCGGATATTCATTCGCGAAACACCGGCCGATTAATGTAAACAACATGGACATTTTCACATATGTAAATTCAAAGTTCGTTTACGTAGAAAAACATATGCGAACTCAAATTAACCATTTATATCGCGAAGTAATGCTTCAACAATGTCAGATCGAGCGCGAGACATTGATGAACGCGTTAGCAATAGCGACTCAATCACCAGACCAATTTGCGTATAACCTCATGAAAGGTCCTGGTTATATGGCAGTAACAGCGGGCGAAGTTGTACACGTCATCAAGTGCATTCTCGTAGACGTAAAAATAGAACACGGAGAAAATTGTTACGCTGAACTACAAGTAAGTCGTAGAAATCAAACGCTTTTTATGACGCCTAAAACACATATTTTAAAAAGTAAAGGCACCCAAATCACATGTAACCATCTATTACCATCGCACTACTTGATCGACGACAGTTGGTACAAAATAATGCCAAGGCCTACTGATGCTCGGGCACCAACTGTAATCAAACCTTTAACCGAACCAACTTGGAAATACGTGAATCCCGCATCATTGGCTACCAGTGGGATATACACAGAACGTGACTTAGACGATTTGAGGGATCACATAATGTTTCCAGAAGAGAGAACGGCGTTATTAAACAACATCGCTTGAGAAATCCACGGACATCCAGTCACGGATGAAGATAGGGTTATTAATCGATTATTAAATGAAAACACCATGGATCGAATAATAGAAGGAACATGGGCAAAGATTTGGAAAAAATTTCAGGACTTCGTTACGGCCAGCGCAGGAATACTCGCTATATCCATCATTATTCAGTGCGTGAAAATGCTAGTGGAAATCATAGTAAACGGATACGCACTCTATAAGATATATGGGTGGTCAATACATCTAGTTGCAGCATTATGGGCATCAATAGCCCACTGTTTAATTTACACCACTCAGACTACGCCAACAAGAAATAACGAAAACTCCGATATAGAGCAACAAGATGAATCACAGCCTTTAGAATCGATACAACATGAAAATCAAACCAATAATACAAATCAACCAGAAACTACAGTAAGGACAACAAAAAGTGCAGTTACAAATTTCTTCAATATGACCACGTAAGTACGACAAATCGATCTAGGAGAATGAGTTCTATTGCAGCGGTTCATCGCGGAGGCATTCGCTTGCCAGTCGTCTTTTAGACTGCCTAGTAACCGTTTTACGGTCGGGGTGTAACGTCTACCTAATTTTTATAAAATTTTTTTTGCGTTATTTTTCTGTTTATTATTATTTTTAGTTCAGCTATCGTATTTTATCAATAAGAGAAAATATAATTTTAAAAACAAAAAAAAAAAACCCCTAACGTTTTCTTTAGACTAGATAATTTAGTACTTGAGTTAAGTAAAAATATATACGTTGTGTTCATTTTTATTTTATCTTTAAGGACCTCCGATAGAAAACAGATCTCTACATCATGTTACATACATGTGGGAAAAAGTTGCCACCATATCGCCGCGTTTTTCATAGGAATCTGTCACATAAAATAAGAAACTAATAGCCAACACATGTTATACGCATGCGGAAAGAAAAAAAAATAGATAAAGTGAAAGTTTTGAGACAAAAAACAAACCGAAAAGTCCAAGCGATAAATAAAAAATATCTTCAGATTACGGGTTTTTCCCAAAATCCTATGTACGTTTTTTTTAACCTTTTTTTTATTACAGGGACTTTCTCTTTACATACAAAAATTTTCTATGAATGTTTTTCTTCACGTGCTACCCATGTGCGTAAAAGCATTTAGCTCAAAACCGTTACAGCTTAAGGGTTTTTCCCGGTACTTACCAATATGTTCAACATTGTCCATGTTCAAAATTTTTATTATACATAATATAAAAACGGTTCGAAATTTTCCTTGTGCATTAAATTTTTGTATACCGATTTAAAAGATTATCCGATAACTACGAAGTTGGCGGAACACTATCCCATTTTCACTTTAAGTATTATATAATTGTATTTTAAATAAAAGTTTAAGAAGTTTACAACAAGAGTACTTTCCGAAACAACAAATAATGAAAATATATATGCAACTTTCCCACGCAACCATGTTTCAAGTCGAATAAAAATGTCGTGATGAATTATTAAAACAATAACAGATTTATTTACATATTTACATATACATTTCCATTTTTTTTTATGCAAACAAATTTACATATATTTAATAAATTCTTTTTGCGTTAAAATATGTATAAGGATAGTTAGAATTATCAGGAAATAAGTTAAGTAAAAACACGCAAACATTATCAAGTATCTTTTTAAAAATTGACCATAATTAAATACTTCATGGAATAGGTTATATTTTACATTCATTTACAAATAAAATAAATTAGAAATAAATAAACATTTAAAAGTTAAGAATAAAACACTGATCAATATTCTTTTAATATTTTAATAAAAACTTTAAAACAAAAATTATTTTATTAAAAATTGCATTAAGCAAAACACAAATAATTAATTATAGTTTAGGAAATATAGTAAAAATTTAATAAATAAATAGCTGTAAAACTAGTTTTTCATTAAGTTTTATATGCCATTCTTGGTATCAATTCTCATGATTCTTAACAATGAAATTCAATAAAATTTTTTACATCGCAAAAATGAATAACGTTAATGGAAAATTATAGTGAGAAAAAAATTTATGTATACAAATATTATTGTAAAACATAATTAAATATTCTTTAAAGATTAATCATAATTAAATATTACATGAAATAGGTTATATTTTACATTCATTTACAAATAAAATAAATCAGAAGTATTTAAAAATTAAGAATAAAACACTAATAAATATTCTTTGAATATTTTAATCATACATAAAATTGAAAACAAAAAAAAAACACAAAAATTATTCTGTAGTAAAAAGTGCTTCAAGCCAAACAAAAATAATTAATTATAGTTTAGTTAAGAACAGAGAAATATCGTAAGAATTTAATAAATAAACAATTGTAAAATTATAATATTTCATTAAGTTTTTATTTTAAATATGCCATTCTTGGTATCATTTTTTATGATTTTTAACATCGGATTTTAATAATTAAAAATAAAATTTCTACATCTCAATAATAAACAACATTAATGAAAAATTATAGTTAGAAAAAAATTATGTACACAAATGACCATCTGTAAGAGAGAGAAAGAGACGGAAGATCCAAGAGTGAAAGGGAAGCATATGATTACCCCCTCCATCGACAATACATGCGCAGATACACACTGAGCATTGCAGACACAAGGTAGGGGAAACTGAAGCAGTAAGCACCGCCCAACCATCTGACAGCAAACACACAAGGTATAAAACAGCCAAGCAGGGCCCAGCTCGACCTACTCCATTCTCATCTCTCTAGCAGTCGAGAGCCTACTACTCCATTCTCATCTCTCTAGCAGTCGAGAGCCTACTACTTCAACTTCATCTTTCGAGCAGTCGGAAGCCTTAGTGTTATATTTCATCTCCCAAGCAATTGAGAGCCTCAAGTTCAAGTGCAATATTCCAGTTGTCATCTCTCAAGCAATCAAGAGCCTATAGTTTTTCAATTACATCTCCCAAGCAGTTAGGAGCCTAAAATAAGATTTCCTCAGCGTCATCACTCCAGGAACAGACAGCCTAAAACAACCACCAAAATTTACATCGCTCCAACAATCGAGTGCCAAAGTTATTTAAGTAAAATTTCACCGAAAAAGGACCAAAGAATTTTCAATTTTGCGATCACAGCAGATCTATCCAAGGACGCAGATCGATCGCCTCTCTTTCTTTCTTATCAGGTCAACTTCAGAAGGAATCAATGAAAGTAAGGAAAAGCATTTCATATATATTTTTTTATTTAATCAATTTTCCAACGACATCTAACTACCTATCCGAGTTCGTAAATAAACGCTTGGGTATCAAGCAGTTTGTATGAACTCAATCCTTCTTTAAGATTTTTGTTAATTTTTGAATTAAATAGAAAAATTTTAGTAGATAAATAATAATAAAAATAACAAATTTTAAGAACCACCGCGTAACGGCAAGGTTCATTGTTTAATAAAGTAATTATTCACTATTTTAAAAAATCAATTTTTAAGAACCGCCGCGTAACGGCAAGGTTCATTGTTTAATAAAATAATCATTCATTATTTTAAGATAATAATAAAATCAAATTTTAAGAACCGCCGCGTAACGGCAAGGTTCATTGTTTATAAAAATAACTATTCATTCATTTAAAGTAAATAGTAAAATCAAATTTTAAGAACCGCCGCGTAACGGCAAGGTTCATTGTTTAATAAAATAATCATTCATTATTTTAAGATAATAATAAAATACATCTTTAAGAACCGCCGCGTAACGGCAAGGTTCATTGTTTATAAAAATAACTATTCATTCATTTAAAGTAAATAGTAAAATCAAATTTTTAAGAACCGCCGCGTAACGGCAAGGTTCATTGTTTAATAAAATAATCATTCATTATTTTAAGATAATAATAAAATTAAATTTTAAGAACCGCCACGTAACGGCAAGGTTCATTGTTTATAAAAATAACTATTCATTCATTTAAAGTAAATAGTAAAATCAAATTTGAAGAACCGCCGCGTAACGGCAAGGTTCATTGTTTAATATGTAGGAATAGGCCAAGGTGGGTAAAAATAAATATATGTGTAGACACTTAGTCAAAATTAAAAAGTTATTATATTATAATATCGATGATCGTTTACATGTAATCGCAACGCGAGTAAGAGCAAGAGCGTATCGTCCGCTTTCGCAACGCGACTGAGAGAGAATGATTCCCTTTCTAGACTGTCGTCAGCTTTTATAGTCTACGCCTTAGTTCTCTCTCCCACCGTCGTCGCTTTCCAAGAATTTAAAAACGGTTGGAACATTTAGGCTTAAATTATTAAGAAAACACGCTCGCGTCACAAAATTTATCCTACAGTCGGCCATACTGACAAATAAGGCCGTCTCGGCCGCACCATATGTTCTAACAAAAAATACATTTTATATTTAAACGCATACAATAAGGTTTACATCATACATTTATATTCTTTAATCATATAAAAATTTGTTTTCACTTAGGGTACAGTTTCATGCGATCAGGTGAAATAATGCCTGAATAGCGCGTTTGAGTGACTTGAAAACCGTCTATGTCTTCTACTACAAACCTGTCTTTATCTAAAATTTTTGTAATTACATACGGCCCTTTGAATTGCGGTATCAGTTTTTTATTAACGCCTGCGGTAGTGTCAACGTTTTTTATCATAACGTAATCTCCTATGTTATAAACGCTGGTTTCTTTTCGCTTTTGATCATAGTAATTTTTATTATCTTTTTGTAATTTTTCTATATTATCGCTCGCTAATTGTCGCATACTTCCAAAATTTTTCTGTTCATCCTTTTCAAAAATTAGACGCATATGATCATTTATTTCGCCTAACTGTTGCATTCCGAACAACAATTCACTTGGCGACTTTCTTGTAGAACGTGATACAGTGTCGTTAAGCGCGTACTCGACCTTGTCAAGTTTTCGGTCCCATTTGTTAGGAGCATCGCAAAGTTTAGCTAGCATCGGAGTAATAACACGAATAAAGCGTTCAGCTTGACCGTTGGCGCGTGGTGTGCCAACTGCGATCAAGATGTGTTTTATTGATTCAGCTTTTACGAACTCTTTAAAAACATCCGAGGTGAACGCGGTTCCACGATCTGTTATGATACGTTTTGGTTTACTGTATGCTCTAAAGTAATCAGAAAAATACTTTATTACTTCGTTAGTCGCTGTCGATTTACACGGGTACAGTCGGACAAATTTCGTAAATCCGTCAACAATTTCGAAAATATATTTAAAACCTTTTCCCGTTTTTTCGAGTGGCCCGAGGTGATCAGCGTGAATTGTTTGAAAAGGTGAATTTTCCTTCGGTAAGTTATGCAGAAAACCTTCACCTTTACCGCTCAGTGGTGAATATTCTATACATTTTAAACAAGATGAAATGTAATTTTTAACTTTTTCATGCATGCGAGGAAACCAATAAGCACGTGTAATATGATCGATTACTTTAGCGGCTCCTAAATGGCCTAAGTCATCGTGGCTTGCCCGTATCACGTTAGTTTCCATCGATTGAGGCACATAAAATAAAATTCCGCGCTCTTTATCTTTTCGATAGACTAATCCGTCACGCATTTCAAAGAACTTGTCTTCCTGGTTTTCTAAACGGTCACGAATTTTTACGATTTCCTCGTCGCAGTCTTGCCGTATCGAAAGCGTTCGCTCAAACGTATTTCCTTCTATAACTAAAATCGCGTGACACCGACTCAAGGCGTCGACGTGAGCCATACGTGAACCAGGTCTGTGTTGAATTTCATAGTCGTATGCTTCTAGAAATAGAGCCCAGCGCGAAATCCGCGGATTCACCGTCTTTTTACTAAGCGTGAGCCGAAAGCTATCACAATCTGTAATTATTTTGAATTTTATTCCCGCTAAATAAACATGAAATCGCTTTATCGCGTAGACGACCGCAAGGCACTCCAGTTCAAAGCTATGATAATTGGCTTCAGCAGTTGTCGTCCGCTGGCTAAAATAAAATACAGGTCTAAGTGTTTTATCGCTTTGCCGCTGTAATAATATTGCGCCAAACCCGCTCGCGCTTGCGTCACAGTGAAGTTCGGTCTCAAGTTTAGGTGAATAAATAGCAAGTACCGGCGACTTTGACAAACTTATTTTTAACGTTTCAAAACTTTGTAATTCTTGTTCATTTAACAAAAAGTTTTTATCTTTTTTAGACTTTATTAAATCATAAAGAGGTTTTGCTAAAATCGAAAAATCTTTAATAAATTTGCGAAAATAGCTTGCGAAACATACAAATCTGTGTACTTCCTTTACATTTTTCGGAGTAGGAAACTGAGTTACAGATTTTATGTGTGCATCGCTCGGGCGAATGCCTTGTTGCGTTACTCTATAACCGAGGTAATCGATCTCTGTTTTCGCAAATTCGCATTTATCTAATCGGAAACGCAAGTGGTTCTCTCCTGCCAGTCTAAAAACATCACGCAAGACTTCCAAGTGACTTTCAATCGTCTCCGACGCTATTAAAATATCATCAGCAAAAAGTAACACTTTACCCTCTCTTATAAGACTAGAAAAGATATTTGTAATAAATCGAACAAAAACTTTCGGTGCATTAGTTAATCCGAATGGGCATCTTAAAAATTCATATTGTCCGAGAGGCGATACAAATGATGTGTACTTAATTGAATTATCAGCCATTTTTACATGAAAAAACCCATCACGAAGATCTAAACCGGAGAAATATTTTTTCCCTCTCAGTTGATCGAGATTATCCTCAATCAGCTGGGTTGGATAGTTGTCTTTAACCGTGATTTTATTTAGTTCGCGGTAATCCACGCACAATCTAACTTCGCCCGTTTTCTTACGCGTTAGTACTATGGGACTGGCATATGGAGATTTACTCGGTCGAATCACTTGTTTTTCTAAAAGTTCGTCTATAATAACTTGTAATTTTTCTTTGTCGGCGAAAGATAATCTTCTAGGCCTGAAACTAATTGGTTGTTCGTGTTTTAAACTTATTGACATTTCATATTCGTTTACTCTAATATTACTTTGATATATTTTTAAATAATCGTTATAATATTCACGAATTTTATCAGCGTGTAATTTTTCTAAATTATTATTTATTTTTAAAATATCAGTTTCACGACACGGACTTTCCACATAATGAATTTGTAGAATTTTTTCTAAAAAGGAAGCATCGTCACTACAATAATAATTATTTTGTTTAAAAATCTTTAGGTTTCCTTCAACTTCCGGAATTGACAAAAAATCACGCCCTAAAATAGCGGCAAATGTCATAGTACTATCTGGCACTACAAAGAATTGAATATCAGTTTTTATATTATTAACCTCAATATTTGCTTTGAAAACGCTGTCAGTTTTTAATCTAGAATTATTTAACCCGAAAAATTTACAATTACTTCGATTAATCGGAATTCTAACATCTATCGGTACGAAACTTTCTTTAATAAAACTAATAGGAGACCCTGAATCAAGCATAGCGCTTACTACAAATTTACAAGTGTCACCGTTCGCGTCGCGCGCAACATAAACAATATTTACCATGTAAGGCGGCGCAAAATTTTCCGGCTGTACTGCTGCTAGCGCTGTGGAATTTGATGCAGACGTTGTTTGAAGTCTCTCCTGGTTCTGGCCGTTCGTCGAACTGCTAGTGAAGTCAGAGCGTCTCTCGCGCCTTGGCTTGGGACAGTCTTTTATATGATGTCCTGGCTCGCGGCAATTGTAGCAACGAAAAGGCCTACGCTGCCCTCTAGATGAATTGGACTGCTCTGCTGAATTTTGCTCTTTATTAATGTCCGATTGCTTACTTGCAGGTTTTATCTCTTTCTTGACTTCGTTATAGCTTGTCCTTTTGCTGCTAACTGTAACTTTCTTAAAAGCTTCTAAGAGCTGTTCTTTATTTTTATAACACATAACACGAGCTTGATTTTGTAGCTGAAGATCTGTCACGCCGTCAATTATGTAATCGACAAGTTCTTCCTCGCAGACGGGCACTCTGTTTGCTAATATGACTTTCTTGTGGTAATAATTAGAAAACGTTTCGGAGTGTTTCCACGTTCTTCCTTCGAACTCTCTTCGCAGAGCTAGCTTAGTCGGTCGTAAGTCAAACATGGCGCGCATATTTTTTAGGAGTTCTTGTATGCTCGATGTGAGATTTTCAGCTTTTGAATGAAACCAACTCATTGCACGACCTTTTAGCTTTGAACTGATCAACACACGCGTCGCGCTTTCATCAAGGTTATAACTTGCACGTAAGAGTTCAACTTGCTGCTCCCATTCCCAGAAAGTATTTTCACTGCCGTCGAAATCGCTAAGCAAATCGCCTAATGCACGAATGCTTATATTTGTCGAAACAGAGCTTGGTCTTGCGGAACTCGCCATGCTTCCTGCGCCGTTTGCCGATTCGCCGCGCGTCGACGCTTGCTCTCGTCGAAGTAGATCAAGTTCTCTTTGCAACAGATCTCTCTCTCGTGTGACGAGGTCTAATTCACGATCTGCGGCGCCATTACCTGCAAGACCGTTAAGCAGTTGCGCATTCAGCCGTTGCTGAGCTTCTTCTTCTGCTTCTATGCGTCGTTGCTCTTCATCTAATTCAGCCCAAATATTTGGATGCGCTGACTCTAGCCGAGTAATCATTTCGGCTTTAGTTCCGCTCGCCGATAAATTTCTCTGTTTTAGGAGATCTTTAAGTTCAGCGACAGTATAATCGGTTGGCGCGCGTTCCGCCATTTTCTCTATTAAAATTGGTTTTTCACTCAGAAAAGATTATAAAATGAAAGTGTTTTTTCTTTTTTCTATAATGTTAAGCACTTAGCAATAATTTACGACAAACGTAAAAGGTCACTCGCGAAAAAGATCGATCGTAAGAATACCACAGTTTTCGGAAGAAAAGTCATGCACACAGCAACTATCCGTACCGTAGGAGCACACAGCTTCGTTCTGATCGAATTTTCTTTTTCCTCGCGATACACAATGCACGATCAAGATCACAATCAGAATGCTGAATCCCACTTCTGAGTTTTGTAGGAATAGGCCAAGGTGGGTAAAAATAAATATATGTGTAGACACTTAGTCAAAATTAAAAAGTTATTATATTATAATACCGATGATCGTTTACATGTAATCGCAACGCGAGTAAGAGCAAGAGCGTATCGTCCGCTTTCGCAACGCGACTGAGAGAGAATGATTCCCTTTCTAGACTGTCGTCAGCTTTTATAGTCTACGCCTTAGTTCTCTCTCCCACCGTCGTCGCTTTCCAAGAATTTAAAAACGGTTGGAACATTTAGGCTTAAATTATTAAGAAAACACGCTCGCGTCACAAAATTTATCCTACAAATAAAATAATCATTCATTATTTTAAGATAATAATAAAATCAAATTTTAAGAACCGCCGCGTAACGGCAAGGTTCATTGTTTATAAAAATAACTATTCATTCATTTAAAGTAAATAGTAAAATCAAATTTTAAGAACCGCCGCGTAACGGCAAGGTTCATTGTTTGATAAAATAATTATTCATTATTTTAAGATAATAATAAAATAACAATCTTTAAGAACCGCCGCGTAACGGCAAGGTTCATTGTTTAATAAAGTAATTATTCACTATTTTAAAGAATCAATTTTTAAGATCCTCCGCGTAACGGCAAGGTTTATTGTTTAATAAAATAATCATTCATTATTTTAAGATAATAATAAAATACATCTTTAAGAACCACCGCGTAACGGCAAGGTTCATTGTTCATAAAAATAACTATTCATTCATTTAAAGTAAATAGTAAAATCAAATTTTAAGAACCGCCGCGTAACGGCAAGGTTCATTGTTTAGTAAAATAATCATTCATTATTTTAAGATAATAATAAAATCAAATTTTAAGAACCGCCGCGTAACGGCAAGGTTCATTGTTTATAAAAATAACTATTCATTCATTTAAAGTAAATAGTAAAATCAAATTTTAAGAACCGCCGCGTAACGGCAAGGTTCATTGTTTGATAAAATAATTATTCATTATTTTAAGATAATAATAAAATAACAATCTTTAAGAACCGCCGCGTAACGGCAAGGTTCATTGTTGAATAAAATAATTATTCACTATTTTAAAGAATCAATTTTTAAGATCCTCCGCGTAACGGCAAGGTTTATTGTTTAATAAAATAATCATTCAGTACTTTAAGATAATAATAAAATACATCTTTAAGAACCACCGCGTAACGGCAAGGTTCATTGTTTATAAAAATAACTATTCATTTATTTAAAGTGAATAGTAAAATCAAATTTTTAGAACCGCCGCGTAACGGCAAGGTTTGATATTTTGCTATATTTACAATAGTTTCATTATTTTAATATACAAGAATAAAATCAACATTTTAAGAACCGCCGAATAACGGCAAGGTTTGATATTTTTCTACAATTACAATAGTTTCATTATTTTAATATACAAGAATAAAATCAACATTCTAAAAACCGCCGAATAACGGCAAGGTTTTATACTTTATTTTAGCTACTATCCAAATAAACAACATATTTAAGAACCGCCGCGTAACGGCAAGGTTCGATGGTTATAAATAATTATACAATAGTTTTATTTTAAAAATCTAAAAATATAAATTTTTAAGAACCGCCGCGTAACGGCAAGCTTCATTGTTGAATAAAATAATTATTTACTATTTTCAAGTAAATACGTAATCAAGATTTAAGAACCGCCGCGTAACGGCAAGGTTCATTGTTTATAAAAATAACTATTCACTATCAAATTTTAAGAACCGCCGCGTAACGGCAAGGTTTAATATTTTTCTATACTTACAATAGTTTCATTATTTTAATATATAAAAATAAAATCAACATTTTAACAACCGCCGAATAACGGCAAGGTTTTATACTTTATTTTAGTTATTGTCTAAAGAAACAACGTATTTAAGAACCGCCGCGTAACGGCAAGGTTCAGTGGTTATAATTAATTATACAATAGTTTTATTTTAAGAATCTAAAGGTACAAATTTTAAGAACAGCCGCGTAAGGGTAAGGTTCATTGTTTATAAAAAATAACTATTTATTTATTTAAAGTAAATAGTAAAATCAAATTTTAAGAACCGTCGCGAAACGGTAAGGTTCATTGTTTAATAAAATAATTATTCATTATTATAAGATAATAATAAAATAACATCTTTAAGAACCGCCGCGTAACGGCAAGGTTCATTGTTTGATAAAATAATTATTCATTATTTTAAAATAATAATAAAATAATAATCTTTAAGAACCGCCGCGTAACGGCAAGGTTCATTGTTTAATAAAGTAATTATTCACTATTTTAAAGAATCAATTTTTAAGAACCACCGCGTAAGGGTAAGGTTCATTGTTTATAAAAAATAACTATTTATTTATTTAAAGTAAATAGTAAAATCAAATTTTAAGAACCGCCGCGTAACGGTAAGGTTCATTGTTTAATAAAATAATTATTCATTATTATAAGATAATAATAAAATAACATCTTTAAGAACCACCGCGTAACGGCAAGGTTCATTGTTTATAAAAATAACTATTCATCCATTTAAAGTAAAAAGTAAAATCAAATTTTAAGAACCGCCGCGTAACGGCAAGGTTCATTGTTTGATAAAATAATTATTCATTATTTTAAGATAATAATAAAATAACAATCTTTAAGAACCGCCGCGTAACGGCAAGGTTTATTGTTTAATAAAGTAATTATTCACTATTTTAAAGAATCAATTTTTAAGATCCTCCGCGTAACGGCAAGGTTTATTGTTTAATAAAATAATCATTCATTATTTTAAGATAATAATAAAATACATCTTTAAGAACCACCGCGTAACGGCAAGGTTCATTGTTCATAAAAATAACTATTCATTCATTTAAAGTAAATAGTAAAATCAAATTTTAAGAACCGCCGCGTAACGGCAAGGTTCATTGTTTAATAAAATAATCATTCATTATTTTAAGATAATAATAAAATCAAATTTTAAGAACCGCCGCGTAACGGCAAGGTTCATTGTTTATAAAAATAACTATTCATTCATTTAAAGTAAATAGTAAAATCAAATTTTAAGAACCGCCGCGTAACGGCAAGGTTCATTGTTTGATAAAATAATTATTCATTATTTTAAGATAATAATAAAATAACCATCTTTAAGAACCGCCGCGTAACGCGAAGGTTCATTGTTGAATAAAGTAATTATTCACTATTTTAAAGAATCAATTTTCAAGATCCTCCGCGTAATTGCAAGGTTTATTGTTTAATAAAATAATCATTCATTATTTTAAGATAATAATAAAATACATCTTTAAGAACCACCGCGTAACGGCAAGGTTCATTGATTATAAAAATAACTATTCATTCATTTAAAGTGAATAGTAAAATCAAATTTTTAAGAACCGCCGCGTAACGGCAAGGTTTGATATTTTACTATATTTACAATAGTTTCATTATTTTAATATACAAGAATAAAATCAACATTTCAAGAACCGCCAAATAACGGCAAGGTTTGATATTTTTCTACAATTACAATAGTTTCATTATTTTAATATACAAGAATAAAATCAACATTCTAAAAACCGCCAAATAACGGCAAGGTTTTATACTTTATTTTAGCTATTATCTAAATAAACAACATATTTAAGAACCGCCGCGTAACGGCAAGGTTCGATGGTTATAAATAATTATACAATAGTTTTATTTTAAAAATATAAAAATATAAATTTTTAAGAACCGCCGCGTAACGGCAAGGTTCATTGTTTGATAAAATAATTATTCATTATTTTAAGATAATAATAAAATAACAATCTTTAAGAACCGCCGCGTAACGGCAAGGTTCATTGTTGAATAAAGTAATTATTCACTATTTTAAAGAATCAATTTTTAAGAACCGCCGCGTAACGGCAAGGTTCATTGTTTAATAAAATAATCATTCATTATTTTAAGATAATAATAAAATACATCTTTAAGAACCACCGCGTAACGGCAAGGTTCATTGTTTATAAAAATAACTATTCATTCATTTAAAGTAAATAGTAAAATCAAATTTTTAAGAACCGCCGCGTAACGGCAAGGTTTGATATTTTTCTATAATTACAATAGTTTCATTATTTCAATATGCAAGAATAAAATCAACATTCTAAGAACCGTCAAATAACGGCAAGGTTTCATACTTTATTTTAGCTATTATCTAAATAAACAACATATTTAAGAACCGCCGCGTAACGGCAAGGTTCGGTGGTTATAAATAATTATACAGGTGCACACGATACATGAATTCTTTCCTGCAGTCCCACCAGGATATAAGATCATTGAAGTTCCATCACAGGTCATTTACCTTCCAGTCATCGTCAAGAGCATAGATCATTTACAAGTGCGCATAGCCGATCAAGACGGGAATTTACTAAACTTTCGTGGAGAAACTATTACAGTTAGATTACATATTAAATCAGTATAAAAATGGGAGTGGTTTATAACAGTAAAAATAACAAAGGGTATATAAGTAAATCAAGATGGCATTTGAACATCAGTCATCATCGACAAGTCAAAGTATTAATACAGTAGAACATTCAGTTTTTGAAAAGCCAAGGCTTAAAAATAAAAGCTCCTGGTGGAAAATTACGTGTTCAATTTTTTGCTGTTTTCAAAGAAATGGAAGAAATTCTAATCATAAGGTCAGGAGTAAGATTGGATGAGTCAATAGCACACCGGTGAGGTGAACGCGTACCAGCTTTACACCTCATCAAATTCCAATAATAGTGATGAAATTCGCATATCAATTTAACATCAAAACTCAAATCTTCTGCCTTCATGAAGTTCTCTTCACATAGTGGGCAAATTAACTCAACAGAGCCGGTCTGTGGCACAGTCGGTAAGAGCATTGGATTCGTATTCTCGGGGGACCGTGGATCGAATCCCGCTCGCGGCTGTTTTTCAAGCAAGCACCTCTGTTACATGTGCTTTGTTCCTATGAACACACTTACGAGCTCCGTCGTTAAAGGACGAAAAGTAACTCAGTTGCTTAAGGCAGCTGGCTTGCGTCCTAGTGGATCGGGGTTTTGACTCCCTGGGAAAACTGGGAAAAACAATTTTCGTAGTTTTCCGTGGGGAAGAGAACCCGATGAACACAAAACACAAAATAGAGAGTTCCTCGGAACAACACAAAAATTAATAATAAAAAGTCCCCTCGGGGCAAAAATTGATGATGGCCTATGATGAAAAATCAAAAGGCCAATTAAAGAGAAAGAAAGAAAATTAACTCAACAACATGGCACTGCTTCAGCAAGAACTAACTTACTAGGAGAGTGTCACATCGCTGGATCACGGATTTAGCTCAAATTTTGGGATGAGTTTCCATATGATAAGATATGGAAAAAGCTAAAGTTATAGTCACAAACGCTCAATAAGTCACTAGTTACACGCTATTGAAGAAAATCACTAAAAAAGTTACTAGATTTTTAAACGCATATAGTTCTTTAGCTGTGATAGCTAGAAGCTTGAACCTTTTTTTAAATTAAAGCTGAGCCCAAATCCTTTCAAAAAAGTAGTTATTGCATATCGAAATCTTATTTTTCTTCAAAGTTATAGCGTTATAAAGATTGGACCTAATTTCAGCTTTTATTATTGATTAATGTTTTAAATAGAAAATTCAGGTCGAATCTTTATTACGCTACAACCTAAGGAAAAAATAAGATTTCGATATACTATAATTACTTTTTTGAAAGGATTTGGGCTCAGCATTAATTTAAAAAAAGGTTCAAGCTTCTAGCTATCACAGCTAAAAAACTATATGCGTTTAAAAATCTAGTAAATTTTTTAGTGATTTTCTTTAATAGCGTGTAACTAGTGACTTATTGAGCGTTTGTGACTATAACTTTAGCTTTTTCCATATCTTATCATATGGAAACTCATCCCGAAGTTTTAGCTAAATCCGTGATCCGGCGATGTGACACTCTCCTAGTTAGTTAATAATAGCATCTATCATCTATTCGAGGAAGTTCGCTATGAAATCAATGCTATAGAGATCAATCGCTGTAAGAATGTCGGATTGACCACCATTATGAAGGGTTAGGTATCACTCAACCTTAGTCAAAGTTTGATTATAGAACATGCTGGTCGGATTAATATAACGGAAACTCGGAATATCATTAATAACAATGGCTATTTTGATATTTTCATACCTCTCAGTATGATTTTAGGCTTTGCCGAAGATTATTGCAAAATCATAGTCAATGTTAAACATGAACTTATTTTCACGGGATCTGGAAACGATATTAACGCAGTAATACAAACAACAAATGCCACTAATGCTTTCGAAAATTTTTAAATTGATCTTTTAAGGATCGAGTGGCTCATGCCTCACATACAGTTATCCAAAGAATGTAAATTTCGCATGCTTTGATAAATCGAAAAAAATAAACCTATCTCAATGAGTTTTTGTTCCTGGGAATTATATGAATATTCATTACAACCTGCATCAACGAGACATGTATGGACAGTCAAAACATCTAATCAGCTAGAGAAGTCTCGTTTTATCATTTTTGGTTTTCAGACAAATCGAAAAGGACAAAAAACTGCTAATGCTAGTTAAATCGATTACTGCGATTTGAGCAATGTAAAACTATTTTTCAATTCTCAATACTATCCTTACGGAAGTATGAATCTTGACGCTGTCAATAATCAGTATGCAATATTATACGATATGTACGCTAATTTCCAAAATGCATGCTATAGGAAGGAGTCCGAGCCAATGCTGAAAAAATCAGATAATATCAATCACATACCACTGATATTTATTGATTGTTTAAAACAAAATGATTCTCTGAAGAGTGCTCCAGTTGATGTTTGTCTTCAATTCGAGACCAAACAAAACTTTCCAGCTGAAACTTCAGCTTACTGTCTAATCTTATGATAGAATTATAGAATACAACGCCATAAGCGGTGATGTCAGAAAATTAGTCTAAAGGAGTGGTGATTGTCTCCAAAGGAGTGGGGATAGTAGGATATGAGAAAGCGAGAGCGAGCTGAGATTTCATTCTTTAACAAGATGGAATACGCAGTGGACTTACAGGGTTTTAAAAAGCCAGGTAAAGAGTTTGTTTCAAAAGAGTTGGCTGCTGTTCCTCTCGTTGAATTGGCTGAACCTACAGTACATCTTTTCAAACTACCTTTTCCATGGAAAAAGGTAACTTCGAAATACAAGCGTAAAAATCTTTGGCTCGAGCTTTGCTATCATGAACTAGCTTAGAATGTTGGAGATCATGACTCTACTAAAACAGAAAAAATTAATCGACCAACTCTGAACAACGCTACACAAGTTTTTGTGATTGGTCAAGTAAAAAAAGAGTGGTTGGAGAAATTTGATTTTAAAGTTGTCGATATCATTGAACTAGGTATCCACCATTTTGATCAACGGCTAACTAAAACAGACTCTTGTTCACATCATAATTGTATATATAAAAATACGTGTGCAGTTAACAACGTTAAATCAATACAGAAGTTGTATTTCAGTGATTTCAATGATTGGATTATGGACTGGGAAGATACTCGTGTAAATAAAAACAGTGAATTAGTACTGTGAAAAAGTTTTTAATCAGCATGGAGTACTTGGTGGATATGCAAGGTTTCAAACAGTCTGGTGATGACTATATTTTCAAAGAGTTCGCTATCACTCGCTCGCCTTCTCGCTATGTTGTTCCTGGCCCATTGCATTTTTAACTCACCTGCATTTCTAACTTACCTGCATTTTTAGCTCACTACTTTTTAAGCTCATCTGCATTTCTGGCTCACCTGACTCTCTTGGGCGAGAAAGTCACTGGGTTAGAAATGTAGTGAGTTAGAAATGTAGTGAGTCAGAAATGTAGTCAGCCAGAAATGCAGTGAGCCAGAAACCTCATAGTTTATCAACTTGTATACATTTAAAAGATCTCCATATTTAATGAGTCAGCTATTGCCAACACAGCTTTGATTAACAGTAATCGTGATACATGTATACCCGGAGAGAAATGCTATAGCAAACATACTTATAGATCGTATTAAAAATTAATATATTCTATAGGAAGAGTGGGACATTTCTACGTCGTAAGAAAAATTACTATATTACATAGTAAAATTTATGAGAACAGAAATCAGTCATTTATTTTTCAAACCCAAAAATTGTTATTTAATTTTTTCCAATTCAATTTCTTAAAAATAAATTACCTTCGAAAAAAATCTGACCTGGAGTGTAGTCGAACCGGGTACCTCGAAGATGCAAAGCGTGAACGTTAACGACTGCGTCATCATGACATGTTACTCATGAAATTATGAATCGTCATAATAAAACTCATTATTTATAGCATTAATTCTAAAATAAGATATCAAATATTTTCATTCTGTTACATTAAATTTTACTATAGTATAATTTTTACTATGTAATATAGCAATTTTTCTAACGAGGTATAGTTTCATTTCTTAAACAATGTAAACCTTATCGTATCTTATAGTATTATTTGTTATAAATATAATAAAACTCTCTATAATTCTCAAATATCCCAGCTCTCATATAAATAATAGTAATTTTTATTACTCTCTATAACTAAAAATGTTACACTATTTTTCTCCGTGTTTGTAACTCGTATATATTTGCTTTTAAATCTCCTTTTGAAAAGTCCAAGCTCATACTTGACATCAACATATAGCCCTGTCTTTCTCTTCAGAGCCCATCTCTAACCTATTAAGTAAGACTCTTCATTATTCGATGTTATTTTATTCATCGTCCTTCAGACATTATTTTTTATAATATGAAGATTAACTCACCATATTAATAAAGCTATTAAGTTTCTCTCCATTGCTACTCGTCATCAGATCTTATTGCTATCTGATATGAAACATGATCACCTTTCATCTCAGTCGTCAATGCATAAAGTTGTTTTCTCTGTTTTGGCAGCATTAGCCTCTTTATACTTCTTCCTCTTTTAAACACTCCCTCCGTTTTCGATATCTCAATTTATATCTCTTTCTTGAACTTCATAACTTATACTCCTAGATTACCTTTATATTTTAACTATTTAATGGTCATCGTTTATATTTGTTAGCAAACACATGCTTCTTGTTGAATTTGTATGTTGATTCTCGTAAGACTTTACTTTATCGATTTTAGTAAAACTTATTCTGTTTCCTTGCTCCTGGATTTAAGACCTATATTTCTTCGTATCTTCATACAAACTAAACATTTTAAACGTTTCATGTGTTATATTAAACTCGTAATTAGGATTAAATTTTTCTCGTCGTGACACAAAATCATCGGATATATGTAGCAATCTGTTATATGTGAACACAGCAGATTCCAAAGCTACATCACTGATGTTTTCCAATATTTTAAATTATAATCCTTAATATATTTTCACCTTCTCTGCAACTACTTCAATTATTTAAGAAAAATATGTTTTATCCATGTCAAATCGTTCTACTGTTAAAAGAAGTTATTTCAACATTCTCAGATGATACAATTTCAAAATCTTTTTAGTTTTTATTAACTTCTTTGTAACACTTATTATATTAAGTAAAGTGTCATTGATATTTGAGCATAACTCATCAGTGCTAAGGGATTTATTCTCGTTTCCTATAATTTTATTTTAACTCGGTTTTTGTTTATTTATTAAACTTCTTATAACTAAATATTTTATTATTTTGTTGAAATTGGACAGTCGTTATCAATCTTTTCACAGAATGTAAATTCTATTAATCAATAGAATTTCATATAAATAAACTCTAGTAATAAATATTTTATCTTATATTGGACTGCAAATATCAATTTACACGTTATTTAAATATATATAATATTCAAGCACTGATCTGCAAACTTTGGCAGATGTGATAAATTGACTGCTAGAACATCTGTTTACAAGTAATCAACTGATAAAATAATTTTCATATTAGTCAGCACTGCCTAAACTCGTACTTACTCCCTCCGATCTTAAGTTCCCGTAGTTACTTTTGTTAGCACATTTAATCTCGTGAATATTCTCATTAAAAATTTAAAATTAATTCCTAACTTGTTAATTAATACCTTACATCAGAGTCAGCGAGAATTTGAATACATTCAAAACAGTCGTTGATTTTATTTACGTTGTTTTGAAATCGATTTGAATTTTAATATCTTAAGCTGATTTTCTTTTATTTGATTCTAAGTTTTCATCTTTTTCTTGTAAGTCTTTTTCCTTAAACTTGGCTCCCATTTTTAACCCGTTAATATTTTTCTTAATATTTTTCATTATGCTAAATCTTATGAAGTTTCTACATTCGTTGTCCAATTTAATTAATTTTATTCAAATTTCGTAACTCGTTCAAATGTGCAAGAATTCATTACGAACATTACGTTAACAATTTTATTTAAATTTATTATTTTATATTACCTTAATTCATCTCCTGTTTAATGTTTTGAACAATCCTCTCCTATATAATTGTCCATCCACTTGTTCTCGTAACTCAGCTGGAAATTGTTAACAAGGTATACATAAGAATCAGCTAAGTACATCAACAAAATCAAACTCCTTCAGTTGCAGTCTGAGCTGTTGTTTCGTCACTCGTCATGCATTGCAATTAGTTTTAGGTATTTTTAATATATTTATCAAATGAACTATTGAACGTTATTATAATTCTTTATTGACTCATCAAACTAATGTAAAATATATCCGTTTATTCCTTTCATGGATTATATTGCGGACTGTACAATTATTTCTTGAAAATCGCTGAAGAAGCATTTCTTCCTCGTAATCCTGTTTCTCGAAGTTATTTTACAATTTTAATAGACCTTTAATATCAATCACTTCCTCATGGTAATTACTGTCAATGTAGTTTATAATATCTTATACTAAAACTGTATGATTTTCTACGACACTCTCGTTTGAATCATCGTTTGAGCCAATAAACCCATTTAGTGATCTAAGATGATCCATGGAACAATCCATTTTTATTAATTTGATCAATTTGAAATCGCGACTAATAGATCTATTGATCAATTTTGTTTTCAAAAACTCCTTTAAATGTACTATAACATTAGAAAAATTATACGTTAAGTTACTCTCGTTAAAGACTTCCATTCTACCAGCACAATCAGAGATGTCTCCAATTTGTTAATTCGTTTGGCATCGATCTCCGTGAAATTATAATAACTTATAATAACTCGAACTCAGTCATTTCGTTATCTGCTTTTCAGTACCATTTTCATTTAAAAAATTATTTCAAATAAATTTATTATCAGATATGTTAATCCGAGTTTTTAAGTTTTGAACTCGTTAAACATTGTATGGCAATTTTGTATACATATTAAATTCTAATTTTGGTATATCTTTTCAACATAAAAATAGTTGTTTGATTTATATTTTCGTTTACAATTACAAACTCGTCATACACATCGTTTACTTTTTAGTCTTCGTTTTTCTTCGTCTCGTTGTTTTGTCTCGTTTTACTCTTTTCCTCGTTTCGTTTCCCATTTTATTCCTGATTTTCTCGTATCGCAGTAGCACCTTGTTTGTTTAGGTATCGGCTGTAAGACATATAGAATGGTAGATCCTCCTCTCGGTTATTTCTCTCGTAAGTACTGCCATTCGCTCGTTAGGTATGAACTTCTTTCCTGTCAATCAGTTATACAGTTAGAAATTCAGATGTTACTACAAGCACCATCTAAATTTAAACTGAAACTTAATTTATTTAATTATATATTCGTTATTCATCGTATTTAGCATAACTCAATTCAACAAATTTCATTGTCAAGACTCTGACACAAGCTTTGTCAAACTCGAAATATATAATGATAAAATTCTGATTTGCTGAACACAAGTATAATCAGTATAAAAATAACTACAAATTCAATTAATTCAAATTTTAAAATAGGCACTGCTTCATATGTTTCTATAAGTGCAAACATAAATATATGAATTGAAATTATTTGCAGTGCCACCGCCGATCTTTATTTCATTATGTATATACTACTTCTTACATTAAACAAAACTTTTAGTATTTATAAAAAGACAATAAAGGAATTTCATATCTCGTTCTCATTCTCATTTTTGTTCTCGTTTTGTATAGAATTTTAGAAATTTGAATATTTATTCACTTATATTTATATGTATATATAAATATAAACGTATACATGTATATGCGTACACTCATACACATATGCATACTTGTACATCTGTTTACATCTCGTATTCATTTACTGCATATACTCATGTATATACACATATAAATTAGAAACTCCTTATACATATGTATATACTCGTCGCACTCGTTTAAGTGGCATCGTTAATATTATTTATTTTATGTTAATTTATTTTAATTTTATTTATTTCAACACTTTTTTAATTCAATTTATTTTTAATTCAGCATGCATCATTATTTTTTTTAAATTCGTTAGATTATATGTTTGTGCGTTTTTATATGCTATAGTGTCCCATAGCTATCATACAGCACATATATCACTCGTTCCTTACATACATCTCGTTCATCGTTATAGTCTTCATTTGCATTCCTTGTTTAATCTTGGTGACACTGTCGTTGTAGCGTCGTTCATCGCGAGCTACCCGCGGTGCGCTATTTTTCTTTTGCTCGCTCTCTCTCTCTTTCTCTTTCTCGTTCGTTTTATCGGCTTCTTAGAAACGCACAGCGGACAAGAGAGTGAGAGAACAGAAAAGAAACTTTTTATTTTCCTTTTAATGCTGCAAATTTATTCGAGTATCTGCGAGAGCGGCAGTAGCGCAGGGGCTAAGGCTCTTGGCTCGCGCTCTAGTGGACCGGGGATCGATTCCCCGGGAAAATTTCGGAAAAATTTTTTCTGATTCATTCACGGGGAATAGAATGCGGAGACCACGAAACACTTAGTTAAAAAGTCCCATTGGGCAAAATCGAACTTTAATAAATAGATGAAAATACGGTGCCTTCACGGCCTTGAGAACGAAGACGAAAAACTACCGGGTGATGGCGCTGAGTGCTTACCAAGTGCAAATAAAAACAGAAGAAGAAAGACAGAAGAATGTTGCAAATAATAAGAAACAACAACAACACTCTTCAAAATTACTTTCTACGTCGATTCGCAAAAATACGCACATGCAACAAACGCTTCTCGATTTTCATCTAACTTGCTTCACTCGTTATCACTTGCGAGAACACAAGGAATTTTTATATTTACTTTTAAATACCTTACTCAGTAATTATTGAACTTCTTTTTCTCTAATAAACAAGAATAAATTTACTTAGATTGCAAAAATCTATCTATTAGAAAGGGATAGCAAATAGAGAGAACACGACGCGAACTAAAATGCTCTATGAAGCAAGAATGAATACGCGCACTTTTAACAATAAAGTTTTTGCTAGGTGAGAAACACCCTTAGTTGACAAGATATATAAAATATTCACAACTACGCGTAGAAGCTTCTATAAGTATACGTACAGCTAATATCTTTGAGAGTCGGCCAACGCAGCGCACATCAAAGATCTGGTCGCTGATGCTCGCAGACAGCAGCAAAGACAATCAACCACAAGCACCAGTTAGTAATGTTTGAAAGAAAAATAGTCGTAGATGCTCGGTCGTCCCAGGCAGCAGTTGTCTCTTTTCAAAAGCACAAAAAGAAACTATGTTGCAGTTCTACGCCAACGAACTATAATGAACTCCAAGGGAAAGTCGATAAAGTACAACTCTAGAGATACGTGCTCGCAGACTGCTAGAAAATGTCTGCCTTGCACTAGTCAGGAATATACAATCAAGCGTGTGCGCTATTGAACTTCCGGAAATATTCTGAAATGTGGCTTTCTTTCTCCTCACGTGCATGCTGCTCGTCAGGTTACGTTCTTCTTTACGTAACTTAGACGAGTTATATGACTAAGCACGTGTCATATTATTTCACCTAAGCGCGCAAGATTTGAACACGGTAAAATACCATGACACCCCTCCGCCAGATGCAGCATAACCGATTATTTATTTTTTATCCTAAATCTCCTATGTTATTTATTACTTCTCTTCAGCCCATATAATATACATCAGCTTGCTTTTGTTGAACAAGCTGTGCCCAGTCTATAACCTGTTCGTGTAGCAATGGTAATTTGCTCACACGTTTTTGCTAGTTAGTTACTTCTTGTAACCGTACGTTTTCTTGAGCAGTCTTGTCTTCTTTTCTTTTTTACGAATTAGGAAGCACTGGCTGTCTACCATAATTTAATAAAGCAGAACATGCACCAGTTGTGCTTCGTTTCGCAGTATTATATGCAAATATCAGCTCTGGTAATTTTTTGTTCCATGAGCGATGATTCTCATCAATAAATGCGATAATCATGATTTTAACCGTCCGGTTTATCTTTTCTACCAGATTCGCCCAAGGGTGATACGTAAAAGTAATGTTATGCCATATATTCATCTCACTTAGATATTTATCTACTATCTGATTCCTGAACTCTGAGCTGTTATCAGATAAGAAAATTTCAAGTGCGCCAAACCTTAAAATAATTCTATTTTTTAGCGCTTTCAAGATCGTGGATGCATTAGCTTCTTTAATAGGTACGCACTCCACCCATTTAGTAAACACGTCTTCAAAAACTGAGGCATATTCATAGATATGTTTTCTTCTTGGAAAAGATCCTATTACGTCACCAATAACAATCTTTCATAGACCTGAAATTTTTCTTTTACCCATCAAGCCTGCAAATAATTTTTGCTCTTCTTTACACTGCTGACAAATCTCACAGCTCCCAACATACTGTAACAACTGTTTTCTCTATATTTGGCCAATAATAATATTGTTTTATGCGGGCTATGATTTTATCACGACCTAGGTGGCCAGCTGATGGCTTGCGTGGCATTCGTGCAGTACTTCTGTTTTTTTTCGCTGGGAACAACGAATTTCTATGCACCATTGTCTTCTATTGTTTCCTCTGTTAACCTGTCCGGTACAAAGCAATACAATTGACCTTCAATTATTTTCCATCTTGGATAGTCACCTGGGCTTGTTTGCGACGCCCAACTTAATGCCCTTAAGTGAGTGTCGCATTCTACTGAATCTTCACGCATGCACGATAAGGCATCTGGCACATAGTTTAATGCACTTTTTCTAAGGTCAACAGAACTACTATGATCAGTTATGACTTTCAAGTCATAACCTTTGATATAATAGTAAAACTCTTCGACAGCTTATATAACGGCTAGACACTCTCTTCTTGTTATGATGTGATTTCGCTCTGCACTGGACATCATTCGACTAGCGAATGCTAATACACGCTCTTCATCGTCTACGACTTGTAGAAGTACTGCTCCTAGGCCTAAGTCGCTATCATCTGTCTATATAACGTATTGCAAATTAAACTGTGGTCGATGCAATAACGGAGCAGATGCGATTAAAGCTTTTATTTACCCAAAAGTGGTTTCCTGATCGTTTGACCATATATATCTGCAATCTTTTCAAGTAAGTTTAGTTAATGGCTCTGCTAACGTGGCAAAATTTTCTAAGAATTTCCTGTACCATTAAGCCGTACCCACGAAACGCCTCAGCTGCTTTGAATTCTTAGTGCTGTTTCTTTAAACTGAGCCCACGTTTGCCACGAGTGTCTGTTATTTCGATACCAGGTGGCAACAATTTTTGTTAGCAGATTGAAGAGCGAGGACAATAAGTCACTCTCGTTAAGTTTAATCGGCGCTCGACATTCTTCTACTTTCATTAGGAAGAAGTCTATGCTTTGTCGTCTTTCGCCTGAAAATGCTACATTCCAGAGGTGCTCTATGTGACTTACGTCTGTAGTTTTATTTGCATTTGCAGGGCGGTCAGACCTCAGGCATCTGCCTGGTCAGATTAGTGTTATCCGCACTGTTTGCAGTGTGAGGGGTTTCTCCTCCCTCGACTGTACGTGCTTCTGCAGTACTAGTTGGAAACTTATCACTGCTTCTATGGTTTTGTTGATCTACACTTGCATCTTCACTCGTTTGATTATTTAACAGGCTAATACTATTGCCGTAATGTATGCTGAACGTATCACGAAAGTTAACAAACTGTCCATTACTTTTATTTATTCGATGGTTTCCCCGCATAGGTGCTTCCGCACCTGTGACCTGATTAAACAGTTTTGAGCTTGAGAATTTTGGTTGTGAAAATACTTTAACTTTTAGAGATAGATCCTTTACCTTATTTGACACTTCATGCACCTGCGTTGTCATATCCTTTATCTAGTTGTAAATGTCGGTAAGGTAGTATAATAGCTCTTTTGGTATGTTGCCGACATTTTACCTCTTTGTTCGGCGTTCAGATTTTTAAGTATCACCTGTTTGTTACGCATTTCATTTTGCGCAATATTGCTTAATGTAGCATTTAAATTATTCGCTACTGTTACATTTTTGCTCAATACAGTGAGCAGGTGTTCCTCATTATTTATAAGTATCACCTTTTTGTTACGCATTTCATTTTGTGCAATATTGCTTAATGTAGCATTTAAATTATTCGCCACTGTTACATTTTTGCTCAATACAGTGAGCAGGTGTTCCTCATTATGATTTACGTTATCATCGTATATCATATCCCTTGTTTTTTCGAAGATAGTTTTTTTCTATAAACTCCTTCCTGACCGAAATGCGGCATTGACGTGTCGCTATTTCGTTTTCTTCATGGTTTGACCGTTCGAAGTCAACTGCTGTGTAATTACGTAGCAGCCATCGCACTTATCGGCGCTACTGCTCAAAAGGTATTCTTTCCTTCTTTAATTCTAAAGTATGGAGAGAATCGATTACGTTATCCCTAGATAAGCATCTTGTCCATTTATAGACTTTTTCAGCGGTTGCTACGTGATTTTTGCGACCGTTATGTGGCGTGTTGCCATCTTGTATGAATATTCCTATCTTCTTTCTTGAGATATTTTCTATGTATGTTAACGCTCGCTGTGTGTGTACGCACGTTTATTTTACAAAGAAAATTATATTTCTGATCGTTTCTATATGGTTATAATAGAACCATATACATACGTAGCAGTCAGAATTTACCGAATATGTAAATATTTTTAAAAATTAAATGTTTTGACTTTTAGATTGATAATAGAATTTCCAGCAATCACAATTGAATTATCTAATTAAAAATACAATATATGACTAAATAAAATTTTGCAATATTAGTATATTTAAAATACAAAGTATTAAATATATAACTAAATATAAAAATCTGTGCGCTTTCAAGCTTTTGTTAAAAATACACACTTATATAATGACAATTTATTTATTATACATTTGTATTTTAAGTGTAATATGCAAATCCAATTTTGTAGCGGGCCTAATATATTATCGAAAGAGAAAGATGTTGTATGGAGCGTGATTGTATGATTGAGATAAAGTGGGGATATAAGATTTTCTCGGGTCTCGTGATTAAAATATGTTGAGCGTTCGATCTATTTGCCGGCGAGGAGGCCTAGCGATTAGAGACTCCTGCGCTCAACTGTAACCCGACATTCCCGAAAGGGGTAAGTTGTAGAAGCTTTATTTAATAATCTCGTTAACGGCACATTTTAATAAAACAAAAATATAAAAAGAATATAAAAGAAAAAAGGAAAGCACAAAGGAAATAAAAGAAAAAATTAGAATTTGTGTCTATAGCCTTTGGAACGGGACTATACATAAGAAGGAAGCAAGGCACGCCAACGGGCAAAATTCCTTGGACACAGCAGTTTTCATCAGTCCTTATTATTCTCGAAGTTCCAACGATAAAACACGATTGGATTACAGAGGAGATACGTAAGAAAAGAATATATTAGTTGATTAAAATTTGTAAATTCTCGAGAGATTAGGACCGTTACGCTGTTGTCAGTATTTAAAAAAAGTAATTCTTAAAACGATAAATTTCTCTTATTTAAAATTGATATTTAAATTATATACACGCCGGCAAAGAAAATAATTGTAAAGTAAGATAGACGATGCGCGTTATTCCATGCGTATAATCTTAACAGATCAACAGATTTTCAAATGCGAAAATAATTGACTTTTGTATAAATACAATATAACGCTTCTTTTCAACCATTTTGAATTGTACACCCAAAAATGTATTCATGTATAATATTGTTAATAAAGATTAAATATTAATAAAAAAAACATCATATTCCTTACAATTGGCGCTCAACGGCATGGGCAGATTCTTAATGGTTGGATTGATGTAAGAAATGAATTATGAAAAATTAATCGATATTATTGTCTAAAGAAAATAAAAAATAATTACTATTAACGTTCATGTAGTATGGTTGGAATTGGTAAATTTTGAAATATAATTTGTCGGAATAAAACTTTATAAAAATAAAAAAATAACGAAAGACGTATTATAGAATTATAAATTCAATCATATGGTTTTGACTAGAACGGGAAAAAGTTCTGATAATAAAATGACGTCGAAGGTGCAACACTCCCCAAAAGGAGGTGACGATATATCTGTGAAAGAGAGATTGCAACATTTAACGCAAAAATATGAAGCCGCGGAAAAAAATAACGATGAATTACGTCAGCGAATTAATAAATTGATAAATCTTAATAAGAAACTTCGCGAAAGTTTGGACGAGGCTAAAAGTAGGCAAAACTCGGATGTAAACAATACGGAAACGACAGACGCTTCACAAAATATAACACGTAATGGTTCGCAAGCAAGCGATACAATAATTAGTCAGGTAGAAAGTGTAAACATGAATTTAGTAAGCGGAATTCTTAAGTATTTCGAATCATTACAGATCGTCGTAACTTTACCTACACACGACGGTGAAAAAGGTAATCCTATGCAGTTTTTAGAAAATTTAAATAAATATTTTATGAAAAAAAAAATAAACGAAGAACAAAAATTCCTCGTAATTGACGATGCACTTAAAGGTCGTGCTGAAGTTTGGTATGAAGCTCGTTTTTCGCCGTTTATTGATTTCGCACATTTTAAGCGTATTTTTATTGCTGAATTTTATTCATTAGAAGCAAGAATGAAATTAAAATTGGAATGGTATGGAAAAAAATTTAAAACGCAAGACAAATCATTACAAGAGTATTTTACCGAGCAAATACGTATGGCAAAGTATATAACACCGCGAACGGATGATTACGAGATAAATTATACTATTATCAGACAGTTTCCTCAGTGCGCGCGCGACGCTTTAGCAACGATAGACTATGCTAGTACGGATCTTATATCACAGGCATTGGCGCGTCTCGATGCATCGCATAAAGAAAATTTTTATTCTAACGAAAGAGGGGCATCTCAGCGGTATAATAGAGCATCTGTTTGTCAAATAAATACCCTGAATGAAAATCGATTTAGGAATATGCGAGCAGACGCAATGAGACTAAGAAATACGAGCACGTGCGGTAGAACGTCGTGGAGAGAAAATTGGCGCATGCCGCAACAATCGAACGAAGTTAAATTGCCGGACACGTTGAAGCCCCCACCACCAATATGTAACAGATCTCAAAATGAAGATGTAGATAGCAATAACCGATATAATAATCGCGAAGATTCTTGGCGAAATAATAATAACAGTCGTAACGAACACAATGTTCGCGCGTTACAGCGTTCGAAATTTATTGAAGAATTATGTTGAGACGTAGAAGGAATTGACGACGATAATATTAATAACAAAAATGAACAACGCGTAGTAAGTCCGCATGTAAGAGCTACGATTTTCGGCAAAGACACATCGATTTTAATTGATTCGGGTAGTGACGTCACATGTACGTCGGAAAATTTCTTTGAGAATATTAAGCAACTCTCAAAAATAAAAGAGTTACCCGTAAGTAATTTAACTGTGTATGTAGCAGTTGGAAAGAAAACAGTAACGATACGCCGAAAAATATATTTAACTATAAAATGTTGGAAGTTTGAATTCACGCATACGTTCCTCGTGATTCCTGGTTTATCAACGGATCTTATCATTGGGGCAGATTTTTCGGCAAGATATGGAGCAATTATTAATTTTAAGAAAAGAAATTTTGAATTTTGTGGAGAAAAGATTCCCGATCGATTAGTGTCATTTATGCTAAATAACCGCGATGAAAGTGGAAACGAACGCGAGTGTTATGGCTTAAATCTACGTATGATAAATATACATCAAGACAAGGAAAATAGTGATGTAAATGAAATATTAAAATCAAGCTATAATAGCAGTGTGGGGGGTGCGTCGTCAAGCTATGAGCAGAGCACGTATATCGATATCGACCGTTCAATCGATGTGAAAGAAAAGGCGCAGCTAGGAGAGAAAAGAAATATAGAGAGTTATAACGTCGCCAAGGCGATAGATGATTATGTAAATAAGCTCACGGATTTGACATTAGCGGAAAAGAACGTAGTAAGAGAATTATTTATAAAAAATAAAAAAGTTTTTAGCAATGAACCGGGAATATTAAAAAATTATGAGCATACAATTAAAGTGAACTCCGACAAGTCGTTTGTTAAACGCTCGTATCCAATGCCTTTGCACATGAAACCATTAGTAGATATAAAAATTAATAAAATGGAAAGCCAAGGCATTATTCAAAGATCATGTAGCGAATATAGTAACCCTTTAAGGGTAGTAAAAAAGAAAAATGGTTGCATTCATGTGTGCTTAGACGCGCGTTTTTTGAATAAAATAGTTATTGCTAACAATGAATCTTCCTCGCGTATTGAAGAACTGTTGTTAAAGGCAGATCGTGTGAAGTTTTATCTACTACCGATCTAGTTAAGGGCTATTGGCAAGTGCGCTTGTCAGAAAAATCAGAAAAGCTCACGGCGTTTTTATACAACGGACGTTTATATGAATTGAACGTGTTGGCCTTCGGAGTAAAAGATCCTGGTCCAGCATTTATACAAGCCCTTGATAAAGCTTTAGGTACTGAAATAGCAGAATTCGTTAGAGTTTATATAGACGATTTGCTTATAGCGTCAAAGTCTTTCGAAGAGCATGTTTTGCATTTAGATAAACTATTTGCACGACTTATTGATAAATGATTAACTCTGAGTATAGAGGAATCTCAGTTTTTTAGAGAATCAGTTCCTTTTTTGGGATTTATTTTATCTCGGCATGGGGTAAGCCCTGACCCAGAAAAATTACGTACGATTTTTGAAACCGTCACACCGAGAAATAAACAAAAAATACAATCTTTTTTGGGAGTATGCGGATATTATAGAAGGTTTAGTATAAAGCACGCAAACTTTATTGATCCTTTTAGAAGCTTATTACAAAATAATAATACTTGGCTTTGGACGGAGGCTCATGATAAAGCGTTTGATGAGTTAAAACGTAATTTTGCTAACAGTGTTACTCTATCATATTTTTTACCCGGCGTTACTTTTCATTTGCAGACGGATGCGAGTGACATAGGAATCAGTGGAATATTATATCAGATAGATGAAAACGGCCATGCGCGTATAGTATCATTGGTATCTCAGGTGTTGACAAAATATGAGCGACGGTATACTGTGACAGAGAAGGAACTTCTCGCTATTGTTTACTCTGTTCTAAAATTTCGTTTTTATTTGATGGGCACGCATTTTCATATTATCACCGACCATAAAAGTTTGACGTTTCTTCTCACATCGCCATTTAACAGCGCACGTTTGATGCGCTGGATACAATGTCTGCAGGAGTATTCCTTTAGCATTTCGCATTGTAAAGGAGTAGACAACCTGGTAGCGGATTATTTTAGTCGCCATTTTCAGGATGAATGTGCAGGAGGCACGTCGAATTATTTAATTTGTAATTGTGTCAAAGAGATGAGGCCACGAGAGGCTGTGCAGAAAGAGACAACGGAATTTCGATCCGTGAATTCGATAAAGGAATTAAAAGTGAGACCGGAGTTGATAACAGAACTCAAGAATCTTAGTCACAGACAACAGGAAGGTGAGGGCTTGACAAAGCTGAAGGCAAAAGAAGCGGGAAATAATTTTAAGTTACTGGAGGACGATGGAGTTACTTACATAAAGCCACGCGCACATAACACGTGGAAATTATTTCTACCGCTGTCTCTTGTTTTACTAACGATACAGGCCACGCACGAACAGCTAGGACATGCTGGATCGTATAAATTACTAAAATACCTATCACGTTTCTTTTATTGGGAAAATATGGAAAAAAGTGTTAGAGCATATACCCGGAGTTGCGATTTATGTCAACGAGTTGCATTTTTAAACGAGAAAATGGAAGGAGGATATCAATTTTTAAAGGCAACTCACCCAGGGGAATTGATTTCGGTGGACTATTTTGGTCCTCTGCCGCGCTCCGTAGGATGTGTCCAGTATATTTTCTTAGTGCAATACGTATTTTGGAAGTTGGTATCCTTATATCCAATACGACGTGCAACGACTTAATCAAGTCTAAAGAAATTGACTAATAAATATTTTGATGTTGTAGGAAAGCCTGAACGAATCTTGTCGGATCATGGTTCGCAATATACATCGCCGAAATGGAAAGAAAGCTTAGAAGCGTTGGGTATAAGAGTGTTATATTCGTCTATTCGACATCCACAGGCAAACCCGGGAGAACGCACGATGAGAGAACTGGGTCGTCTTTTTAGAACGTGTTCTGCCTCGCAACATAAAAAATGGGCTAAATATGTAACATTTGTGGAAAATTGTTTGAATTTGACAGCGCATCAGAGTACGGGATACGTTCCTTATTTTTTACATTATAATCAAATGCCGCGAGAAAAAATAATAGATTTGTTTCCTCGGTTGAAAGAAATGCCGCTATCTCGAGAACTGGTTTTGAAGCGTGCAAACAATAATTTACAAAAAGCATATGAGCAAAGGTGTCACGCGCAGAAAACGGTATCACGGATTGTCTTGAAGGAAAACGATCTAGTGCTCTTAAGGGTACCTCATTTATCTGATGCAGCACAGGGTCAGAACGGAAAGTTTTTTCATGTTTACGAAGGACCTTATAAAATAGCACAAACCATAGGAGCAAACGCGTATTGTTTACTGTATGTAGACGACGAAGGTAGGGAGAAGGGAGTATATAATAGATATAATTTGAGAAAGTATCATTCTCTCGAGTCTCAGCCTTAATGAACGCTTAAACTATTTTGATTTAAAAATATAAATAAAAAAAAAAATAAATAATAATATGTATATAGTAGAAAAGCAAAATGAAAATAGTTGCAATCTCTATTTCACTAAAATACGTGTATATGTGAATATCGACTGTCATCGCTCTTTGAGTTGATGTGCATATGTAGCGGATATATATATATTGATTTTGTAACTGTATTATCGATTATCAGCGAACTCTGATTATGCTAGCTAGTAAAATTATTGATGAGCGACAAGACCTCAATTGATATACTTGTCGCTTGCTGAACTCACTGCGTCTTTTTCTCTCTTTCTCTTCTTTACCAGATCGAGAGACGTGTTGCCGGTAGCGTCCTTTTCCGTCGTGATGCAGGTTCGAAAATACGTTATATTCAACTATATAATATTTTGTAAGTAATTAATTTATAATTGCTCACAAGGACCGCGGAGGCGTCTCAGTAAGCAAGAGGAAATATATTTTATACTATATACAATCAATCGATGTAAATTAATTAAAAACACGTTTCAACTTTAACTTAAGACAGTTAAGAAATTAATATCCACAAAAAACCTTTAGAAAGATTACGGCAAGTTAGCTTTGAAAAAAATGTTCTACACTATATCAAAAATAAAAAATATTTTGTCAAAAATCTAAATTCATTTTATATCAATCAACTATCAATTTATTATAATATCTCTGAAAAAAGGCTTTAACATTGTAGATAATAAAATATTGGAAAGGGTTAGCCCATTAAGATGGTCAAAATTGCACTCGACCATTTTGAAAAAATAAATATGAGGTTATTTTCGGTATTGAAAATAATGAAAATTTGCAAACTTTTAGCTTTAAATATTGAAGCGGCTCACCAAGGGGCGCTGAAATGTGAAAAATCGTTTTTCCTTCATAACTCAGCTAATTTTGATCGTACGGACTTCTTTTTTAACCGTCTTCAAAAAGGAGGAGGTTCTCATTTCGACTGAATTTTTTTTTTTTTTTTTTTTTTTTTTATGTCTGTTACCTCATAACTCCGTCATTTCTTAACCGATTCGAAAAAACTTTTTCTTATCTGATAGAGAATGTCTGCAGGCAGGTCCCATACGTGTCCTATAATAATTGGGCCAATATTTGGTTTGTATAACCCAAATTAAGAAAAAAAACGGGTGTTTTGTTTTCTCATTTACCTCCCTTATACTTCGCCTACTCTCTCTCTCTATCTCTCTCTCTCTTACCTGAGCTTGAATATGTATACATGCACACATAACGACACTGTGCTGTTGAGCCTTCTTTCTTTCCTGCTATATATTGCTTGGTGGTGTACTAATGCATGCGTTATGAATTAATAATGAAAGTTTAATGTAATTAGTGGGTCTACCTATATTTGCGTTTTTAGTAAGGGGATTCACTAGAAGATAGAAAATAAAAATTTTTTAACAAAAACAAACAATTTAAGAAATTTTTAATAAATAAAAACCGACTTTAAAAGTATCGAATAAAAACAAAATTTTTTACAAAAATTAAATTTTAAAAACATTGCACTAAAAATGACAAATAAAAAATTTTTAACAAAAAAAAACCGACTTCCAAAAATGCACTGAAAAGTAACAAATAATTTATTATCTTTAGAAATCATACAAATAATTGGTAAAATACAATTTTAGAAGTCGGCGTCCAATTCTAAATCTGTGGTGCGTAAGCAGAACGACTTAGTCCATTTTTTCAAATATAACGTTCACATTCATTGTTCAAAAATAACGTTTACATTTATTGTTAAAAAATAACGTTTACATTCATTGAGGAATTAGACGCTGACTTCTAAAACTGTATTTTACCAATTATTTGTATGATTTCTAAAGATAATAAATTATTTGTTACTTTTCAGTGCATTTTTTGAAGTCGGTTTTTTTTTGTTAAAAAATTTTTTTTTGTAATTAATGGTTTTTCATGCTCTACTAGTTAAAAATTGTGGACAATATTTTGGTGCCTAATTTAAATTTTTATATACGTTTTAAAAATTAAAAATTGATTTTAAAAAATATAGAAGAGAACACCTCACTGAAAAAAAAATATTTTTTTTTAGGATCTAAATACTATCATTATGAATTTTTACAGATTAATTAAAGTGGTGGAAGGGGTCCAAAACCGCAAAAAACCGATTTTTAAGGCTATTTTCCGCATTTCCAACATTAGATTCCGTTAATAGCAAACTAGAGTTAATTTATTTTTATATTTTCACTAACTGAAATATAGGTTATGTTAAAAGAAATCACTTAATTGCAATTATGAGTGATTTTCGTATCTTTAAATCTGGTAGAAGGGGTCTAAAAACGCAAAATCCTGATTTCTGTGGCCATTTTCCGCATTTCCAGTCTCTGATTTCGTTACTAGCGAAATAGAATTGATTCATTTTTATCTTTTTATTTACTAAATCACAGGTTATTTAAGGAAAATCACTTTATTACACTCATGAATGTTTTTCGTATCTTTAAACGTGGTAAAAGGGGTCTAAAAATGCAAGAATTTATTCTTAAAACCATTTTTCTCATTTTGGGTCACAGATTTTATGACTAGCAAACTAGAATTGATTCATTTCAATCCTTTTATTATATGAAATATAGATTATGTTGAGAAAAATCACTTCTCTGTTACTTCGAATTTTCTCCGGATTTGTAAAAATGGTGGAAGGAAACCAAACGCATGAAACCGATTTTCGTGACTATTTTCCACAGTTTTTCTGTCTGCGATTGGTTAATTCTCTTTTTTTACTGACTGAATTATAAATTATATTGCCAAAACAATATATCAATACATTACATGATAATAAAAAAAAGGGTACACTAATTACCATGGTGTTTTATAGTTTTTTTCAGAATAAGAGCCCTGCTATAAAAAAACAGCTGATAAACCTGCTGATAATCAAGCCGATAAATGAGCTGATAAATCAGCTGATATACCAGCTGATAAATCAGAAGCTTATTTGTCCGCTAATCGCAGCTGATATATCAGCTGATGTATTAGTTGATTTACCAGCTGATTTTTCATAAAATATTCTTTTATCAAATAGTAAATCATCAATTATATTATACATGCAAAAAATATATAATTTTATAAGTTATAAATTCCTTTTTTTGTATTTTGCAAATATATTAATTAGAAACTAAAATGAAAAGTGAATTTTATGTTATACATTAACAGGAATTTTATATGAAATATTACAAACAATCATGATACATTTTTACCATGTAGCTTTGTAAGCTTTTTAATTACGTTAGTTTACCTATGCTATTAAGAAAGTTTTATTCCTCTACTTAAATTTCACATGAAGAAAACGATACAATTTTTTTTTGGCTGGTTACTAATTTTCATTTTCTACATACGGATATTATTAGAGCCGATTTTTAGATAGATAGATAGATAGATATCAATTTATTTTGTAAAAGAGTACAAAAAGGCAGATACGAGGGACTATTTTATATTGACGTTATTACCTTCGCTGTGAATTAATACAATAACCTATAATATAACTAAAAGTCGCAGAGGTCGCTAACAAGCCTGCGCGCATGTTAATAACGGTCAGATAGATTGGACTTATATACAAAGTGTGCTGAACTCTTACCACTTGCGGGAGTTGGGCACAGATTTTAACATATTAATTGCCAAGATTATATGCCGTATCGTTCTCTCTTATTTGAGAATCAACCTGTGCATGCGCAAAGGATATTTTTACAAGAAATTATAGAGTTTTTACAATGTATATGTCAAAAATAAATATCTGAACTAGTAGAAATTTGCAGATATTAAAAAAATTAAAACATTAAAAATTTTTTTATCTTTACATTGTAATTATTTCAAATTGATTTTGTAATATTTTGAAAATGACCTAGTATTTTTTGCTGTTTATCTTGTGAATAATTTAGGAACCTAATAAAAATTATTATAACGCTAAAAAAAAGAGCACGTTTTTTTAGAACAAAACTTATGTCAGTGTACAGAAATATTAAATAATATTAATTTTTATAGATTAAAAAAACTAAAATACTTTACTTGCAATATTTATAAACATTTTATTAATTAAAAATTTTTACTATCAAATAAACGTTATTATATCATAACAATCCAAAGTCATTACAATCAGATTATACATATGTATAATATTAGTTTTCTAAAAAGATCTAAATGGTGGGTTTTTAGTTGTCTTAAAATCTGGCGTCTAAAATAGCTTACTATACAAATCACGTGTTAAAAGTTGCAACGCTCAAGCTCTATATCTCTCTCGTGGTACGGAAAATCTTTCTGAAAATTTAATATGATGAGTAGAATAATATGATATTAAAGTATTTCATGCCAACTACCTTAAGAACCTTTATTTGTTAATGTAACTTTTCAATAATTAAAATGTTTATAATGAAAGTCAATTTTTTTTAGTGTTAAGAGGAGGTCACGTATCTCTGTCCTTTTCTAATCAAAGAAATGATTTTTTTCACAAAAACTAATAACTTTATCAAAAAATGAAGAGAAAGCCACATCTTGTATCAAAAAAAGAAACATTTTCTTTGATAAGAAAAAATTTATTTTATTGCTTCGTTTTCAAGAAAACCTTGAAAAACCAAATTGTCCACCCTAACCTCTATGATTTAAGTTTTTCAAGGTTTTAATGTTTTAATTTTTTCAATATCTGTAAATTTTTACTAGTTCAAATATTCATTTTTGTCATATACATTGTAAAAACTCTATAATTTCTTGTAAAAATACCCCTTGCGCATGCACAGGTTGATTCTCAAATAAGAGAGAACGATAAGGCATATAATCTTGGCAATTAATATGTTAAAATCTGTGCCCAACTCCCGCAAGTGGTAAGAGTTCAGCACACTTTGTATATAAGTCCAATCTATCTGACCGTTATTAACATGCGCGCAGGCTTGCTAGCGACCTTTGCGACTTGAAGTTAGTAGATAAGCTATGGGGTTTCTGGCTCACTGCATTTCTGGCTCACTGCATTTCTGGCCCACTGCATTTCTAACTCAGTGACTTTGAGAGTCAGGTGGGTTAGAAATGCAGGTGAGTCAGAAATGTCGTGAGCCAGAATGTCGTGAGCCAAGAACCCCATAGCGAGAGGGCGAGCTGCCGGCGGCCGGCTGCGTGCTGTGATAAAGCTGCTCCGAACGTTTCATAATTTTTATTTTTTTATATTTATTTAACTTTTATTTTTTAATACTTTTTTATATTTATTTGATTATTATAAATCGAATAAAAATTATTTAAGCATTAAAAAAATTTTTTGACTTTGGTCGGTATCGAACCCACGACCCTTTTGGACGCGAGACAAGCACGTATACCACTACGCCACCGAGCCATCTTACTCGAGAAATTTTAAAACTTGTATAATAGGAATGTATCATAATTTTCATAAATTATTTAGACATTAATAATTATTAATTGTAAATATATATATATACATACACAATATATATGTATATACGTATACACTTAGAAATTAAATATAATGATTATTACAACAAATATTAACCATGATTTATTAGCATTATCTCAGTGCATAATATAGTTGTAAAAGTTGAAATAACTTGAAAAAAATAATAGTGATCTACTTGATTTTCACCATCCTAATGCATGCATATAAGTTCGCATGAAAGATTCACATGCAACAAGAAACTTTGTCTACTTTTTTTTTTTTTAATTTAAAATAGTTTCAATTGGTTGCTTTTAGTAATTTCAGCTTTTAGAACTTTTAATTCAAGCACTATTGGTACTCTAATAATACTGTTTGATACTATATTAAAATACACCGAAAAAAATCTAGGAAAGCAACTGACCCAAAAGCAGTACCGACGCGCCACTTGGTGTTGAGGCAAACTGCTCGACACTTTTGGGGGAAGTTACTTACTATAGCCATTGATGGATTTCGAAGATGCTTTTATGATATCAGTCAGCCAACTTTAGAGTATATACTATAGAATAATATATTCTGCTGTTACTCTGATTATATTGTATACTCTGAAGTTGGCTAATAGATATCATAATATATTGATATCTATAAATATATAAAGCATCCTCATAATCCATCACTGACTATAGCAGACGATATTAAAACTTTTTCAGAGGGCATGCTGCTCTACAATGACTTTGAGTGGGCGGCTTTGCCTGTTTGGGCTAGATTATTGCCCAAAACAGGTAAACACCATGCTTAAAACAAAGCTTGGAAACCATTTATTTTTTAAGAAAGCAATCCTACCGAATTTTTTTTCAGTATAGTATTAATAATATATTGATAATGTATTGATACCATATTAATACTCTATTGATACTTTATTAATACTGTATTGATACTATATTGATTCGGTTTTAATACTGTGTTGATACTGCATTGATAATTTATTAATACCATGTTGAAATAGTGTTAATACTATATTGATACTGTATTGATTCTATATTGATACTGTATTGATACTATATTAATACTACATTAATACTCTATTGATGCTATATTAATACTGTATTGATACTATATTGATTCGGTATTGAAACAGTATTATTACTATTTTGATACTGTATTGGTACTGTATTAATACTATATCGAAACAGTATTAATACTATTTTGATACTGTCATGATACTACATTGATTCTGTATTGATACTGTATTAATACTATATTGAAACAGTATTAATACTATTTTGATACTGTATTAATACTATATTAAAACAGTATAAATACTATTTTGATACTGTAATGATACTATATTGATCGTGTATTGATACTGTATTAGTACTGAATCGAAACAGTATTAATACTATATTGGTACTGTATTGATACTATATTGATACTGTATCGATACTATATTGATACTGTATTGATACCTTATTGATACTGTATTAATACTATATTGATACTATATTAACACTGTATTGATACTTTATTAATACTATATTAAAACAGTATTGATATAATATCGATACTGTATTGACACTATAATGATACTGTACTGATACTGAATTGATAATGTATTGATACTGTATGGGTACTGTATTATTACTATATTGATATTATATTAATACTCTATTGATATTGCATTGATACTTCATTAATACTATATTAAAACTGTATTGATACTATATTGATATCTCTTTTACAACTGCTTGCTTTTTTGTTAGTTGACCGATGAGCTCTCTTATGTGACTCTTAAGACTCTGCCCACCTCAACAGTAGTGCCTTCTCCCATCTTAGATTGACGCAGGGGAGGTGAGACTAAGCTAAAGCGAGCTACAAACGATATAGTGTTTTTAGAGGAAATCCCAAAGTCAATCGCATGCTTTTAACGCAGTATCTTATACTACAACACATTCAAGCACCTAAAGCTTTTTATATTTTATATCTTTAGATGGTATTTGTGATTTATATTTTTCATATAACTCTTTCTTCACCATTTTCTCATTCTTCATTTTTTTTATGAGGAGGAAAAGGAGTGTACTCTGAAGAATTTTCAGTGTTGCAACTTGGTGTCTGTCACATGATGAAACGAATGTGAATCACGATGTGTTTGCTTTTTATAGGAAGTGATGGAAGCCCCAACCTTCGCCCCCACCTGTGAGGTACAACCAAGAATCGCCACTTGTGAACCTCTTACTCCGAGAAGTGCACCCGTGACTCGTATACCTCTCCGTTAACTTCCAAGCGCTTATGCCAAGGAGAACTCGAGACCTTTTCCGTTGTCATCATCTAAATACTTGACCAACAACTTGTCATTTTTAATGGCCTCTTTCAACTTGAAGTAAAACTCCTTATTCTCCTGTAAGGCTCTGCATGCGCGAGATGGAATAAAAATGCGCCATTCGTGATCTAAAACTGCCATCAATCTAAACTTATCCTTACTTTTAACTGATCTAAACTCACTCACATAATAAGTCTAATCTTTCTTCAAGGGGAATATATTCCCAATGGCACGATGGACGCGTCCACGAGCTGCCTCGTTGAATTTATCAAGATCCATATTTCTTTGATAAAGAATTTTAAGTTTACTTAGCAGAGTCTAATAAATGAATGACTCGAGCTGGTTCGGGAGTTCTCTTAAGTAGAGGTTAAGCTGTGGCTACTGCGCAGGCTATCTCCACTCCTTTAGACTAATTTTCTGACATAACCGCTTATGGTGTTGTATTCTATAATTCGACCATGTAAGATGAGACAATAAGCTGAAGTTCCAGCTGGAAAGTTTTGTTTGGTCTCGAATTCAAGACGGACATCAACAGGTGCACTCTTCAGAGAATCATTTTGTTTCGAACAATCAATGACTATCAGTGGTATGTAATTGATATAATCTGATTTTTTCAGCATTGGCTCGGACTCCTTTCCATAGTATGCATTTTGGAAATTAGCGTACATATCGTATAATATTGCATACTGATTATTGACAATATTAAGATTCATATTTCCGTAAGGATAATATTGAGAATTGAGAAATAGTTTTACATTGCTCAAATTGCAGTGATCAAACTGACTGGCGTTAGCAGTTTTTTGTCCTTTTCGATTTGTCTGGAAACAAAGAATGATAAAACGAGGTTTCTCCAGCTGATTAGATGTTTTGACTGTCCATACATGTCTCGTTGATACAGGTAATAATGGATATTCGTATAATTCCCAGGAACGAAAACTCATTGAGATAGGTTTATTTTTCTCGATTTGTCGAAGCATGCGAATTTTACATTCATTGGATAACTGTATGTGAGGCATAAGCCACTCGATCCTTAAAAGATAAATTTTGAAATCTTCGTAAGCATTAGTAGCATTCGCTGTTTGTATTACTGCGTTAATATCGTTTCTGGATCTCGTGAGGATAAGTTCATGTTTAACATTGACTATGATTTTGCGATAATCTTCGGCAAAGCCTAAAATCATACTGAGAGGTATGAAAATATCAAAATAGCCATTGTTATTAATGATCTTCCGAGTTTCCGTTATATCAATCCAACCAGCATTTTCTATAATCAAACTCTGACTAGGATTGAGTGATACCCAACCCTTCATAACGGTAGTCAATCCCACATTCTTACAGCGATCGATCTTTATAGCATTAATTTCATAGCGAACTTCCTCGAATAGATGACAGATGCCGTTATTAACTAAGTTAGTTCTTGCTAAAGCAGTGCCATCTTGTTGAGTTAATTTTCCCACTATGTGTAGAGAACTCCGCAAAGGCGAAAGATTTAAATCTTGATGTTGAATTTATATGCGAATCTCATCGCTATTATTGAAATTTGACGAGGTGTAAGGCTGGTACGCGTGCACCTCACAGTGAGCTATTGACTCATCCAATGTTACTCCTGTCCTTATGTTTAGAATTTCTTCCATTTCTTTGAAAACAACAAAAAATTAAGCACGTAATTTTCCACCAGGAGCTCTTATTTTTAAGCCTTGGCTTTTCAAAAACTGAATGTTCTGCCGTGTTAATACTTTGACTTGTCGATGACGACTGATGTTCGAATGCCATCTTGATTTACTTATATACCCTTTGTTATTTTTATGGTCATAAACCACGCCCATTTCTTATACTGATTTAATATGTAATCTAACTGTAATAGTTTCTCCACGAAAGTTTATTAAATTCCCGTCTTGATCGGCTATGCGCACTTGTAAATGATCTATGCTCTTGACGATGACTGGAAGGTAAATGACCTGTGATGGAACTTCAATGATCTTATATCCTAGTGGGACTGCAATAAAGAATTCATGTATCGTGTGCGCTCATCGACCGTTTATATAGGCACCAGAGACTATATTGCACTCGACTCGAAGAGCGTTGAACTTTAGGATTGTTACAGGTAAGTCTGAATGATTCACTACATCAGCAGGAAGAACACGTTTTGTGAAGCCTAATAAAGGCCCTATCGAATGTTCTGGTTGAAAATCAATCGGGCGATTGCACTTTATTTCACTGCAAAGTGTATTATTGTTTGGTTTAATACTGATTGATATACTTTTTGCCGTCAATTTTTCACTGAGATAGTTCTCTATATCTTCGATTTCATAACTACCAGTCGGTAAAACAATTTCTTCCTGTCCATCGTGGAATAGATTACTACCCATGTCGATATTAGGTATAGAATTGAATGTCATGAAAGCAACTAATCCGAGAACGTAATTCTTGTCAGGTGAGAGTTCAATCGGTGGAAAATACTGTTCTTTCAGTACAGATGATGTGCCTGAAAGACTTAAAGTCAATGAATCTGCCATGATTGTTGAACCTATAATGAACAAATACTCATCTATTCTTTCTTTATATATCAAGAGTGTTACTCAAGAATCTTAGACAAAGATGACCGCAGTTAAAAGTATCAAAGTCTTGATATCTCTCAGGATTATACTTGATGTTGTCTACTCCCAAATATGTCATCAAATCCAAAGGAGGTTGAAGATCACCGAAGCTATCGAAATAGCTATCGTTTGCGATATGCTACTCAGTGCGTTCCAGGTCCATCCACATCATCGAGATTAACAATAGCTGATTCTCTATAGCGTGGTCCGCTAATAGGCATAGCATTCCTCATGAATACTCCTCAAAAATTTGAGATTTTTAGAATTTTTACATACTTGATGAGATCAGCATCGGTGAGTGCTCTTTGAGGTAATTTTGCTTTGAGGATCTTTTTTTCGTAAGAATTCTTTGGTTTCATATGAAGACCAAGACCAGTTTTATATGGTTTCAAGTAAAGACCTTTACCAAGAGCTATTTCTTCCATTTTTATATTATGTCTCTTATTTTCTTCCAATTGTTGTTTAGCAGCTTTGGAATCGTTTACCGCTTTAGCGATTATAGCGGCACCTCCAGCTATACCACCAACAGCACTCAAACCTGCAAAGATTGGTATGAGGAATGGTAAGAAACCTCCTGCTTTCTTTGGGACTTATAAAGTACGTGCAATTTTTACATTCTTTTTACCACCTGCTTTTTTAACAGCATTACGTGCACCTTTTAGAACCGACAGAATGGCTTTTCGAGCACATTTTGTAGGAACGATTGATTCTGATGCAGCCTTTACTATTGTATTGAAAGTAGTAAAAGGCTTCTTCATGCCCATTCCAAATTTAGACTTTATTTTCATTATGTTTTTGATTGCCAATGCAGCTGCTTTTTCTCTAAAGCTAGCGTCTTTTGATGAAATTCTTTAATTAGCTTTTTCTGCTAAAATTCTATCAGAAGCGTTTCTGGCTTCTACGTTATCACGATTCTGTGAATAAGCAATGTCGTGCTCTTTACAAGCTCTATCGAGAGGATTGATTCCTGGATCACCTTTAGCTAAACGTTTAGCTAATCTTGTACGGAGTTTACAGTATTGGTATCCTGATATATGAAGTTCGATTGGAAGACTATTAAGAAGCTTGTTGACAAAACCGCGACCACATCGTCTTTGTCTATATACGTTCATCACACTCCGGAGACTAAATGAAGACTGAGGGATTGGGTATAAAAGCCTTGTATTTATAGCTGGTCAAGCATTCGTACTTCAGACGTGCTGTCATAATGAATTTCAAAGAACAATCCGTTAAGCTACCGATAGAAAATTTCAACACTATCGTGGAGCATGAGAAGAAATTAAAGAGGCATGGAGACTTACTTCCAAACAGTATTCGAGCTGTATTTTGCGGTCCATCAAATTGCGGTAAAACCAATAGTCTCTTAGCACTAATAACGCATCCTAATGGTCCCAGGTTTGAAAACGTTTATGTGTACTCCAAGTCTTTGAATCAACCAAAGTACAAGTTTTTGAAGGACCTCCTAGAGCCTTTAGAAGGTGTACAATACTTTCCCTTTAGTGAGCACGAATCTGTTGTAGCCCCTGATAATGCACTTCCAAATTCTGCCATGATATTTGATGATGTAGCCTGTGAAAAATAAGATAATATCAGAGCTTACTTTTGTATGGGAGACACAAAGATGTTGATTGTTTCTATCTCTGTCAATCTTATGCTCGAATTCCAAAACATCTAGTCAGAGACAATGTCAATTTGTTGGTGATTTTTCGTCAAGATGACGTCAATTTGAGACACTTATACGATGATCACGTCAATTCCGACATGACTTACGCGCAATTCAAAGAATTATGCTCCAAGTGTTGGACTGATGATAAATACGGATTTTTAATGATCGACGAAGATGGTTCAATCAATTCTGGTAGATATGGAAACGGCTTCGATTGTTTTGCTATAAATATAGCGCGCACATAGTCCTAAGAAAACAATTCATCGTTGTATGCTGAAGTGTCAACATGGCTGACATTAGACGAAAGAAAGATGTTCTACATCAACTTGTGCAAGCACGCAATGCAGTTAAACGAAAATATAACTTGCTGAAGTTTGGAAAAGAGAATATTGAAAGAGCATTTGACGAGACATTCAAACCAATCGTTGATCCTCTTCAGAAACTCGTTGCTACTACTGAGAAAAATAATGATTTTATACGTGACATAGCAAATAAAAAAGCTATAAAAAACAATGATACTTATTCCTCCTTCTTGCAGCCTTCTTCTCCTTCTTCTTCATCCATTGATGATGATGCTATAGATACGTCATTAAACGATACTATTCGACAAGTTGATACAGAATTTGAATCAGCTGCAAGTGAGCAGGAATTAGAAAAAGAAGAAGACAACGATTTATTGCTTGATAATAAGTACATTCATATGCTCAACGAAAATCAATCAAAACAGTTGAATAAAGTTTATGGAGTCTGCAAGGAAGATGATAGTTTCTTTATTGGTGACTCACTTCTATTTTTCGAAGATAAAAACATTCGTATAAAAGATAAAAAATATCCATAAAACTAAAGGATTGTTAGAATTGTTAATTACGAAAAATCCCGATAGAGGTCACATGAACAATAATGATATGCAAAATTACAAAAAGATTCTTGAAACTACTAGTGCTCACAAACGACGCTACAGAAGTGATGAGACTATTCGTACGCACAAAAGTAAGAAATTCGACAGTATCATTAGTCCTTTGTTTTCATTGAAAAAAAGAGGAGGATCGTTACCTCGATGTAAAATTGCAAGAAGAGATACGAGAGTGGATTACATATACTGGGATGATCCAAACGAACTCGTTGATAGACTACGATTACTCATTGCTGAAAAAAAGCTGGAAACCCTAGTCATACAACTGAGACACATTCAATTATAGAAGAGTTACGTGAAGGAGGCTATATATATTGAGGTGTAGACACCTATACTATGCATTATCAAAATGAGCGTCGATGTATTTTGACGTAATCTCAATCGAAGTGAGGGTAGTCGAGGACCTCCGGGTATTGGCTATAAACTCACAAAAGATGGACAATACGATATAGAAAATAAGAGGCTTTGTAATCTCGCATCACCTAATCAACTCAATGAAGCTGTAAATTTAGATACTTTACAGCGTATCGTACGTTTGAAAGTTCAAAAATTATTAGATTCAATATCTAGTTTGAAAAGTGATCTCAATAACCTAGATAAAATTGTAGAGGTGCATAGAGACGAGCTAGATAAGAAATTCATACAAAGCCAGTTGGAAACTGAGACTATAAAAGGAGGCATTATCTCTGTTAGTGCAAAACAGTCAATTGATAACCATCGATGGAACAACGTCATAGACTTGTAGAGGAGCTTCACAAGCCAGCACGTCGTAATTATCTTCGTCGAAAGTTTGATGTGCGAGGTTTGGATGAGACTTGGCAAGCTGATTTGATAGAGATGCAACCTTATTCTCGAGAAAACAAAGGCTAAAAATAAATGCTTACAGTTATAGATATTTTTTCAAAATACGCCTGGGCTGTTCCTGTAAAACAAAAAACTGGTATAGATGTTTCTGCTGCTATGAAGTCCGTATTGACAAAAGGTAGAGTGCCGAAGAATCTTCACACCGACCGAGGCAAGGAGTTTTATAATACAAATTTCCAGAATCTCATGCAACTATATAAAATCAATCTCTACTCAACTTATAGCAATCTCAAAGCGTCTATTTGTGAACGCTTTAATCGCACTCTTGAAAACAAAATGTGGAAGCAGTTTAGTTTACGTGGTAACTACAAGTGGATCGATATTCTTTCCAATTTGATTGTCAAGTACAATGATGAGAAGCATCGGACTATTGGTATGAAACCAAAAGATGTTACAGCTGAAAACGAAGCAGAAGTTCTTCAAAGACTTAAACGTAATGTTAATTTAACAGAAAAGAAGCCGAAGTTTAAAGTGTGTGACAAAGTACGAGTTAGCAAGTTGAAACAAGTATTCGAGAAAGGATACACATCCAACTGGTTAACTGAAGTATTTACCATGCGCCAGGTCCGCAGAACGAAACCAGTTACTTACCTCTTGCAGGATTACAAAGATTACCCAATCGCTGGTGGCTTTTATGAACAAGAATTACAAAGCGTCAAATATCTAGATTACTATCTTGTAGAGAAGATTCACAGAAGACGTGGAAATGAAGTATTTGTAAAGTGGCTTGGTTTTGACAATTCTCACAATAGTTGGATGGATAAAGCAGATGCGCAATAAATATTTTTTCGGAATATAATTAATTTATAAAGAATAAAAAAATTTACAAATAATTCAACGTGATCTTGAATAGACATCATGTATAGAATACAGCAAAACCGCCTTGAAAGTTTTAAAAATTGGCCTTTGAGTTTTTTAAAACCTGAAGATTTAGCTACAGCAGGATTTTTCTACACTGGTGAAATAGATAAATTCCGTTGCTTTGAATGTTCTACAGAAATATGTAGATGGGATATCGATGACAATCCATCATTAGAGCACAAAAAAATTTTTAACAAAAAAAAACCGATTTCATAAAATGCACTGAAAAGTAACAAATAATTTATTATCTTTAGAAATCATACAAATAATTGGTAAAATACAATTTTAGAAGTCGGTGTCTGATTCCTCAATGAATGTAAACGTTATTTTTTAACAATAAATGTAAACGTTATTTTTGAACAATGAATGTGAACGTTATTTTTGAAAAAATGGACTAAGTCGTTCTGAGTACGCACCACAGATTTAGAATTAGACGCCGACTTCTAAAATTGTATTTTACCAATTATTTGTATGATTTCTAAAGATAATAAATTATTTGTTACTTTTCAGTGCATTTTTTGAAGTCGGTTTTTTTTTTGTTAAAAATTTTTTATTTGTCATTTTTTAGTGCAATGTTTTTAAAATCTTATTTTTTGTATAAAATTTTGTTTTTATTCGATACTTTTAAAGTCGGTTTTTATTTATTAAAAATTTCTTAAATTGTTTGTTTTTGTTAAAAAATTTTTATTTTCTATCTTCTAGTGAATCCCCTTACTAAAAACGCAAATATAGGTAGACCCACTAATTACATTAAACTTTCATTATTAATTCATAACGCATGCATTAGTACACCACCAAGCAATATATAGCAGGAAAGAAAGAAGGCTCAACAACACAGTGTCGTTATGTGTGCATGTATACATATTCAAGCTCAGGTAAGAGAGAGAGAGAGAGAGAGTAGGCGAAGTATAAGGGAGGTAAATGAGAAAACAAAACACCCGGTTTTTTTCTTAATTTGATAATTGGGTCATACAAACCAAATATTGGCCCAATAATTATAGGACACGTATGGGACCTGCCTGCAGACATTCTCTATCAGATAAGAAAAAGTTTTTTCGAATCGGTTAAGAAATGACAAAGTTATGAGGTAACAGACATAAAAAAAAAAAAAAAAAAAAATTCAGTCGAATTGAGAACCTCCTCCTTTTTGGAGTCGATTAAAAAAGTGGAATGACCGTTGTCGCTTCATCCGAGATATACCTTGTCAGAATGATTCTGAAGAAAATATCAATAGATGTAAAATTTGTCTTAATAATGAAGTAGAAATCGCATTTATACCTTGCAGACACTGTTGTAGTTGCCGTCATTGCGCATCCATTGTTCAAAAATGTGTAATTTGTAGAAAAATTATTAGTCAAAGAATACGAATTTATGTATCATAATTTTCTTTTTAATTTGAATTAAAGGAAAACGTATTCAATAATGTATAATAATAATTTAAATTAAATGAAAATATATTAAATAATGTATAATAATAATTTGAATTAAATGAAAATATATTAAATAATGTATAATAATAATTTGAAATAAAATAAACACTTTCTAAAGTTAAAAATTAAATTTATTATAATACTGTATTTTTTTATTTATACATTAATCACTATTCATTTATTATATATTTACACACATATACGCACTAAGTATTAGAAAATTCGAGGGCATGACCTCCTTCGTATACTATAAAAAGTTTAAATTTATTAGCAGCACTGCATTTCTTCTAAAAATTTGTCGTCTCTTTCAATGACTTCGGATATTTTCTTAGGTAAGAAAATATCCGATGCATTTCATAACCCAATCCTGTCAAAATCTTAGGTCTATATCGAGTATTCACCTGTCTTAACTTTGTGAGCTTATATTCGTTATCAGTAATGAATTCAGTCAATTTTTTCATTGGGAGAAATCCTCTTCTAGCGATTGCATTCAGTTTAGAGATGTCCATTTTTATTGTGTAACGAAGATAAAAAAATTCTTAGTAAAAACTAATAAAACTTTCTATTCAAGACTATTGATACTGTATTGATACTGTATTGAAACTGTATCAATACCATATTGATACTGTATTAATACTATTTTAATACTATATCGATGCTGTATTGATATAATATTAATACTGTATTGATACTGTATTGATACTGTATTAATACTGTATTAATACTATATTGAAACAATAGTAATACAGTATTGATACTGTATTGATACTGTATTGATACCGTATCGATACCGTATCGATACTGTATTAATACTATATCGAAACAGTATTAATACTATATTGCTACTGTATTGATACTATATTAATACTTTATTGATACTCTATTGATGCTGTATTGGTACCGTATTGATACGATGTTAATACTTCATTTAAATATTACTCAATCGCGTTAAAAAAAAATGAATCATTTAACTTAATTATTTGAAAAAAATTATACTTACCTTAATTGAAGAAATGTTTGAACCTTGAATCTTTTTCATCTGCTTGCTTCTTTGTTGGTTAACTGATGAGCTCTCTTAAGTATTTATTTTCTTGAGGTGGCAAACTAAATAACGCTCGGCCGTTCAGGCAGTTGCTCTTCCCAACTCAGCAGTAGCGACTTCACCTACCTCAGGTCTCGGTGGTTTGGTAGCGACTACCTCACTACAAGTCTCAGCGATTCGTCTATCCCCACTCCAGGATCTTGCGGCTCGATAGCAGCTTCCTACTTTTTAATTTCCAACTATACAACTTCAGGATTCAGTAATCTTCCAAGGTAGTAACCCCATAAAAGCTGTCGTTTCTTCCTGAAGATACCTCTTATTATCATGCGCATTGAGAGCGATTTTATTCTCTTTAGCAGTGCACAGTTGATGATTATGAGACCTAATGTTTCGCTGCTCGCGAACTAAAGGTTCTTTAGTTTCGAGACAATCATCAAAAGTAATGGTTGCCTAAACCACCGAACTTTTTACTCTTTTTACTTTCGTTATTGCCTTTTCATTTAGGACTCTAATGTCGTGCATCTTACTCCTTATTCTAACGAATTCCAATATGGTGTTTCCGTTGCATTCATCCTTTATCAGGCCAACAATTTTCTTGTTAGCTGGAGAAATGTTGAACGGCTGCGGGTAGTCAGAGGTCTCGAATTCATGGATGTCTCGTTTTGTGATCTTGTATATATGGATATTACTGACCTCGTACACCAAGCTATCAGTATACAATAGCTTAGAACTGTCTCTGTCGTTTGCTATATAATCTAGCATGTAGTCGTAATAGGAGAGATATATATAGACAAAGAATCAAGTAGAATGGTGAGGATATGCGCGCGTGAAGAGGGGAGAAAGCCGCTAAGGTTTTACCTTCACCTTCAACCCAAATCTCTTCCGCATGTATAAAAAAAGGGGTGCTCGATTACGAAATTCATTTCTCTATGGCAGAGTTGTAAATGAGGAAATGGTTTTTTATTTGCAATAGTCAAGTAATTGAAAATGCTCGCACCATTTACCACTTACAGAGCAAGTAAATGGTAAATGCTCGCACCATTTACCATTTACAGAGCAAGTAAATGGTAAATGGTCGGACCATTTACCAGTTACTGATTAAGTAAATGGTAAATGGTCGAACCATTTACCAGTTACTGGGTAAGCAAATGGAAATGGTCAAACCATTTACCAGTTACTGAGTGAGCAAATGGTGAATAGTCAGACCATCTCCAGTTTCTTGCTCTGTAACTGGGGACTGGTGAGACTATTTAGCATTTACTTGCTCTGTAAATGGTAAATGGTCCGATCATTTATCATTTACTCACCCACTAACTGGTAAATGGTCCGACCATTTCCAGTTTCTTGCTCTGTAAATGGTAAATGGTCTAAGCATTTACCATTTACTCACCCAGTAACTGGTAAATGGTCCAACCGTTTACCAGTTACCCACCCGGTAACTGCTGACTGCTTGATTTGACCATTTACCAGTTTTCCACCCGGTAACTGCCAACTAATTGATTCGGCTAGTTACCCACCCAGTAACTGCGAACTGGTCCAACCATTTTCAGTTCCTCACCCAGTAACTGGTAAATGGTCCAACTATTTACTATTTACTCGCCCAGTAACTGGTAAATGGTTCGACTATTTACCATTTACTTACCCAGTAACTGGAAAATGGTCCGACCGTTTACCATTTACTCACTGAGCAACTGGTAAATGACCCGACCATTTACAATTTACTCACTCACTAACTGGTAAATGGTCCGACTATTTCCAGTTCCTTGCTCTGTAACTGGGAACTGGTAAGACTATTTACCATTTACTTGCTTTGTAAATGGTAAATGGTCTGACCATTTACCATTTACTCACCCAGTAACTAGTAAATGGTCCGACCATCTACCATTTTCTTGCTCTGTAAATGGTAAATGGTGCGAGCATTTTCAATTACTTGACTATTTTAAATGAAAAACCATTTCCTCATTTACAACTCTGATTCATACGATGCAATACATACTGTTCCAAATGCTCGCGATATATATATATATATATATATAAATTTTGCGAATACGGCATGCGCAAACCCGAGAAGCATCTGGAACAAAGTCGATGTATTAGAAAAGTACAAAAAAAAAGATACTCTTGTGTCTTCTGCGCCAAACGATTGTGAGGACTTGATAATAACGGATTTTACTTCTTTCAAAATCACCACTGTCAACTTCACTGTAATCCTTCGAGTCACAAAGGCGATTATTCTAGAGCCAACATTTTATTTCTGGCAGGTAAAATGAAAATATTTAATCCTTTACTATGAATTTTATAAATTAAAATTATTTTCATTATTTAAATAAGATTAAAAGTATTATTTCTAAATAAATTTAAAGTATTATTTTCATTGTTAAAATATGTTAAAATAAATTGCTCCATTTTTAATAAAATTTGTTATAATTGAAAATAGATTTAAAAATAAATAAGGAAAAATTTTATTTTCAATCAACTTATTATTTCTTAATGAAGGAAATAATATTTGTAATTTAATCTATTCTGAATATGTATTCTAACCATATAAATTTTTATTATCATAGACGATCTTAGGCTCCTATTCATAGACCTAACTTAAGTACCGGTTGTTACTTGAACGTAATTCTGTCTTTATCTGTCCATAATAAGAATAAAAGACAGATGATACAAACGTTACTTGATTTAATCATTGAAACATCACTTTCAAGCATGGAAATAATTTGTTGCAAGTAAATTTAAAATATTAGTTTAAGTAAATGTTTCAACAAATTTAAGTTTCTTTTCTGCAATATAAATTTCAATTTTTTTTTAATTACTGAAACTGTTTTGATTCAAAGAATTATTTTTTTATTCAAAAAAATATTTCTTTAAAACAGTTAAATGTTGATTTTAATTAAAATTTATTTTTTGTAATTATGTTTATAAATAATTGTTGTGAAATTTTTTTTTTCACTGAAACATACGTTTTTAATCAAAATAATAATTACTTTATTAAAATGAGAAAGTTTTATAGTTATATTTTCTTCATTCTGACAATTATTATGTTTCAATTTAAAATCCTCTTTTTAATGTAAAGAAATTTAATAAGTTACACCGCTTTTTCGCACCAACAAACATTCTGATGTTGAAAAGAGATAGCTTTATTGAAGTCATGAACTAATTTGTTTAATTTAAAAATTATGTATTTGGATTAAAAAATTATTTGACGTAAGATATTTTTTTCATTCTTATATAAAAATTATTTCAAATAAATATTACATTTTTTTAATAAAAAAATTTAGCATTGTTTTTAAGAGCAGGCCGGATTCGCTGTCCTTGTCTAATTGGCATTTTTGTTATTTACTCAAGTATTAATCGGTTTATCTGCAAATTGAAGGTTAAGCGCAATAGATATTATTATTACAAATATTTATGCACAAGAAAAAAAAATCTATCGCTTTGTTTTTGAGAAAAGTAAGGAACGCGAAAATATTATAAACATAATCTTTTATTTTGGCGTTCCTTACTTTTCTCAAAAACAAATCGGTAGATTTTTTTTTCTTGTGCATAGATATTCATAATAATAATATCTATTGCAATCAACCTTTATTTTAAAGATACACCGATTAATACTTGAGTAAATAAGAAACAACTCAATTGTTACTCGGTCGGTATCAGGTTCTACTCCGGCCTGCCGTTAAGAAAGTTTTACTGACTTTCAACACTATTTTGGAAGTAACTAAATCTCAAAGTTAAAAAGATATTTTTCTAAATTTGAAAATTTTTTTTTTCAAATATAATATTGTATTGAAGGATATTTCAAGTTTTTTTTTTATTTTAAAAATTATTTTATTAACTTAAAAATGATTTTTCTTTGACTCAAATGAATTAATTCCTTTGCGCCGCATTTATTCAATTTAAAAGCAGCTTCTTTAGAGTTAAAAAAACCTTTTACGCTGTGTAGTCACAAAGTTTGCTTGAAATTCCGTGATAAAAAGAAGTTTTTACATACTAATTTAATATCATTTCAAAACAATGTATAATAACTATTTTTATGGTGAAAAATAAGGTTCTCTTTTTTTTAATCATTCTGCAGTTGGAAATGAAATTTCATTTCTCTAATATGAAAGGACAAAGATGAGCGACCTGCTCTAGGATAAATTTAGAACAAATGTGCCTGTTTTTTTTTAATATCTTACAAATCATATATGTTTTTGATTAACAATCATTAATTATTCTATTACTCACTAATGTCAAATTATTTTTTTCTCTTATGCTATATTATTGAAAAAATCAATAATTTATAAAAAAATTATGTCTTTTTATTACTATATAGTTTTTGAATAGCACTAATTTAAAAATTCGATTCATGACACAATATATAATGAAGTTGAGATTTTGATTCGAAAAGGACAAAAATAAATGACCTATGACAAAAAAAATGTTTAAGGGTTTGCTTTAGACCTATACTTTATCGATCAAATATAGTTTGAAAATAAATTTCTTTTTTTTTCATATGAATAAATATCAGAATTGTTTGTAATCCCTAGCGGAAATATAAAATGTATAAAAATATTTAAAACTGTTCAAAACTGTTTAAAACTGTTTATAAGTGCGAAATTTAGGATACTCAAAACAGTTTTAAACATTTTTAAACACTTTCAAAAAGTTTTGAAAATTTCGAAATGATTTTAAACAGTGTTGAATAGTTCTGAATTTTTTATGTTTAAAAGTAATAGATTATTTTAAATATTAAAAATATTTCAAAACAATTTTAAATCAATATAAACTATTTTTTATTAACTTGAACAGTTCTGAATGGTTTTAAAAAGTTTTGAACACCTACATTTTTAAACAGTTTCAAAAAGTTTCAAAAATTTCGAAATGATTTCAAACAGTGTTTCATAATTTTGTCTTTGTAAAAATTTTATTATATATATTAAAATTTTTATAATAAATACGAGAAAATGTTCACTTTAGTTTAAAATTATTCTGTACTGCTCAAAACTGTTCAAAAATGATGGAAACTTTTTATAACTGTTTTAAATGTCAAAAATTTCACATTTATAAACTATTTTGAACAGTTTTAAACAGTTTTTAATAATTCAAAACTATTTTAAACAGTAATGCACATTTTATATTTCCACTAGGGATTGGAGATATCATCTTCTCCTCTATTTTATTGACAGTGAGTCTCTTGATCGCTGTGGACTGAGACCCGTAATTTTTATTGGCCAGGGACAATTTTCAATTGGTTTTTCCTGGTCTCCTAATTCTATTTCATAAAGAAAAATTCAGAAATATTTTTCCAAAATTTTCCCAGAGATTAAACTCCGGTCTACTACAGCATGAGCCAAGAGCCTTAGCCCCTGCGCTACCTCCGATTGTACTTATAGGTATGAACGTATTTTAAATAAATGAGAATCGGAAGAGTGTATATATGTGTAAATTTCAAAAACAAGCCGAGAAAAATCATCCCTACTGAAAATTTTGTATGAGCTCTCATGTGGTATCTCATATGAAATCGCCTATGAAATCTCATACATATTCTTTGAAATTTGAAAATAAAATAAATATATGTGAGATCTCATATCAGATCGCACATATATTTATTTTATTTTAAAAATTTAACGAATATACATTCGATTTCATATGCGATCTCATAGGCGATTTAATGTGACATCTCATATGCAATCTCATGTGCGATCTCATATGTGATCTTACATGGGAGCTCTTACATATTTTATTCAATTTAAAAAATTTTTTAAATATATTTATTAATTTTTTAATTTTTTTGTCTTGTTCTTTAATATTTGACAAATTTTGACATTAGCTATATTAGTACAATCACTTTAGTTAAAATAAAAAATCCTTTAGAGCTGTTATTTTTTTATAAACTTAGATCGCAATTTAGATATCAAAGTTGATAATCCCAATCTTAAAATACTATAGATTGAAAACTTTTATATAACTTTTTCAGTATAAGATTTTGTTAGATTTCTTCAGTTGTCCGCACTCAAGTTGAATCCTACCGATTTTTTTTTTGAAGTGGAAAAAACCCGATTAAATTCACTATTTACTCATAAACTTGGATTAGAAATATTATCAGAAAGGGAAGCTTCATTATGCCCTTATAATTACACTAATATTATAAATACGTCTTCGAACATTATAATATTATCATACTCGATAAATTTAGTAGAGCCATTAGACCCCAAGCATCTTGTCCGGGGTCAGAAGTTCTTATTTTGGCCACTTCAGTTAATTTGCATTGTATTTTATGGTGACACTTTCCAATTAAAGATCAGCTTTTGACCAACTTTACCGATCGAAAATAGCTAAAAAAGATATTTATTTTTTATTTTATTTTTTGGCTCGTTCTTTGAATATTAACAAATTTACACGCTTCTATTTCTCATTTGTTAAAATGAATAGATATTTACAAGTAAAAGCAATTCCGATATACATTTTTATTAAAAATAAACGAAATTACTTCTTTCGCTACTTTCGATCAGTAAAAAATGTCTAAAACCTCGTCTAAAACTGACCTTTAACATAACGAATAGTATAATAATAAAATATGTGTATTAACTTACTTTTAACGTTTAGGCTTACATTGCATACAAATATAATTCTTATTATAAAAACTATGTGAAATGTCTGTATGGATATTATTACATATCATGGTTTGAAATTATATTCGAGCACGATTTAACAATTTTTCTGATTACGTTAGATTCACAACAGAATTAGTAAAACAAGCAATAAGATTGCGATAATACTCTAAAATAAAAGTAAAATCCATAATTCTTGAGTTATAAAAATCTATATTATTTAAATCTGTATGATGCAATTGTAAACGACATGTAAAAATAATTTATCAGTATGATAAAAAAAGGTATTAAGTACTAAGTCACTGTCGGTCCATTGAAGGTAGTTTGTCATAATTTTCTAAGACATAAATAAAGCTGCAACTGTTTTTGCGGCGACATGCAAATTGTATAACAATTGGTAAGACGTGTTATGCCGTAAATCTAAACCAGATTCAACGTGCGTCATAGAACGACGCTACCTATTGATTAGAAAAACTGTCATTAATCAGTGAACTGACCTCAAGCCTCGTATACATGATTTCGTCTGTGATAGGAAATGAGTAACTCAATTTGTGAATACGCAAATTTTGTACAAAGCTTTGTATACGAACGGCATCGCTCCAGACCTCACTCAAAAGTGATGGCCTTCTCGAGTGTAAAAGGCGATATATATAATTGTAGTGACTAGTTTCTTAACTATTACTTGTTAACATCGTCTAAATCTTTGTAAAAAATTAGATTGTTTTATTATTATTCAATCGCCAAGTATAATCAAGCTCGAATATAGTTTGAAACCATTATTCATAATAGCATGCTTTAGATAACGATTGTTTTGTAGATGTAAAGTAGAATCATTTAATCGTAAAATTAAAATATTTAAAAATTATTTGAATTATAGACCAAATTTCAGATTTGATGATTCCCAGTTACCTGCTCTGTAACTGGGAACTGGTCAGACCATTTACCAGTTACTTGGTCTGTAACTGGGAACTGGTCAGACCATTTACCATTTACTTGATCTGTAAATGGTAAATGGTCCGACCATTTACCAGTTACTTGATCTGTAAATATTAAATGGTGCGAATATTTTCAATTACTTTACCATTTCAAATGAAAAAACTATTTCCTTATTTACAACTCTGATAACTGGTAAATGGTCGAATCAGTTCTCAGTAAGCGGGTAGGTAAATGATAAATGATTCAACCAGTTTGCAGTTATGACCTGGGTAAATGGTAAATGGTCAGAACAGTTACAGAGCGACTGGTAAATGCTTGGACCATTTACCAGTTACTGGGTGAGTAAATGTTAAATGGTCGGACCATTTACCAGTTACTGAGTAAGTAAGTGGTAAATGGTCGACCCTTTAACCAGTTACTGAGTGAGTAAATGGTAAATGGTTGGATCAGTTGATAGTTACTCGGTGAGTAACTGGAAATGGTCAAACCATTTACCAGTTACTGAGAGAGGAAATGGTGAATAGTCGGACCATTTATCACTTACTCACCTAGTAACTGGTAAATGGTTGACCATTTATCATTTACTCACTCAGCAACTGGTAAATGGTCCGACCATTTACCATTCACTCACCTAGTAACTGGTAAATGGGTCGACCATTTCCAGTTCCTTGCTCTGCAACTGGAAACTGGTGAGACTATTTACCATTTACTCACCCAGTAACTGGTAAATGGTTTGACCATTTCCAGTTACTTGCTCAGTAACTGGGAACTGGTTAGACTATTTACCATTCACTTGCTCTGTTAATGGTAAATACTCTGACCATTTACCATTTACTCACCCAGTAACTGGTAAATTGTCCGACTATTTACCAGTTGCTTACTCGGTAAATGGAAAAATTTACAACCCGGCTCTATGGTTCGCTTCAGTCAGCAAGGTTTGTCGCGAAGATGAAATACGTGGTGAATTTTCAAGCTTTAAAGTTTCTTTAAACGAGTTTGTTTTTTAAGAAGTTGTAATCTTTCCTCTTGAAGAAGACGCTATGCTATCGGTATATCTTTTCAAACCACCGTATTCATGGAAAAATCTTTTGGAAAAAAAAACAAAAGCGAGAATCATTGGCTTGAGATAAATTTTCATGGATTACTATGGAGTTAAGACAATATCTCTTATGTAGGGCTTAGCAACATTACATTCTATTCTTTTTAATACTAACATTTACATCAAAGGAGTCGAAAAGAAACAAAATGCTTACAAAGATTCTTATTCGATGAGTATTTATAAATATATAATGAGATAAACTTGTATGTTAATCTTAAATTATTAGCAGGTTAATCTATAATGTAGGATAATTAGAATGTTCTTCTTTCAAGAACCTTCCACCGTCTGAAGATTTTGTTCAATGTTCACATCATTTTGCTATTTTAAGAAATATGTGTGCATATAATAATGTTCTAAAGTTAAGAGGCTGGCTCTTGCTAAATCAAATATTAGGAAAGATTTTTAATACTATGACTGATTTTCTATCAATAAATTTGTTAAAAATACATATTGAGAAGATAAAGAATCATGTGAATGACCGATTGTGGCTTGCAGAGCGTTTGTTGAAGATATCATCATATACAATGAAATAATTATAGTAATTTATATTTCTTTTATTCAAATAGATTAAACTTAATATTAACAAACATAATTCAAATATCACCTTGCCATTTTTTCCTTTTCATATTTATATTTTACTAGTTTGAAAGAAGAATTTCAGAGCTCTATTTGAAACTAAAAGACAAGGTCAGTTTCTTTCTTCAAGATAAATTAAAAAAATTTAGAATCCTTATTGAGACTAATCAATAATTTCCAATTATTTCAATAAATATACTTAAAAATATAACAGTTAAATGCAATAGGATTCAAGTTTTTTATTATTAAATATACTATAAAAACCATTTAAATTAAATTTTTTTTACTTTCTATATTAATTATTAAACATAACAAAGTTATATATCAATTTTCAGATCTCTATCCCTTTTAGTTTTTGAGATACAATAAATGAATAATAATAGAATTCAAATTAAAAAAATTTTTCGACTTTTTTTTTTATAAATTTTTTATAATTTTTTATAAGATTTGAAGGTCGAAAAATTTTTTATTATTTGAATTCTATTTTAAACTGCAAGTTTGTTTTCCATACGTAAAAATGTAACTTTTTTTTCTCTAAAGTTTTTTTTTATCTCGCTTACTTTTCAAAATATTGGCATTTGAAAAAAAACGTGTTTTTTAACAAAAAATCCTGTAGCTCTGGTAAAAAATGACAAAAACAAATGCTTGACCCCTCATTTTATAGCTGAATAAATACCCTTTTAAACCTAGTTTGTTTTTTTAAGCTACGATTATTGGATCTAAATCTGCAGCAAATTAAAAAAAGACGAATTTTTTTGCTTTTTTTTAGTTGTTTTTTAACTTTTCCAAACGACTTAAATTTAAGTTTTTTAAAGTTCACAATAGTATTTTCGAAAGCTTTTTACCTGCTCTTTCGAACGCCGTTGGATTTCTTGAGTTACGACTTTTAGCTGCTGAGTAATAAAATGTTTTAGCCCTTATAATTTTTTCTCTGGGTGTGCAAAAGCATGTGGAGGGGAGTGTATTTTTATAAGAGCATGAAGTATGTAGAATAGAAGTAAAGTACTTAGAGTTTGGAATACCTTTCTTTTTCACCAATTAAGTACAACAAACCATCATGCTAATTTCTAAATCTCTATCTCTTTTAGTTTCAGAGATAAGACATGTGGCTGATAACTCTCTGCGTAGCTACATTTTCAAATATATACATTACTAAATTGAAATTAAATTTATTTTTTTTATCACTACAAAACATCTTATTATTCTTATGAATATATTTAAAAAACAGAATAATTAAATATATTAGAATTCAACTTTTTATGCTTATTTTAATGTAATATGAATTAATTTGATAAATGACTTTTATAAGAAATTGGGTCTTTCGGCTATTCTAAGATATTCTTTTGCATTAAGTAAATATAGAAACAAATAACTTAGAGTTTTGGGATAGCTTTCTATATTATTTATAAAACATAACAAAGATGTATATCAATTTTCAGATCTCTATCTCTTTTGGTTTCTGAGATATGAAAAAATGGAGAATAGTGATTTTCATCGATTGAGTTAAAAATTCTGAAACAGACATTAATATACTCAAAATGATGTTTTAATTGTTTCTATCAATATATTTGATAATAAAATAGTAATAAGCAGTAACATTTAATTATTCTTTCATTTTTAAGAACACATTAAAACTACTCAATCTTATAAACCATTGATTATAATAGTTATGAAATATATAAGTATAAGTGTGTCTTTACAAGACAGTCATTAAAAATTTAAAGTGTCATTATGAAGTATGCTGAATAGAAATATATGAGAAATAATCGATGAAATACTTTCTTTTTAATTAATTAAATACAACAAACCATCATGCTAATTTCTGGATCTCTATCTCTTTTAGTTTCGGAGATCATACATATGGTTGATAGCTCTCCGCATAGCTTCATTTTCAAATATTTACATTAATAAATTAAAACTAACTTTTTTACACTTCAAAACATATTATTACTGTTCTTATGAATATATTTAAATATAAAATTACTAAAAGCAACCAATTTAAACTATTTTAAATTAAAAAAAAAAAAGTAGACATAGTTTCTTGTTGCATGTGAATCTTTCATGCGAACTTATATGCATGCATTAGAATGGTGAAAATCAAGTAGATTACTGTTATTTTTTTCAAGTTATTTTAACTTTTACAACTATACTATGCACTTAGATAATGCTAATAAATCATGGTTAATATTTGTTGTAATCAACATTATTTTTAATTTCTAAGTGTATACGTATATACATATATATTGTGTGTATATATATATATATATATATATATATATATATATATGGGTCAAAATAACATCTTTTTATAAAAGTGTGCGCATGTGGATCACCGATTTTGCTGATTTTGAGATATGTTTTAGTATTATTAAAGTTAGGAATCTGTGCAAAATTTCAGCTCTCTAAGTGCAAAACTCGCCGAAATATGGCCTTTCAAAGGTCAAAAACTCCGCTTTTTTCGGCTGTTTTTCACTCTTTTTCAAAATTCTGCCAAGACTCGAGTTTTTAACATATTTTAATTCGGCAGGCGGCAATTTTTTCGTTTTTATGTTAATTTTAAATTTTCGTAATTATATTTTTAAAAAATTCTAATCAGGCTTCTGAAAACTCTTAGAATAAAATACTGATTTTTGACATTTTTGACAATTTTTAAACAGCTGTAACTCATTTGAATTTTGATATTTTTAAATTATCAAAATTTTGTTTTATTGGTCAAAAAGAAAGCTTTAATTTGCATTTTTAAATTTTCAAAAAGGTTTAAAATTGACGGAGATACAAAGGTTTAAAGTTTGCAAAATTTCTAAAATATACGTTTTTTACAAAATTTAGATCATTGTAACTCTGGCCGGACAACTTCAAATTCACTAAATCTTACAAGAAAACTTTCTATAAGTCACGTAAAATGAGGCCAAATAGGCCTGGTCAATGGTATCCTACGATTTTACTATTATTTGAACCTCTCATAATTCAGTATTTTGCTTCACAAGTAAATCAATACACCCAGCTGTTGCGTCTTCTACTCATAAATGCGAAAACCTTAAAAGATTCAACAGGCTATAAATTATGAAATGAGCGATAAAAAACTTGATTTTATGCTTGAGTATAGGTCTCTAGGTCGTTTAGAATAAAAGTTATAACAGTTTGAGAATTTTTTTATTTCTCAAGGTATCAAATCCGTGAACGCTTACTCTAGCCGATTTTTAGATTGGTCTTAACTTTCCTATAACTTAATTTCTATGATACTTCAGGACTCTTATTGAAGCTCTAATTAAAAATTATTGCTTGTAATTTCAATATCTTTGATGAAGTATAAATGTAAGTCTGCTAACATCTAAAATAAACAACTTTCTTTTTTCTTATAACATTATTTCGCGATGCTGTTGGCACATTAAACTTGACTAAAAAAAGTTTTATCCAAGATGATAAAACTGTAAGAGAAGACGTTCAATTTGATTTTTGGTGAATTACTAGCTGATACAAAGCCGGAGTTATAAATAAGTTGAGACCAATTTCAAAGTCGGATAAAATGAACGTTCACGGATTTATTACCTTCAGTTTATAAAAATCGTTAACTGTTTTAACTTTCGTTCTAAACCACCTAGAGACTTTCATCAAAGCTTGAATAATAGCTTTTGCTATCTACTTTAATAATTTATGACGTGTAGAATCTCCTAGGGCTCTCAAATTTTTAAAAAACGCCACAAAAGGTGAAAGTGTTGGATTACTTGAGAAGCAATATTCTGAATTTTGAAAGGTTTATATTATAAAAAGACTCAGGAGTCGGTTGACGAATTCTTTCTAGTCTTATTTTAAAATAATTCAAATAGTTTTTTACTAAATTATTTTACACTCCGCAATGTTTTTGATTAGATCCATGACTAAATTTATCTCATAAGAATAATCAAAAGATGTAACAAGTATAAAAAGTTTTAAAAGGTATTAAAATATAACATAATGCACTACATAATTTCGGATTTTCTTTTTAGAAATATTTTGTAAAGCAGTTTTTTTAAATTCATAAAATGACATCGATGTAGGTATAAAGGTATCAAAATGTATTAAAATATGTCCGTTATAAAAATATAAACATTTTATTTGATACCAAATTTTAAAAGAGGATTAGAAGGTATTGATGTATATTTAAATGTGCAAAACCCCACTCAAAACCACTTTCTTTGATGCACACTGATATTCTCTAATATCTTTTCATAACTTTTAATAGATATTAGTACTTTCAAAATTTTCACACTGGATTGGGAAATCATTTAAATTTCTAAATAATCAAATGAAGCATAGTAACACACTTAAAGTTGGCTAGCCTTATAAATAGTTATCTAAAAATGATAAAAATCAAGTGAATAAAGAATAAAACGAAAGCTTATGCTGAATTAAAAATATAGTTTATCCTACTATTTGAATAAACTATATTTTGAATTTTGGAAAATATTTTTTGGAATTACTATTTACTTTATGCAATATTAACTAATGCGAATTCATCATCAGCAGAGAAAATTTTAATTTTCATACGAGATTGGCTGATTGGCTCAAAATAGTGATGAATTCTAGTGACACTAATTCTTCGAGCTGCCTGAAAGCGAGAATGAAGTTTTCGATCCCTTGCTTCAACATCTTGTTGATTAACATAAAGAAATCTATCAAATAAATTATTTATTACTATAACAAGAATAAATATCAAAACAATTATAAATTGTTAGTAACAGAATTAGTAATTTTTTTACCTTATTCCTGAAATATTATCTTGACAATAATCAAACATTTGCCTTGCAGTTTGTATTTGATTATTGATAGGTCTTTGTAATGAAGCTCTTCTTGTCAATTTCTTAACAGTGGCACCAATTCCATCACATACATTTTTGCCGTGACTTGTTGCTGAAAAATTATGAGATATAACTTTGAACCTAAAATCTTCTTCATGATGGCATAAATTGATAAAATGATTCCTAAAACATTTTTTATTTTTATAAACTAATGAACTTGGATGAAAAATAAATAATATTTTACTTTTTTCAAAATTCTATTACTTATTGATAAATAAAATTATGAAAATAAATATATATTTACTTGTTTTTGTACTGGGTAGGTGCTCCGTCTGAGAAATATATAATATTTTTTATCCAAGGAAGAAGCTCCTTGAGTTTTTCTAAAACTCTTTCTTGAAATATATTAACTGCAACCGCTGTATGTTTTGTACAATCTGATATTACACAGAAATTTAAAATCTTCAGTTCTTCAGACGCTTCATCCTTGTAATATACAGCAAAAGGGTGTACAGTGGCTTGACTATTATTATAATAATAGCCCTGAGTCGAATCTTGACAGATAAAAGCAAAATTTTCTGAAAAATCCATTAAGATCAGACAGGTGTTTTGGTCTAAATTTGATTTGCATGCTTTGAGGAATATTTTTTGATTCTCACTAACAAAATGGTGAGGCATTAATTTATAAATATCCTCTACAAGTTTATTTAAGAACTCATCACGAGGTTCTTCCAAGTCATTGAGAACTGTTTTACTAAATTGAGCTCCTTCTTTTCCTGCACTTGTCTTGATAGTTTCCCATTTTTTAAAACAGATGCAAGTGGAAAGTATTGACAAATTATCTTGCGCATTGGATAAGTATTGAAAAATTGCATTGCGCCCTGGACACATTGTACATGTTTGATGCAGCATGCAATTTTTGTTATCAATAGAGCAAACGGCTTCATCTATAAGCAGTCTATAGTTTATTTTTCTATTCCAAGCAGATAATCTTAATTTAACATTTTGATGTAACTCGCATACACAAACTGTGTGCGTTCCAGGGCTTCCAGCTGATACACATTCTTTAGGGCGCAAAGATGCAAAGAATGAAAAACATGGTTTCTCTTCACACGTTTTCTCCTGTAACCAATTATTGTATAGATCTCTAGTATCATACATCAAAAGTCTCTTTGGTACTGGAATCGATTTAGCATTAGGAACTTTTTGCATAACACATTCCTTCATCCCACTGCATGGACGACTATTGCAATCATTTTTATAGTATTCAATGATTTCCTTTTTACTTCATCAGGAACGCGAGTGTATAACTTTCTGGAACGTGACATTGGCCCTATGATAAAATAGAATTTTATTATATACATCATTTTATATAGATGGGGCATTTCATGTCAATTCACCTGGTCAAAAAATAAAAATCGCTGAAAATCTGGAAATATGTTATATTTGATACTCAAAGTATACAAAACAATTTTAAGAGGTCTAGGTCAAAGAGGTCAAGAGCAAGAGATCATGAAATTTTGGGATTTTTTGAATTTTTTTGTTAAATTATCATCTTTGATATTTTGTTATTCAAAAACTAAGGGTCTTTGAAAAAAAGTATCGAGACATTTTTTGTTGGACATTATGTGTAGAAACTGTTCAAATTTTTCCCAATTCCAGAGTTGCTATCTTCTGATTGATCCGTTATATAATTGCATATAATTTTAAATTACTCGAGTTCGTCCAGGTTCATTTTACTCATTTGGCATTAAAAAGTTGCATTATATATAGACTTTTAACTGAAATTTTCCCCCATGTGGAAAATGTCTCTGTAAGCAGCTAACAAACTTTTAATTTTTCCAAAAATAATGTTTTCAGTGTTATTGAAAATTTTTATTGGAAATTTTCCCTCGACACTCTTGATAATTCTTAATTATTAATATGATAATTATTTTAATATTATTATTATATTTTGAAATGTTATTATATTTTATCAATTTTAATCTCGATTCGTGCAGAATTAAGCTAAATCAATAACTGCACAACCGCATAATCAAAATCCACTCAATTAGATTAAAGGCCACTTAGTTGAAAGTCAAAGCACACTGAACGAAAAATTATTTCATTATTTTACAGTTGCATTCCAAACTGCTATTGAATTAATATTAAATTTATGGTAAATAAATTTTATTTATATCATTATATAATCTCATATTTTTTATTTTTATTTCAAGTACACAATACAAATTTGAAAGATTTTATTAAAAATTATTGTTTGCGACTCAATTTGACTGGAATCTTCTGCTTTGATAATAAAATTATATTTTCATAAATATATTTGTGAATTTAAAATTGATAACTTCAACCGTATTTATAATTTAAATTTATATCATAAAGCATTTCAAAGAATAAAAATAGAAATATTGATTAAATTAAAAATTTCAAACAATGCAATGATTTTATAATTATATTATATAAATTCTTAATTTTGCCATTAAAAAGCTACTTGTATGTGATACTTAGACTATGTCTTTCATAAAGTTTTATCACACCAATTTGGAATTTATTCTGAAATTGAACAAGACAAAGGACCTTGCTCTTGTCTGCATATTTACAAACATTGTACTAAATACACCAAGAGAATTAAAAAAATCAATAACTTTTACAGCTATTTATTAAGTATACAATTATAGATGCTGCCTCACACTCAACAGTGAACAGTATCAATAAATCTGTAAGATAAATCAGTAGGTTCTGCTGATATTTTTGGGATTATCACTTCAACCTCAGCTTATTTAAACAGAAAAATTAATTTTTATTTATAACTTAAAAGTTATCAAGCTGAATAGCTTGTTCGCTTTCTTTCTATAGATTTCTGTTGTGTATTTTAAACTTGATTGTTTAGTGTATTGTGAGTTCACAATTTTTCTATTTAATATTAATTAAATAGCAATGTGGAATGCAACTGTGAAATAATTTAATAATTCTTTGTTCAGTGTACTTTGACTTTAAACTTATAAGTGGATTTTTATTATGTGAATGTACAGTTATTAATTTAGCTTAATTCTGCATTGAATAAGATTCAAATTCAAATTCGAAGTCATAAGTCACAAGAGAAAATTCAAAAGTAGTTAAACTACAGGATAATAATTATTTTTTTATTTTTCATTAAAACCTACAAAAATACCTCTATTCATTAGTTGAAATAGAGTGTGAGAAAACTATCATTATTCTAGATCAAACGAAACTGTCAGTTTATATGCTCTGAACGGTCTTATTCTTTTCGTGCGCATTCGCTTACCATAAAGAAATCAATCGCTAAAAAACGCGGTAGCCCTCTAACGAGCAATCATTAGTACTATTATATACATTCATATCAATTTGTATAATAGTACTGATGATTGCTCGTTAGAGGGCTACCGCTTTTTAGCGATTGATTTCTTTTATGGTAAGCGAATGCGCACGAAAAGAATAAGACCGTTCAGAGCATATAAACTGACAGTTTCGTTTGATCTAAAATAATGATAGTTTTCTCACACTCTATTTCAACTAATGAATAGAGGTATTTTTGTAGGTTTTAATGAAAAAATAAAAAATAATTATTATCCTGTAGTTTAACTACTTTTGAATTTTCTCTTGTGACTTATGACGTTATTAAAAGACGTCTTTTTTTTGTTACAAATCCAGACACATCCAAAGACGTCATTATTTTCAATAGGGACTTAACGATGTTATAAGAAAAAATAAAGTTGTTTATTTTAGATGTTAGCAGACTTACATTTATACTTCATCAAAGATATTGAAATTACAAGCAATAATTTTTAATTAGAGCTTCAATAAGAGTCCTGAAGTATCATAGAAATTAAGTTATAGGAAATTTAAGACCAATCTAAAAATCGGCTAGAGTAAGCGTTCACGGATTTGATACCTTGAGAAATAAAAAATTCTCAAACTGTTATAACTTTTATTCTAAACGACCTAGAGACCTATACTCAAGCATAAAATCAAGTTTTTTATCGCTCATTTCATAATTTATAGCCTGTTGAATCTTTTAAGGTTTTCGCATTTATGAGTAGAAGACGCAACAGCTGGGTGTATTGATTTACTTGTGAAGCAAAATACTGAATTATGAGAGGTTCAAATAATAGTAAAATCGTAGGATACCATTGACCAGGCCTATTTGGCCTCATTTTACGTGACTTATAGAAAGTTTTCTTGTAAGATTTAGTGAATTTGAAGTTGTCCGGCCAGAGTTACAATGATCTAAATTTTGTAAAAACGTATATTTTAGAAATTTTGCAAACTTTAAACCTTTGTATCTCCGTCAATTTTAAACCTTTTTGAAAATTTAAAAATGCAAATTAAAGCTTTCTTTTTGACCAATAAAACAAAATTTTGATAATTTAAAAATATCAAAATTCAAATGAGTTACAGCTGTTTAAAAATTGTCAAAAATGTCAAAAATCAGTATTTTATTCTAAGAGTTTTCAGAAGCCTGATTAGAATTTTTTAAAAATATAATTACGAAAATTTAAAATTAACATAAAAACGAAAAAATTGCCGCCTGCCGAATTAAAATATGTTAAAAACTCGAGTCTTGGCAGAATTTTGAAAAAGAGTGAAAAACAGCCGAAAAAAGCGGAGTTTTTGACCTTTGAAAGGCCATATTTCGGCGAGTTTTGCACTTAGAGAGCTGAAATTTTGCACAGATTCCTAACTTTAATAATACTAAAACATATCTCAAAATCAGCAAAATCGGTGATCCACATGCGCACACTTTTATAAAAAGATGTTATTTTGACCCTTATATATATATATATATATATATATATATATATATATATATATATATATATATATATATATATATATATATGCAATTAATAATTATTAATGTCTAAATAATTTATGAAAATTATGATACATTCCTATTATACAAGTTTTAAAATTTCTCGAGTAAGGTGGCTCGGTGGCGTAGTGGTATACGTGCTTGCCTCGCGTCCAAAGGGTCGTGGGTTCGATACCGACCAAAGTCAAAAAATTTTTTTAATGCTTAAATAATTTTTATTCGATTTATAATAATCAAATAAATATAAAAAAGTATTAAAAAATAAAAGTTAAATAAATATAAAAAAATAAAAATTATGAAACGTTCGCAGCAGCTTTATCACAGCACGCAGCCGGCCGCCGGCAGCTCGCCCTCTCGCTATAGGGTTCTTGGCTCACGACATTTCCGGCTCACGACATTCTGGCTCACCTGCATTTCTGGCTCACTACATTTCTGACTCATCTGCATTTCTAACCCACCTGACTCTCAAAGTCACTGAGTTAGAAATGTAGTGAGCTAGAAATGTAGTGAGCTAGAAATGCAGTGGGCCAGAAATGCAGTGAGCCAGGAATGCAGTGAGCCAGAAACCCCATAGCTTATCTACTGAAGTTTTAGTTATATTATAGGTTATTGTATTAATTCACAGCAAAGGTAGTCACGTCAATATAAAATAGTTCCTTGTATCTAAAAATCGGCTCTAATAATATCAGTATGTAGAAAATGAAAATTAGTAACCAGCCAAAAAAAATTTGTATCGTTTTCTTCATGTAAAATTTATTAAGTAGAGGAATAAAACTTTCTGTATAGCATAGGTAAACCTTAACGCAATTGAAAAGTTTACAAAGCTACATGGTAAAAATGTATTATGATTGTTTGTAATATTTCATATAAAATTCCTGTTAATGTATTTAACATAAAATTCATTTTTCATTTTAATTTCTAATATATTTGCAAGATAAAAAAAATAATTTTATTACTTATAAAAATAACCCCAGCGGAAAAAATAAATGAAACACTTGAAATCATTCGAAAAGTTTTAGAAGTAATCAGAAAGAAAATGAGGGAAACTGAAAGAAACAGTAAGAATTGAAATCGGTTGGAGAGACTTTGGTAAAATTGGGACGAGACATTCAAAGTATTCAAGTTTGTTTCCGCTTTTTTCGGTATATTTCATTTATTTTCATTTCTTTTCATTTTTTTACAAAATATCTTAGATTCTTTCCATAATTAAACATTTATTTTCTATAAATATTCAGAATATTTCGGAGTCTCTCGGAAATTTTCGGATGGCTTCAAAATTTTTCAAAATTTCTCAGAAGTTTTCAATTTTTCTTAGAACTTTATGAATTTTTTCATATTTTTCCCGAATCTTTTAGAATATTAATTGAAATAATCAAAATATTTCAGAGTATTTTAATTAATTTCTAATTTTTTCCAAACTTTTCAAATTTTTCCAAAAGTTTTTCCTATTTTTTTGAAGTTTTTGGATTTATTCCAATTATTTAAGTATTTCAATTAGATTATTAAAAAATTTGTAAAGAAATTGTTAGAAAGTTTCAGAAACTCTCGAAAACCCTCGGAAATTTTCAGAAATTTTCGGAAAAATTCAAAAACATTCCGAGTCTTACCAAAACTTTTTAAATTTTACGAATAATATTAGAAAATAACATTTATTGATAATAATAATTTGAAATATATACTTAACTTGTTAAATAATTTAATATTTCAGTATTTAAAATTCGACTTAATCAAAAATTTCAAGCTAAAAACTCGATTTTGAGCCCACTTAAAAAAGGAATCGAGCTTGAAATTGTAGACTGGGAAATCGTTAATACTCAACTATTTCAACAGACATTTTTTTGTTAAACAAACATATCACAAAACTATGATCTAGAAAATTATTTTTATTATTAATTAATTTTACAAATAAAGTTTTGTTTATATATACATAAAAAATGAAATTTTTGTTTTTTAACTTAAATTTATGTTTTTTAACGTCCGCAATTGCATATCTGAAAACTTTAACCTCCTCTTTTAAATAAAGTTAGAATTTGCTGTGTAATAAAACTTTGTAATAAAACTGAAACAGATAGAGACAAACTGAAAAAATCGGAATTTGTATAAAATCTAATTTCTTCCATATTTACTTTTAACATTGAATAAAATGAAAAATACCGAAAACTTGTAATAATTTTAAAACAAATTCAAAATGTTCCAATTATTTTATAATTTTACAAAAAATTTCCGTATGTTTCATTTTGTTTCAGTTTTCACAATTCATTACTTATTTCCAAATTTAAAATGAAATAATCTGATTAATTACAAGAGTTTTGGAAATATTCAGAAACAAACTAAATTAGTTTAAGAAAAAATGAAATAAAATGAAACAAACTGAAATTAAATGAAAGAAAACGAGAAAAATGAAAACGAATAGAAAGAAACTGAAACCAAAAGAATGAAACTGAAACAGTTTAAAAAAATTAAAATAAATTTAAAAAAAAACTAAAATGAACCAAAATGATTATGACAGCTGATTTTTCTATATCCACTTAGAAAATGATATAAAATGAGACATTCAGAAAACTTTCGAAAATTTCTGAAACAGTTTAAAATGTACCAATTGTTTTGTCCCAATTTTCACAAGAACTTTCTGTTTCTTTCAGTTTCTTTCAGAAATTTTCAATTACTTTCGTTTATTATTTCCGCTGGGGAAATATTTTTTGCATGTATAATATAATTGATGATTTACTATTTAATAAAAAAATATTTTATGAAAAATCAGCTGGTAAAACAGCTAATATATCAGCTGATATATTAGCTGCGATTAGCAGACAAATAAGCTTCTGATTTATCAGCTGGTATATTAGCTGATTTATCAGCTCATTTATCGGCTTGTTTATCAGCAGATTTATCAGCTGTTTTTTTATAGCAGGGAGGAATTTGAAGCGTCATTTTTTAAACCTTCTTACTGATAACCGACTACAGAATTTGTTAATGATAATTTTAAATAATCATGTTTTAGATTTAAATGTTTAAAAAAAACGTAGAATAAAAATAAATTAATTTTAAATAAAATATATGTATTTTTATTATTTATCTATATGATGAGTAAAAAGGTTTTTTCAAAATTTTATTGGTACAATAATTTAAAATGATCAATCTTCATCACTGTCTTCGTTTATAACAGGTTCGGTATTTGACTAAAATAATTCTCCTAATTTGTTCGCAGGTCTAATGATTTTGCTTTGACATCGCGCATTTGATAAATAATAAATTATAGCAGCTTTATGGGAACAGCATCCAATTGTTCGCATACCGTTTGCACATTCACAGTAATATCGTTTAATTCCACCTCGTCTGATTGAGTTCGGTTTATAATCGATGTAAGAATTATAGAATTTTATAGATACGTGCCTAGATTTAACACGTAATTTAATTATTGCCGGTGTCCCTTTCAAATAGTCAGCATCAATTTCATCATTGTCATCAAGAATTTCTGCTAAATATGATATCGCTTGCTGTAACTGATATCTACCAGTGAAAAATATTTTTAAATCTGCTACCGTAATTTCAGGAAAATCCAATATATCTGCAGACGTTAATTAATCAAATATAATCTTTTTTCTGTTTCAATGCCCACTATCAGCTTCAACGGTTAAAGAAATTTCTTGCGTTTACCTATCTTTCAATTGTTCAAGTACTTCAAATTGAGCAGAAAACTTGGAGATGCAGCGTTAGCAAAATTGATTGACTAAGCATTACACGCTAAAAAAGAACAGGGAAACAGATATAAGAAATACATTACTTCTATATCTATATATATGAGGAACAGCGAGTTGTTGCTAGGAACAACGCGCTTATTTCTCATATATATATATATATATATATATATAAATATAGAAGCAATGTATTTCTTATATCTGTTCCTGTTCTTTTTCTAGCGTGTAATAGCTCTAAAAAGCAAGCTATTCTACAGTAAAGTCCAGCATTAGGAACCATTTTATTATCTAGTTGATTATGCAACAATTGAAACATTCCCGCTATAATTCCATGTACCGCTTTCACACCACAACGAACAACAGTCACTCGACGAGATGCATTAGCTTCATAAGTTGTTGATTGCTTACGTTTGCCTTTTAATGCTGGCATAAGGGTTTTGTATCCTTTATTTTCCAAATCATCTATTACATCCCTGAAACCTCTATCGATAAAAAAAGTATCTCCAACTTTCAACAAAGTAACCAAACCTTCCGGTTTATTGATGATTACTTACATGATAGTAGCACCATTTTGATTTGCTGGAAAAGGTCCTATGGTCAGTGTCCCAACTACTACTAATTTAAGAATGAATGGGACTTAAAGCAATAAAAAAATATATTATAACGAGCGCGATTTAAATAAAAGTTAATTAATGTTCTGAAATAATACTTAAACTATTAAATAATCACAAAATTAAAATATTTTGAAACAATTAATAATTTAATTTAATCAATTATCTGGTGCTCTATAAAATACTCTACTACAACTCACCCAAAATCTGCATACCCGTATTACTACTCACTGTTTGTCCTAACTACTGCTCATTCGAAGAGCCTTTGTTAAATTACAATTTTTAATGAAATAAGTAATAAAATTAAGAGTAATTATATAAAAATATTTTTAATCGTACAAAAATTTTAAAATAAATAATATAAATATATAATTACGTACAAAAATAAAACTAGGTATAAAATAATACAGTTTGAAGTACAAAACAAAAATAGACATCCTGATATTATAATTATAAATTTTGTTCCTTATCATTTCCATTTATAATCTTTTTTTGGTTTCTTAAGCTCTTTTGCTTTTAACATTTCTAATCGTAGCTTTTTAGCTTCTTCTTTTTCTTCTTCTCGATTTCTTTTTAGTTCGATTTTTTCTTTCTTTTTATGAGTTATCTTAAGTTTTTTTCTTCATCTTTCTCTTTTTTTATTTTTACTTTTTCCATTCTTATTTTTTTCCTTATTGCTTTCTCTTCTTCTGCTCGTCTTTTTAAATTAGGTTTTTGTTGTTTCCCTTGTATCCATTCATCTGATGTGTTGACTGCAAGAATTTTTCCCTCACCTTTTTTTTGACTGTTAGTTTTAGTTAAAGACATATCTTCTGGCCAGATAAGTTTAGTTTTGAAAACATTTTATAATGTACATGAACCTGTACTGACTGTAAGTAATAAAAATATATATTATAAACATTATTACGTAAACCAAGCATAATCAACATGAAAAAATATCTAATTTACCATTAGATGAAGTATTTTCATCGTATTGTGAATTATTTTCTGATGAGTTTTCAAGACTTAATTTAGTTTTCGAAGGTAATGTTAAATCTAGTGCTTCACGATACCAAGACAATACAAGATTTTGCAAAAATATTGTCTTGGTATTGAAAAATATCGCCGATTCAAAATCTTGTCTTTTCCTTGTACATATCATAAAATAAACAGTATTGTCTTGTCTTGGTATAGGTCTTGGTTTTGGCAACAAAATATTGGTCTTGGTATCAAAATTTTATATATTCGAACTTTACAAAAAATCGTTTTTATGGCCGAAAAATGTTAAAAATTAGAACAAAAATAGATTTGTGCCTCTATTACGTCTTATAATATTACTTGATGTTTATTTTTTAATTTAAAATACCCTATTGAAAATAAAGACGTCATTGGACGTGTTCGGATTTGGAACAAAAAAAGACGTCTTTTAAAGACGTCTTTTGAAGACGTCTTTTGAAGAATTGTTTTTATAAATATTTTTATAAAAATATATACAAAAATGTTAAAAAAAAGTAGCTATTAAAATGTTTCAACAAAGAAAGTACCCTATTGAAAATAATGACGTCTTTTAAAGACGTCTTTAAAAGACGTCTTTGGACGTGTCTGGATTTGGAACAAAAAAAGACGTCTTTAAAAGACGTCTTTTGAAGACGTCTTTTAAAGACGTCTTTTTTATCAATATTTAAAAAATAATACCTACTAAAATGTTTCAAAAAAGAACGTACTTAAGCTAAAGTGTATATACTTGAAGTACGTAATTGAAGTATGTATACTGATTTTCAACTGTGAATAAACACGCAAAATTATAACCTCATATACCTGCATCTCTGAAATTTGGATAAGGGATTGCAAAGTTAAGAAAAACGGCACCCCACAGTTAAAAATGTAACTACTGAAAAAATTATTCGAATCGACTATTAATTCTGTCTTTAAATGTTAGGTGGCGTTTTTCTTAATACGCGAACTCCTACGAAAATTTTAGTGACTCGGGTATATAAGGTTATAACATTTCCAGTTTGTTCGCTCAAGCTTTTCGGTCTGCAGAGAGCTGATACTTATTTTGTTTCTATATTCTTAAAGAAAGATACCCTATTAAAAATAATAACCTAATAAAATAATACTTTTTTGGAACATTTTAGTAAGTACCTTTTTAAAAATTTTGATAAAAAAGACGTCTTGATTTAAAAGACGTCTTCAGAAGACGTCTTTTAAAGACGTCTTTTTTTGTTCCAAATCCAGACACGTCCAAAGACGTCTTTTGAAGACGTCTTTTAAAGACGTCTTCTAAAGACGTCTTTAAAAGACGTCATTATTTTCAATAGGGTATGTTAAACTAAAACGAGAATTTGTTATATTTACTTTTCGTAAATTTGATATAATAAAAATTGTTCTCTGTGATTGCTTTTTAAATAAAAAAAATGTGGCAGTCGTTGGACTGGTAGACAGCTTCCTCTATATATATAGAAATTCAGGAGCGTGAGGTTTGCGAAAAGTATTTTTTTATTATAATTGACTATTTTTAACTTGATTTATTATCAACTATTATTTCTTTTACTATCATTGATTATTTTTAACTTGATTTATTATTAATTACACTGAGAAAAATGTCTGGATAGAGTTTACTACAAACATAGGATAATTATTACATAATATAGTAACGTTATGACATACTCGTTGTATGAGGAATATTACTTTATTTAGATAAATAATTCTTATATATGTAATATTTTTCACTACAAAACACATGGAAAATTAGTATTGATGTTTTTAAAAAATTTCTACATAATATAGTAAAAATTATGAAAATAATTTTTACTGTATAAGTGAGTAAATTTTGTTGAGTCACTTATAAATTTGGTTTAGTAGCTTATTAAGGGGAGACACAAGTGAAACTGTGTTTCTCAACAAAAAAATGACGTTTTTTATTTTTAATTTTTAACCCATAGCACCTACAACGTAATCCATGCGTAATATTGTTCAAAATCATCTGAAAAATTTATAAAAAAATTTTCAGCCTGAAATATTAAAAACTGTGAAACTAGTTCCATTTTAGCTGCTGCCTCATTTACCAGTAAACCAAGCAGTAGTTAAAATGGAACTAGTCTCACAATTTTTAATATTTCAGGCTGAAATTTTTTTTATAGATTTTTCAGATGATTTTGAACAACATTACGCATGGATTATGTTGTACGCGTTATAGGTAAAAAATGAAAAATAATAAACGTCATTTTTTTGTTAAAAAACGCAGTTTTACTTGTGTCTCCTCTTAATTAGCATCTCGCATGAAAAATATATTGTATCCATTAGGTAAAATATGAAAAATAAATTTAAAAAATTTTAAAAAAACTAAAAAGTAAAAATAAATAAATAAATAAATAAAAAATAATTTCTAAAAAACGCTTTTATTAAAAAACAAAAACTAAAAAAATAAATAATTCAAATGTATATTTACATTATTAATTATGTTCCTGCCTAATATTTTATTGAAATTTTATATGAAAGCGTGGAGAATATTGAAAGAACATTTAGAATTATATTCTCCACGCTTTTATATAAAATTTCAATAAAATATTAGGCAGGAACATAATTTATAATAAAATTATACAATTGAATTATTTTTTATTTTTTTATTTTTTGTTTTTTAATAGAAGCGTTTTTTAAAAAATTATTTTTTATTTATTTATTTATTTTTACTTTTTAGTTTTTTTAAAAGTTTTTTAATTTATTTTTTTCTATTAATTTTTTTAACGTTAAATAAAAACATTTTTTTTAAATATTTTTTTTATTAATTTTGTTTTTTTTTAATTATTTTTTATTTATTTATTTTTTTTATTTTTACTTTTTAGTTTTTTTTAATTTTTTAAATTTATTTTTTTCTAATTTTTTTAACGTTAAATAAAAGCATTTTTTTTAAATATTTTTTTTATTAATTTTGTTTTTTTTAAATTATTTTTTATTTATTTATTTATTTTTATTTTTCAGTTCTTTTTAAATTTAAAAAAATTATTTTTTTCTATTAATTTTTTAAATATTTTTTTATTAATTTTATTTATTTATATGAGTATACAAATGTGCACGCTTATACGTACATATTTGTAGACTTATATATACGTAAGCGTATAGATGAGTGTGTTTTTTACCAAACCCACACTCTTGTATACATTTTCTCAGTAACGCCTATATGTATAAGCCTTTACTAAGAATTAAGTAGCTGTTACGAATAGCCGCGCAAAGGAGAGGGACCTATTAGTCGTGTAGCGCTGGCTATATAATATTGCTTAAGAGGAGGCCGTATCATTCTGTCCTTGTCTAATCTAAATTTTCGTTCTTATAAATAAATAAAATATTTTCATAGAAAAGTAAGACGACCGCCCAATAGAGCAAAAGACAAGCAAACGATTCTTTTCTATGAAAAAATATAAAATGTTGATTATTTTTCGAGTGAAGTTTGAAACGGAAAAATCATCGAACTTGATTGAGTTGATTCAATTGTTTTTTCGTTTCAGACTTCACTCGAAAAATAATCAGAATTTCATATTTTTTCATAGAAAAAAATCGTTTGCTTGTCTTTTGCTCTATTGGGCGGTTGTCTTACTTTCCTATGAAAATATTTTATTTATTTATAAGAACGAAAATTTAGATTAGACAAGGACAGAATGATACGGCCGCCTCTTAAATATAATAAATTTTTAATCATGAAAAAAATTTTTTTTCATTACAGAATCATGTATTGTCATGTAAAATACATATTTCCTGAGAAATTTCAGCCTTCTAAGTCAATGGGAAGTACGTTAATTTTCAATCGCAAGATTTAGCGACATATTCAGAGGCAGTCAAGTTAAATAAAAGCGTATAAAAAAAAAGAGACCCGTAATTTTTTTGTATAAGTTAGTACGATTTTGATGTATATAGATATAGCGCCATAATAAATGACGTCACGAAAGTAAATACTTTCACACAGTTTTAACTGTCTCTATCTCTTTGAGTTTTGATTTCCATGAAAAAAAATACTTGTCCTCTATTTTTATTCTAAATGTCAGATATAATGGATTAAAAAAAAAATTTTCATGCAACATTCCAAATCTATTTACAAAGATACCAAAATTTACTTTCCAGATAGCAAATAATAATGTAAAATCGAATATCATTAATTCCTTGGAACACATACAGTAAATAGTTCTATTTTATGTAATATATTTGATTTGTATGATTTTTAATTCGAATTTTCTCGCCTAACGAGTTAGCTTAGCGCAGTTAACGTTCACACTTCTCATTCTCGGGGTCGGCGGTTCAATCCCACCCAATTAAAAATTTTTTTTCTAAATTAATTTTCTTTAAAAATAATTAAACTAATCAAATAAGTAAAAAAATTATTTAATAGTACAAAAAAATTGTTCCATGTAATAATTAAATTAAAAAAGCAGTTTCGGGATCAAAACTAAACGACTAAAATTTTTTTCTCTACATTATCTGCTCAATCGAAATTTACTTTATAAAATAGTAATTCTTCTTACAAAGCGAGTATGTCACAACATTACTATATTAAATAGTAATTTAAAATATGTTTGTAGTAAATTTTATATACTCTCTAAATATAATCCAGTAAAAATTTCATTATTTGATTCAGAGTATATGATTTCACTAAAAAATCAGTAAAAAATTTACTAAAATTTCAGTGTCTCCTTTATTCCACTAAAATATTATTAAAAAATCAACTAAACTTGCAGTGTTTTTTTTATTCCACTGATAATTAAGTAAAAATTTCACTGATTAAAAAAGTAAGAGTTAAAATTTGTAAGGGTGGTAGCACATGTGTTCCGGAAACGATATGTGAAAGCACGCGTCTTAACAATGAATAGCATGAGCGGTGCCCTTAAGTTTTTTCCCGCCATAATCTTAACGTTAAGAGTAACTAACTCCGATTTTGAGGAGAATCATTTAAAATTTTTCAATAAAAAAAAAAAGTGTAATATAATATAAGGAATTATTGTATACATGTATGTGAATTATATATATATATATATATATATATATATATATATATGGGGCGTTTCATATCAACTCACCTGGTCAAAAAATGAAAATCGCTAAAAATCTGGGAAAATGTTCTATTTGATACCCAAAATACCCAAAAATATTTTTAGAGCTCTAGGTCAAAGAGGTCAAGAGCAAGAGGTCATGGAGTTTTGTGATTTTTTCAATTTTTTTGTAAAATCATCATTTTTAATATTTTTTTATTAAAAAACTAAAGGTTTTAGAAAAAAATGTATGAAGACATTTTTTGTTGGAAATTATGTGTACACCGAAAAAAATCCGGAGTCCCAGCGGTTCCGTAAATCCTTCAAACGCTATTGTTCGCAAAACCGCAACTATATTCGTATAAAAGTCTAATCACAAACGTTCCATTATCCCTTAACTCGTTGGATTCGATTAAAGTATGCGTGCGTTGATATTAACTCAACAGTATAAGTTAAACGTATATGTAATGCTATATGTTCCATAACCAAAATGCACATGATTATAAACGTAAACGAAAGCGATTCTATCGATATAGTATTAGTACAATCCAAAATACGCAACGCATACAGTTACATTAACGAATCACAAAGATTAGATAGGTGCGGTAACATAGCAGTTCACTGTATATACAGCGCACAGCTCTGCCGTCGAACTGTGGCCGGTGGGGGTAAGTGTAATATGATCCGTCAAAATTAACAAACGCGCTCTGTTCCGGACTCGAAAGACAACGAGTCGATAAGGTTTTACACGATATTATTTAGGAAATGAAGCGATTGAAGCGACATAGTTTAACAACACGAGTTTAGTCAACACTATCATACATTTATTCTATATATAAGAAATGGAACCATTAAAGCTTATGGGAACGATAGCTATTTAAGAAAAGGAGAATCGCACTTATTCAAATAGTTGAATGCGATGATGTTTCATATTTACTTTTTAATTAATTGAGTAAATTATAATAGAAATGATGAGAGAGATACTAATACATTATTATATATTCATTGGTTTAATATTTCATTAAATATTTATAGTAAATAAATAAATGTGTATTTATTACTCGCACGCTTGAAAAATAAAAATCGCTGCAAATCAAGTAATATATATTCCATTTGCCATTCAAAATAACATATAAAAAACTTTAGAAATGTAGTCTAGAGTTAGGATTTATAAGATATTTCGAATTTTTAAAATTCTAAAATAAAATTTTTAATGCTTTTTTCATACTAAACAATTATCAATTTTTAATACTAAGTTAATTAAATACTTTTTGTTAGAAAGATAACATATGATATTTTAAGAATTATGATATGTAGGTTATTTTACTTATGTGATTAGTGTAAATATCATATTTAATCTATCAAAATAGTTAATATTTTTATAAACTTTAGTTTATTTTTCCATCAACAACCAGGGAAATTCCTGAAAATTAATTATTTTTGTGAAGAAAAAACTTTTAGAAAAAATGTATTAACATTTTTTCGATTCCAAATCATTTGTACAATCTAATTTAATTTTACAGATCGTTATTAAAGTCACCATGAAGTATAATTTAATAAAAATTGAATAAAAAAAAATTTCATATCTATTTTTATTTCATTAACATTGTTTCCAGTCAAGAGGGCTATTTATTTATTAATTTATTCATTCATTTATCCACTTATTTAATTATCAACGAGAGTGAAATATATATGTGATTTACGTTAATTAATTGTTTATAAATTAACAACTTATCTATTTAACAAACAATAACCCATATGGAAAAAATTTTTGGATATAATTGTAAATAACTGTTAATAACTGTAAATAAATGTAAATAAATGTAAATAACTGTAAATAACTGCAAAAAAGTGTTAAAAAATGTGGGAATTGAGACATAAATAACAGTTATTTACAATTATTTACAATTATTTACTGTTATTTACTCTTATTCACAGTTATTTATTTATACTTATTAACTGTACACTTATTTACAGTTATTTATATTTATTTACAGTTATTTACATTTATTCACTTTTTTCACAATTATTTACTGTTATTTACGATTATTTATAGTTTTTACAATTATTTGCAGATATTTACATTTTCGAAAATATTCACGAATTTATTCAATAATTTTATATATAGGCGAAAATTTTTAAAAATGTGAATAACTGTAAATAATTGTAAAAAACTATGGGAAATTGTAAATAATTGTAAATAATTATAAATAACTGTAAATAACTGTAAAAACTGTAAATAACTGTAAATAACTATAAATAATTGTAAATAATTATTAAATTATTCACTAATTCAAAAAATTTTTGAAAATGTAAATAACTGTAAATAATTATGAATAATTGTAAATAATTATAAAAAACTGTAAATAATTGTAAATAATTGTTAATAACTGTAAATAACAGTTAATAACTGTGAATAACTGTAAATAATAGTAAATAATAGTAATTAATAGTAAATAATAGTAATTAATAGTAAATAATAGTAAATAACTGTAAATAATTATTATTTATGTCTCAATTCTGACATTTTTTAACAGTTATTTACAATTATTTACTATTATTTACAGTTTTTCACATGAATTATTTCCATATGGGAAATAATTGATTTAACAGTTTTTAAGAAATCACACAAAAAATCTTGCTCACAAAAAGTGTTAAAACACTAAATCATAGACAAGTTTTTTATTATTTTTTCATATATCATCCTTAAGAACAGGCCGGATTCGCTGTCCTTGTCTAATTAGCATTTTTGTTATTTACTCAAGTATTAATCGGTGTATCTGCAAATTGAAGGTTAAACGCAATAGATATTATTATTACAAATATTTATGCACAAGAAAAAAAAATCTATCGCTTTGTTTTTGAGAAAAGTAAGGAACGCGAAAATATTATAAACATAATCTTTTACTTCGGCGTTCCTTACTTTTCTCAAAAACAAATCGGTAGATTTTTTTTTCTTTTGCATAGATATTCATAATAATAATATCTATTGCGATCAACCTTTATTTTGAAGATACACCGATTAATACTTGAGTAAATAACAAACAACTCAATTGTTACTCGGTCGGTATCAGGTTTTACTCCGGCCTGCCGTTAAGAGCAGGCCGGATTCGCTGTCCTTGTCTAATTGGCATTTTTGTTATTTACTCAAGTATCAATCGGTGTATCTGCAAATTAAAGGTTAAGCGCAATAGATATTATTATTACAAATATTTATGCACAAGAAAAAAAAATCCATCGCTTTGTTTTTCAGAAAAGTAAGGAACGCGAAAATATTATAAACATAATCTTTTACTTCGGCGTTCTTTACTTTTCTCAAAAACAAATCGGTAGATTTTTTTTTCTTGTGCATAGATATTCATAATAATAATAATATCTATTGCGATCAACCTTTATTTTGAAGATACACCGATTAATACTTGAGTAAATAACAAACAACTCAATTGTTACTCGGTCGGTATCAGGTTCTACTCCAGCCTGCCGTTAACAATATTTATAAATATAATTTTTTCAAAAAAACATTATTGATTATAAACTGGTTAGAAAATTATTAGATAAATAATGGTTATATATCGAATTCAACGGAACTTATGACTAAAAAAAGGTTGAAAATGTGAGATCTTCTTAAAAACAAATTTATAGAATGAGAACTTTTGCATATTTGTCTTTCTTACAACAAAACAGAATCTTGTATTATATTCGAACAAAAATTGACAAAAATAAAAATTTTATAGTTAAAATCAAATATACATCCCTGGTAGAAATTTGAACATTAAAAATGGTGTAAACAACAATTTATGACCATTATCAATAGTAATATTTTGTCATGTCAATATTGGCGAATAAATGGCAATTTTTTGTTGAATCTGCAGAGCTAAAATTTTTTGGTATATTGGTTAGCATCTTATAGGCAAAAAATGCTAATATAAAAATGTTGTTCAAAATTTTTGTATTTAGCCAAAAAAATACGCATTTTAAGTAAACGGAGAGAAAAAATCAGTAACAGCTATCTAAAAATTAGGTAAACTGTGGACAAATTTTTTTGACTAGTTATATAACTTTTTAGTAATGAGTCCTTAATTTTTCAGATCATAGGTAAAATCATAACCTCACTTTTGTCACGTGGCGAGAAAATATAGATTAGTATTTATTCACATTCCTTCGTCAATGTTTATTTTTATTGGAATTTATAAAAATAAAAATAATATTAAATTTTATTAAAATAAAAATATGAAACGCAGTACGAAACGAGTATAAAAATATCGTTTTTAAAATAATAAATGGAAAATTTTATTAATCGTTTAAAAATAACCTCTAACAATCCGATCACAACTCAAAATATACGCGCAAATATATTAACAAAAGTGATTCTATTAATGATTAATGATAACTTTCAAGAAAAAACCTCATATGATTCTTAATAGTAATCAATTAGAGCACAATTTGATAGACTCTACTGATAACTATCTATATTCAAATAATAGTGGATCAGACTCAACATTTTATTAGCATTTTTTAGCACTATGAAGGTTGAAAAAAACGTTTCATATTAGTTCAAATAATGGCCATAAAACATTCCCATTTTCTGCTCTTCACTTTAAAGAAATGGCCATTAAATGGTAGAAAAAGCGTTTCATTTTCTACCAGGGATATTTCGTTCTTATAGAGTTTAATTTTAAATAAACCGTGCTTATTTATTTTTCTTTTTATTTATAATAAAGTAAATTGTGGAAAATGAAAATATTCATATTTTTGAAGATATTTTAATTGGTTCAATTACTTTTAAAAACTACTCTGGCGGAAAAAATAAATGAGATATTTCAGATTATTCCAGAGGTTTTTGAAAACATTTTTACACAAATTGTATAATCTGAAATATGTTGATAATTTTTGTGAGAATTTGGACAAAACACTGAGTGTGTTGTAATGTGTTTCGGTTTGTTTAAGTTTAATACAATTCGTTTTAGTTTGTTTCACTTCCTTTAATTTTTTTAAAACAACCAAAAAATTTTATACAAGGCGATTTTTTTTAAGTCAATTGAAATGAAACAGAAATAGATAGTAATAAAACAAAAAAGAATAAAACAAAATGAAATAAACCGAAAAAATTTGAGACGAATTGAAACATTCTGAAACACTCATTATTACAGATTATTACTCATCATTTAAAAAATGAAACAAATTGAAACAAGACAAAACAAAATGAAAAAAGTATAACAAACTTAAATACTCTCAATGCTTCGTCCAAATTCTCAAAAAAATTTTCGATATGTTTCAGTTCCTTTCGAAAATTTTTAATCATCTTTGTAAATTTTTTCCGCTTGTGTACGTGATTAAATTATTTTGTTTAATTTTTATACTTATGTCTAGCAAAAATGTCCGTATTATTTCTAGAAATAACCTAGTGCTTTCATGCGAAACATTATATAAAATTTCTACCTCTTCTTAATGTTTAAATTTTTTTAAATAGTTGCAAAGTATGAAAGAAACTTAATGTACATACAAATATACGTATACATACAGATATTAGTAGCGAGTTATCTTTTTTATTTTTCAAATCGAAATCTGTACAAATACATCTAAATTCTCTTGAATTAAAATATATTTATTACTGTGATTGAAATTAAAATGTTCGCTAATTTGAAACATATATTTCAATCATTATTTAAACACCACTGTTCTCTTTTATTTTAGTTAATTACATTATTAAATTTTTAATATATTATTCAAATATATCATTTACCAATGAAATAATTACTGCAGGTATAAACAATTATCAAAGAATATCGAAACAAGTATGAGATATGTCTTAATTTTTTTCAACTTTTTACATTCAATCCATACCGTATACTGACATTTGCGAATAATTTAAAAACATCAGAAAATCATTTTTAAAATCTTTAATAAATATAATAAACTTTTATATATATATTTTTTATTTAGAAATCTTATGAAATTTACTAAATAGTAAACATTAAAATAAAAGTGATGTACTGTTAAAAAACTTTTATTTAATTTTTTTTTTTGATAGTTGTAAAAAATTTTTACAAACAAAAATATATTCAATTGAAAATCTTTCCATTAAAAAATTTTTTTCTACACATACATGGACACTATGAATTATTTTCTTTCAGAATTAAAATTAGAACTTGATTATTTTTGTGTCTTATCACAATTCCAAAACAGCAATATTTGAAGAATTGTAACCATTTTATGCTTTCATAAATACCATAAAACAAAAAATGAGATTTTGTTTTATTATTTTATTATAATTTTTTTTGCCTTCATTATTGTTTCTTAAAATAAATTAAATTTGTGATAAATCGTTCTCTCAACAATTAAGCATTTACAAGACTAATTCAATTATTTTACTGTGTACTAGTTTCAATATTTTTTTGAAGCTTTCATTGACTTATAAAATATATACATAAATGTGAGTACTTGTTAATGTAAATAATTTAAACATATTTTTATTATCTAAATTATTTTAGTAAAAATGTATGACTATAAAAAGTTTATTTTTATTTTATATGACGTTTCAGATGAGACAAATTTTTTTGTGTTAAAATTACAAATAATTTTGTTGTAAATTTAAAATTAAATATTGTAACACAAAAATTTATGAATAATACACATTTTTTAATGGTGAAAACTGTAATTCTAGGTTATAAGATAATTTGTATGATAAATTTCATATTTTTTATACAAATTTGACAAAAAATTTCGTATGAGAACAAATTTTGACGATTCATAGAACATTTTTTATTATTTACCAAATAGTATATCATGTTACAAATGCAGAAAACTGCTGAAAACAATATCATGAAGTATTTATTCATAGACCTAGTTAAAAATTTTGTAAATATTAATTTTATTTAAAAAAATAACAGTTAATAACTGTGAATAAGAGTAAATAACAGTAAATAATTGTAAATAATTGTAAATAACTGTTATTTATGTCTCAATTCCCACATTTTTTAACACTTTTTTGCAGTTATTTACAGTTATTTACATTTATTTACATTTATTTACAGTTATTAACGGTTATTTACAATTATATCCAAAAATTTTTTCCATATGGGTTATTGTTTGTTAAATAGATAAGTTGTTAATTTATAAACAATTAATTAACGTAAATCACATATATATTTCACTCTCGTTGATAATTAAAAAAGTGGATAAATAAATGAATAAATTAATAAATAAATAGCCCTCTTGACTGGAAACAATGTTAATGAAATAAAAATAGATATGAAATTTTTTTTTCATTCAATTTTTAGTAAATTATACTTCATGGTGACTTTAATAACGATCTGTAAAATTAAATTAGATTGTACAAATGATTTGGAATCGAAAAAATGTTAATACATTTTTTCTAAAAGTTTTTTCTTCACAAAAATAATTAATTTTCAGGAATTTCCCTGGTTGTTGATGGAAAAATAAACTAAAGTTTATAAAAATATTAACTATTTTGATAGATTAAATATGATATTTACACTAATCACATAAGTAAAATAACCTACATATCATAATTCTTAAAATATCATATGTTATCTTTCTAACAAAAAGTATTTAATTAACTTAGTATTAAAAATTGATAATTGTTTAGTATGAAAAAAGCATTAAAAATTTTATTTTAGAATTTTAAAAATTCGAAATATCTTATAAATCCTAACTCTAGACTACATTTCTAAAGTTTTTTATATGTTATTTTGAATGGCAAATGGAATATATATTACTTGATTTGCAGCGATTTTTATTTTTCAAGCGTGCGAGTAATAAATACACATTTATTTATTTACTATAAATATTTAATGAAATATTAAACCAATGAATATATAATAATGTATTAGTATCTCTCTCATCATTTCTATTATAATTTACTCAATTAATTAAAAAGTAAATATGAAACATCATCGCATTCAACTATTTGAATAAGTGCGATTCTCCTTTTCTTAAATAGCTATCGTTCCCATAAGCTTTAATGGTTCCATTTCTTATATATAGAATAAATGTATGATAGTGTTGACTAAACTCGTGTTGTTAAACTATGTCGCTTCAATCGCTTCATTTCCTAAATAATATCGTGTAAAACCTTATCGACTCGTTGTCTTTCGAGTCCGGAACAGAGCGCGTTTGTTAATTTTGACGGATCATATTACACTTACCCCCACCGGCCACAGTTCGACGGCAGAGCTGTGCGCTGTATATACAGTGAACTGCTATGTTACCGCACCTATCTAATCTTTGTGATTCGTTAATGTAACTGTATGCGTTGCGTATTTTGGATTGTACTAATACTATATCGATAGAATCGCTTTCGTTTACGTTTATAATCATGTGCATTTTGGTTATGGAACATATAGCATTACATATACGTTTAACTTATACTGTTGAGTTAATATCAACGCACGCATACTTTAATCGAATCCAACGAGTTAAGGGATAATGGAACGTTTGTGATTAGACTTTTATACGAATATAGTTGCGGTTTTGCGAACAATAGCGTTTGAAGGATTTACGGAACCGCTGGGACTCCGGATTTTTTTCGGTGTAGAAACTATACAAATTTTTTCCAATCCCAAAGTTGCTATCTTCTGATTGGTCCATTATATATTTTGATGTGATTTTCAATAACTTTTCTTCGCCAAGGTTGATTTTACTCATTTGGCACTAAAAGTTTGTAATTTTTATAACCTTTTACTGAAATTTTCCCCTACATGGTAAAATAACTCTACAGGCAGTTATGGTACTTTTTATTTAAGGTATCAAGACTGAGTTTTAAGCCTGAAAAAAAATGAAATTGAAATGTAGTCATAATTTGTTTTTGTAATGATATTAATTAATAAAACTTCTTTTTACCTTAAATATATATTAAATACAAGACTTTGACCTAAAAATAATTTTAAAAAACCCCATCCGTTGGTTAAAATCCTTTGCTCTTGTCGATAACTTGATTTTTAAAATTTTTTTACTTACCGTAGAGTTTCTCAGCTAATTTTCAATTAATTGACCTGAAAATTTCCAGAGATCTTTAATTTATATATCTTCACAAAATAATGGTTCTGGAATTTTGATAAGATAAGTTAAAGTAAATGTTGAACTGAATTACTTGTATGAAATTCACAAAAATATTGATTTTTTTCAACTTTTTCTAAACCAAACTTAGAAATTATTTTTTTTTCCTAAAACTAAAACTATTATTTTGTGAAGATATATAAATTAGAGATCTCTGGAAATTTTCAGGTCAATTAATTGAAAATTAGCTGAGAAACTCTACGGTAAGTAAAAAATATTAAAAATCAAGTTATCGACAAGAGCAAAGGATTTTAACCAACGGATGGGGATTTTTAAAATTATTTTGAGGTCAAAGTCTTGTATTTAATATATATTTAAGGTATAAAGAAGTTTTATTAATTAATATCATTACAAAAACAAATTATGACTACATTTCAATTTCATTTTTTTTCAGGCTTAAAACTCAGTCTTGATACCTTAAATAAAAAGTACCATAACTGCCTGTAGAGTTATTTTACCATGTAGGGGAAAATTTCAGTGAAAGGTTATAAAAATTACAAACTTTTAGTGCCAAATGAGTAAAATCAACCTTGGCGAAGAAAAGTTATTGAAAATCACATCAAAATATATAATGGACCAATCAGAAGATAGCAACTTTGGGATTGGAAAAAATTTGTATAGTTTCTACACATAATTTCCAACAAAAAATGTTTTTATACATTTTTTTCTAAAACCTTTAGTTTTTTAATAAAAAAATATTAAAAATGATGATTTTACAAAAAAATTGAAAAAATCACAAAACTCTATGACCTCTTGCTCTTGACCTCTTTGACCTAGAGCTCTAAAAATTTTTTTGGGTATTTTGGGTATCAAATAGAACATTTTCCCAGATTTTTAGCGATTTTTATTTTTTGACCAGGTGAGTTGATATGAAACGCCCCATATATATATAGAGCAAGAGAGAATTCCAGTGAACACGTAGTGGCATGCAAAGAGAGAAAAATTTAAATAAAATTATTAAAAGTTTTTTAAAAAAAAGGTAATATAATATTATTGAGAAAAATAATTTAAACTTTTCAAGTAGAAAGGTAAGTTCAAAGTAATGTAATGAATCACAATATACAATACTTTAATAATATTTATTTAGAGTATTAATTATTATAATGATTTGTAGTTCACAAATATAATTTTTAAAAATGATGCAAAATTTTTTTTAGTATTAAAAAAATGTTAATAATTTTCAAAACGTATAAATTGCTGATATTAATTTAATACTAGAATAAAAAATTTTGTATTAATTTATTACATGTAAATAAATCTTAAATTATTGTAATAATTATTATTTAAAATAAATATTATTATTTATTGTATTTTATTTAAAAAGAAAAACTTAATCTTCGGTTTGTCAATTACTCTTTAGTCCTGTAATAAATTCACTGAAATTCAATGAAAATTTTACTGAAATTTGGTAATATTTCCACTGAAATCAGATGATATTTTCACTGAAATTCAATAAATTTTTCACTGAAATACTGTGATATTGTCACTGAAATCCAAATAGTGAATATTTTACTATTTTATTCAGCGAAATTATACTCAACTCCAGTGAAGCGATATACACTCACTTATTCAGTAGAAATTTCACTGGACTTCATTGAAATTCCACTAAATTATATTTAGAGAGTAGACATTTTTCTCAGTGTACTATTATATATTTTTTATTATAATTGATTATTTTTAACTTGATTTATTAATAATTAAAAAATAATAGTGATATAATTTTTGAAATAAGATATTTAGGTACACGTGATTACGGCTATAAACAATGTGCGCAGTACTTTAACATTACTTATATTAATAATATTTTGATATAAAAATCAATACTTGATCAATAAATATTAGAAATAGAGTCTAGTTAAAAAAAGTTATCGCCGTAAAATGAAATTTTATCAACTAAGCAAAAATGCACATTGCTTTACAAAAGTATGAATAAATTTATCAGTATTTTGTATTTATATTATCTATAATGTATAATTTATATTATTTTCATAATTTGGATTTTTATAAATTTCCATCAAAATCTCTGTTATAATTTCATCAAACGTTAGTTGATAATAGAAGATAAGAAAAATAATAGGATCAAGACCAAGATTCTCGCAAGATCTTGTTTTGAAAATCTTGCCAAGACAATATTCTTGGTTCTAAAAAGCTTGGTATTGTCTTGGGACTACATGCTCCTATCTTGTATTGGTGTTGTACTGGTATCGTCTTAGTTTTCAAGACAAGACAAGACAATACCAAAACCAGTCTTTTGGTTTTGGTGAAGCACTAGTTAAATCCAGAGGTTCAATAGTTGTTTCAAAAGTGTTTTCAATAATGTCATTAGCTGATTTATCTTCTGATTTAAAAAAATCTTTTTCAGAAGTTTGTAAAAGATTTATTTCACCCAAATTTTTAATTGAAACATTCTTTTCATCCATGTTATCTTCAAGTACGTTTTCTAATAATAATATATTTACATTACTTAAATCTAAATTGCTTATATCTACAGGAGGACCTACGATCAGTTCTTCAATAATAGAACTATTGCCTATAGAGAATTTGGCAGAGTTTACATGATTTGTATGTATGGTATAATTAACCGATTCACTGGTATTGTATCATATATGTACAAAATATTTTCGTCCCAATACTGGCAATGTATCATATATGTACAAATTAGATTTTTGTCTGATTTTGACAGCGGTTTGAATCCAAACTTTGTATAATAGGCCAAATATTGTGCATTTTCGTCAAAAAAAATGGTCTACCAGTATTGGGACAAAAGCTAAATAAAGCCGTACCAGTGAATCGGTTAACATTTTCATTTGACGAAGCAAGTTCAGCCTTCAATAATTACGTATAAAATTATTTTATAATCTGTTATTTAATATGCATTAATTGCTAAAAAAACTTATAAAAATAAATAATTAAAATCAGTTACAAAATATTTTTAATACTTATACAAATTCATGAATTTGAAATCATTTATAAATATCAAAATAATAAAGAATTTTGAAAATTAAATAATTATTATGATTTTTAAAGAGCTTTGAAAAAAATACTACAATACTAAATACTACAGTACATGCTATAAATATATATTAAATAACATAGTACGATATAACTAAACATTACGTATAAGTGTAATAGTTATTTGCAAATTTGCAAGTTTAGCAGATGATCTTGCTTCACTGAGTCCAAATAATCTTCCTTCGCTAAATTTAAATTTAAATCATCTTCCTTTGCTGAATTAAAATTCAAATAATCTTGCTTTGGTGGATTCACCAATTTATAAAATTGCAACCATGGAGAGAAGAGCTCTTGAAATTTGTCTTAGTTAAACCATTTTTCACCATTTTTTGCAGCTACTTTGAAATGATTAAGAGTCTGAGGACTTATAGACTTCTCTATACCTTCTAATATAATGTTTTTATTCTCATTTAAATGACTAATGTTTGAATTAACTGTTTGATTAAATTTAGTTCCATTGCTACTTAATAACTTAAAATAATTGACAGAATCTGCAGAAAATGGAAAAAGTCCACAACAAGAAAAACCATTTTTTAAACTTTTTTTAACATCAGTTAATTTAAAAGCATCATTAAATACTGGTGCAAAGTCAGATTTTTGTAACAATGATCCATTATTCTTTAATCTAAATTGAGTGGCTGCCTTTTTCCAAGCAATTTTTAATGGTCTTAACAGAGCCACATCCATTGGCTGTGTAATATGAATGGAGTTTGGATATAAGGAAATAAGTACAATTTTATTTTATTTACAAAAGTTAGACAATGCTAACGTTGCATGAGAACTGTGTCCATCCATGTACATGATTACAGAAAATTGAATTTTCTTTTCAATACACCATGGATAAAATATGTTAGTCATGTATTCGTAGAATGTTTTAGCTGTTATCCAACCAGATTCAGAACAGCCTATAGCCCAGTCTTTGGGTGATTTTTTAGCAATAATACTAGGTATTCTTTTGTAAGAATACATAATCATAGGTGGTGCCATTTCACCAGCTGCGTTACCTACACCCAATCAATTAAACATTAATATTTAATAAATTCATTATAATTATATTATTTATATTTAATATAATAAAAAAATTATAATTTATAATTTTAAAATGTAGTTACCTGTAACTAAAGCTGTCAAGCATTCCTTGTTATTATTCCCTACTAACTGGGAGAGTGTCACATCTCCAGATCACGGATTTTGCTCAAACTTTAGGATAAGTTTTCAGATGATAAAATATAAAAAAAGCTAAAGTTATAGTCATAAATACTCAATATTTTCCTAGTTACAGGCAATTGAAGAAAATCACTAAAAAAGTTACTAGATTTTTAAACGCATATAGTTATTTAGCATTGATAGCTAGAAGCTTAAACCTTTTTTTAAATTAAAGCTGAGCCCAAATCCTTTCAAAAAAGTAGTTATAGCATATCGAAATCTTATTTTTTCCTTAATTTATAGCGTAATAAAGATTGGACCTGAATTTTCTATTTAAAACATTAATCAATAATAAAAGCTGAAATTAGGTCCAATCTTTATAACGCTATAACTTTAAGGAAAAAATAAGATTTCGATATGCTATAACTACTTTTTTGAAAGGATTTGGGCTCAGCTTTAATTTATAAAAAGGTTTAAGCTTCTAGTTATCAATGCTAAATAACTATACGCGTTTAAAAATCTAGTAACTTTTTTAGTGATTTTCTTCAATTGCCTGTAACTAGGGAAATATTGAGTGTTTATGACTATAACTTTAGCTTTTTTCATATTTTATCATCTGAAAACTTATCCTGAAGTTTGAGCAAAAACCGTGATCCGGAGGTGTGACACTCTCCTAGTAAGTTGTGTACAACTTTAATTTTTTTTATCAATTAGAAGTTTATTCTCTTTAGGGTTAAAAACAAAAGCTGATTCATCACAACTGAAAATACGAGAGGCATCAATATCCAATAAGTTTTTGTTATCAGATAATTTTGAACTTCTTTGAACCATTTACGCAGATCCTCTTCACTGACCTGGGCTCGCCTTTTCTTAATATTTTGAGGAGTTTGCAATGCTAGTTCTGGATGTCGTTGTTTAAAACCTTCAAACCAGTGTCTCCCTGGTCTTCTATCAGAAAATGGATTTTTTCTTGTCAAGTATTTGAGGATTACTGCCACACTATCTAACAACATTTCTTTGGTTAAAGAAAATCCAACTTCGCTAATAGATTTCATCCATGAGACGAGTTATTGTTCTTCATTTTCAGTTAATATGGTGTTTGGGCCACCTTTTTTTCCTACTGGGTATATTCCTAAATGTTTACATCTTATTGTAGAATAAGGAACTCCATGTTTAATACATGCAGACCTGCATGAAACTCCGTTGGCTACATCTTTCAGAACTGCAGCAAGAGCATCTACTGTGTAACTAAGACGAATAGATTGTTTTTTCTTTTTTCTTGAATCACGTACAGACATCTATAATAATAAATGAATAAATCGTCAAACTTTATTAAACTTTATAAACTAAAAGATTTTAATAACAGAATTATTATTAAAAAATTTTTGTAAAAAATCATTATTATATTTGTTATAATATCATTATTATATTTGTTATAATATCATTATTATATTTGTTATAATATCATTATTATATTTGTTATAATATCATTATTAATAAGATTATTAACAAAAAAGATTGTGATAAAATTATTATATCTATTCTTATAAAACATTATTTCAAATTAATTAATACGAGCAAAATTCACCTCGCTCCTGACGTCGCTCGCTTGCATTTTCATATATTATATTATTATATATAAATTTGCTAACTTCATTGACAATGGTAGTTCAATATAAAATATGTATTTAATTATTTTTCACATATTCATATCATTATATTTTACTGCATTTAAATAAAAAATTTTTCAATTTTTGCTTTCTCATAGAGAAAGCATTGTATCGATAGTAAAATTTTTTTTCTATATTTTCATTAATTTGTACATATTTGAACTCGGTGAGTCGAAAAAAGTGGTTTTCAGAAAATGTCTGTATGTGTGTGTGTGTGCGTGTGCGTGTGCGTGTGCTTGTGCGTGTGCGTGTGCGTGTGCGTGTGCGTGTGCGTGTGCGTGTGCGTGTGCGTGCGCGCGTGTGTGTGTGTGTGTGTGTGTGTGTGTGTGTGTGTGTGTGTGTGTGTGTGTGTGTGTGTGTGTGTGTGTGTGTGGATGTATAAATTCAGTTAGTAAACTGTATCTCGAGAACTACTCGATGGATTTGCTTCTAATTTTGCATGGAATTTAGTTTTGTGACTAACTTGCTGGGAAGGTATTGATAATTGGTTCTTCTAGCGTAGTTTTCATTTTAAAGTTTTTAAAAAGAAAAAAAAAATTCGACTTTTCGTTTTTTTGTTTTTTTTTGTTTACTACTCGATGAATTTGCTTCAAAATTTGCATGGAATTTATTTGTGATTGCCTGGATAAAATAAATTTTTAAAAACTGATTTTCTTAGCTCAGTTTTAATTTTAGAGCATTTTGAAATTAAAAAAAAAAATGTTTCCATTTATTAAGCCAATAAAATCTTAAAAACTACTCGATGGATTTACTTCAAATTTTCCAAACAATTCAATTTTTTGATAAACTGGTGCGAAAGCTATTGAGAATTGGTTTTCTTAGTGCAGTTTTTTTTAGAATCATTTTAAGAATTTTAAAAAAATTTCGATTTTTCATTTTTTTTTGTATTTTACGTAAACTACTCAAAGAATTTGTTCGAAAATTTGTATGGAACTTAATTTTGACTGCCAAAAGTATAAAAAATTTTTTAAAAAATTTTAAAAATGCTTTAAAATTAAAAGTGCGCTAAAAAAATTAGTTTACTTACGGTTGAAGAAAAAAGACAGAAGATGCAAATCATTAAGAGTTTCAAGGTCACCATAGAAACTATAACACCCTCAGACAGGTGCTTGAGAAAGGACACCTTATTCACCCAGACAGGTGGGGGAGGGGAAAGTGGATCAAATCAATTCACGATTATACCACCCCTTTATACTACCACACCTGCTAGACATGTAAAGGGGAGCGAGACAGGGGGTCGAGACAGGGGGGAGAGAGACAGGTGCAAAAAAATCGATATGTCTCGCTATACCATGCCATATACTACTAATGTTGAATATTAATATGACGAATTCTAACAATATATTAATACACGATATTTATGTCCACCTAAAGTAATGCACAGATTATGAGATTATCCTGTACATGGTATTTCACATACTGTAAAACGTCTAAGCGTTCATGAAAAAAATCAACAAAACGTATTTTTTAAAGAAGGAAAAGAAGAAATGATCATGCAAAAAAATGTGGGAACAACATTAACAGCATATTTTGAATTGAATAGAGAAAATTTTGAAGCACGAAATTACTTGTATTCAGAAATACCAAATTTTTATACATTTGATGAAAAACTGAAAAAGTGGAATAAAAGATAGAAAAAAAGAAAACCAATACTTAGTAGAATGTACGTAGTAAGTCCGAAAGATAAAGAACGTTATTTCATTAGGTTATTACTATTACATGTTAAAGGAGCTACATCTTTTGAAGCTTTGCGTACTGTTGATGATGTAATGTACAATTCGTTTTATGAGGCAGCTAAGGCAAAACAATTAATTAATGAAGATGAAGAATGGGATAGATGTTTACAAGAAGCATCTTCAGCAGAATTCCTTTATTTTCTCTATGAATTATTATTGCTTTCATTTGCGTTTTTCATAAACTTATAAATGCACGAGATTTATATAAAAAATGTAAAGATAAGTTATACCATCCTAAATACGAAAAACACATAAGTGAAAATCTTGCATTGAATGTTATTAAAAATAATTTACAAGTCAATGGATTTACTTTAAACGATTTTAATTTACCTAACATAAGCACATTTATAGAAGAAGATATTAATCAAACAATTTTAAATCATAATAATAATATTCTTAATGAATTAGAAATGAAAATAAATTCTTTAAATGATAAACAAAGGCAAATATTTAGCTCTACTATAAAAAGTTTAAACAACCAAAGTAAAGAAAAATATATTTTTATATACGGACCAGGTGGGTGCGGAAAAAGTTAGTTACTTAAAGTTTCAAGAGTTTATTTTAAATATCATACTATACATTATTTATGTATAGCTTGGACAGCTATAGCGGCGAATTCATTAGTCGATGGAAAAACCGTGCATACAACATTTAAACTACCGGTACAACTTGTAATGTTAAGCCTAATTCTGCAGAAGGCAAACAATTAAAGGTGACACAAATAATTATTTGGGATGAAATATCCATGACTTCAAAATTTTCTTTTGAAGCAGTTGATCGTCTTTTTTAAGATTTATACGATGTGAACCAACCCTTCGGTGGTAAAACAGTAATTGTATCAGGAGATTTCAGGCAAACATTACCAATTGTACGACATGGAAGCTGTATGAACATTATTGGAAATTTAGTTGAATTCAGTTTATTATGGCAGAATTTAGAGCTCAAAATATAAATTTATAAAAATATTTGGACCAAAAAAATATAGAGCCCAAGAAAATATAAGAATAAAAAAATATAGAGCCTAAGTAAATATAAGAATAAAAAAAATATCGGGCCCAAAAAATTAAAAGAATCAGACAAATATTAGGCCCAAATAAATATAGAAACCAAGAAAATATAATAATAAAAAAAATATTGTGCTCAAAAAATATAGAGCTTAGAAAAATATGAAACCCGAAAAAAAAGTTAAAAAAAATAAGGCCCAGAAAAATAAATGGCTCAAAAAAATTAGAGGCCCAAAAAAATGAAGCCCAAAGAAAATAGGATTCGAAAAAAGTAGGTCCAAAAAAATATAAGGCCGCGAGAAATATAGGACCAAAAAAAGTATGGAAGCCAAGAAATAAGAGGCCGAAAAAAATGAAGTTAAAAAAAAATACGACTCAAAAAAATGTAGAGCCTAAAAAATATAAGGCCCAGAAAAATATAGAGCTGAATAAAATATAGGACCCAAAAAAATTATAGAACCCATGAAAATATAAATTTCAAAAAAATATTGGGCCCAAAAAAATATAGAGCCAGAGAATATATAAGAATCGAAAAAATATTTGGCCCAAAAAAATTGAAACCCAAGACAATATAAAGCCCAAAGAAAATAGCACTCAAAAAAGTGGGGCCCGAAAAATATAAGGTCTAGAAAAATAGAGCTAAATAAAATATAGTACCCAAAAAAATTATAAAACCCAAGAAAATATCAATTTCAAAAAAATATTAGGCCCAAAAAAATATTTGTCTTAAAAAAATTTAGAGCCTAATAATATATAAGAATCGAAAAAATATTGGGCCCAAAAAATATACAGCCCAAGAAAATATAAAGTCAAAAAAATATTGGGCGCAAAAAATATAGAGCCCAAGAAAATATAAAGTCAAAAAAAAATATGTGGCTAAAAAAAATAGAAGGCCTAAAAAATATAGAGCCCAAAAAATATAAAGACCAAAAAAATATTGGGCCCAATAAAAAAAAAAAAAAATATAGGGCGCAAGAAAATATAAGGCCCAAAAAAATATAAAGCCCAAAAAAATATAGAGACCAAAAAAATATTGGGCCCAAAAAATATAGGGTGCAAGAAAATATAAGGCCAAAAAAAATATTGGGCCCAAAAAAATATAAGATCCAAAAAAATATGAGCCAAAAAGATGCTTATGGCTAATGAGGACTAATTATATAGGGTCCAATAAAAAATTGCTACTCTTATTACCAAAAGATTAAACACATTTAACAAATGCGGAGAACCGGAGAAACGGAAAAAAAGTGGTTTTACTTTAATATAATAAAGGATATAGGATACTTCTTACAAATGATATTGTACCTATATTTTGATGATAATAATACTGCCGTGTTAAGTAAAAACTTACATAAGTGTAAAATAAATAAAAGTTATAAAGTGAAATAATATCAATTTTGTCCGATGCAATTTTTAATTTTATAATACTTAAGTATTCTCTATTTCCTCATTTTTTAGCGAAAATTTTGAAACAACTTTTTTTTTATTGATTTAATGGGCTATTTTTTTATCGGATCTATTGATAGAAAAAATTCATTTTCCATCGAAATGTTACTTATGTAAGTTTTTACTTAACACGGTAGAATAAACCAATAAAAAATTTCTTTGTTAAAAATTAAGTATAAAAAAGCCATATAAAATGTTATTGAAAATATAAAACTATCTTCAACAAAATTTTAAAAAAATAATAAAATTTCAATTTAAATACTAAACGTACAAGAATAAAAGTAATATTACAGCTATAAACTTACCAGACCCACCCTTCAAAAGTTACATTTCTTGGTAAACACACATCCATTTAAAACATTTTTTAGGATTGTCTTTTTAGAATTCTGCAAGGAAACTAAAAATGTATATTAATTTTCACAATTTAGTATTCAATAAACAAATAATCTAATTTAATAACATTAACGATATATTTAACTCTTGTAGAGTGGGCCTGGCAAGTTTTTAGCTGTAATATTACTTTTATTTAATAAAGAAATATTTAACAACTTTTAACTGTCATGATAATTCTTTTTATTATTACTTTATAAGACTACGTTTCAGTCATATTTTTGATGACCCTTTTCAAGTACAAAATTTTCTTAAATTACATAACAATGTATAAACATTTTCCACCTGAAACATAACATATATATCTATATAAAACTTCCATTCATTAAAATTACAAAAACAAATTATCATCAAAATATCATATAATATTCTATGTACCCTTCAAAAATTTTTTTAAAAGAACAATGAAACATTATAAACTCAATTAAACAACTTAATAATAAATATATCTCTCCAAATTATTAATAATAGAGACCATCAATTAGCATGGTTTCAGTCTAAAGTATATACAAGTTGCAAAAACATATGATCAGATTAAAAGCAGAGAAATCGTTCACAACAGCAACTAGACAGAACACTATAAGAAGGATCACACAACATGAACTAGCAAGTTAAAAGATATCCATGTGGTAAGGCGCTGTTGTTAGATGTACATTTAGCACATGCGTATGTCAATTTTTGAATAAAATGTATCAACTATGAAAAGAATATTAATTACAAAAAACTTATAATGAATAATTTACACAATCAATCGTAATGAAATAAATAAATACTACTAAAAATATATATATATAATACCTCATCATATCTTAAACTTAGGAAAATTATTAACTACGATTTACAGTCCACACATTATTATCAATATAATCCTTAAAAACAGTCAACAACTTTTGCATGTCAAACATTCTGTTGATATTGTGCTTGTGAATGTGTATGTTGATCATTTCAGAGACCAATCTTTTATAATAATTACCCTCATTATCAAGTATTTTAACCTTATCAATGTCTAAATTCATACTATGACCAGTGTTTAGCTCATGAGAGTAAAGGGCCGATCTTTCACGCTTATGTAAACAATCAGACCTATGTTCCTTAACTCGAGTTTCAAGAGAACGACTGGTCTGTCCAATGTAGCAATCATTACAATCAGTACAATCAATCTTGTATACAACGTTATTTTTTAATGATTTTTTTGTAATATCTTTACCTAATTGTAAATTGCATTTAATTTTGTTATCAAGACTAAAAATTAATTTAAAATTAAACATTTTGCATATGTTTTTAAAAGTAAATTCCTGGGATTTTGAATAAGGAAATACAATTATATTGTTGGACTCTGAAAGATCCCTTACATTTAGATTGTAGTGATTGTACCTACTCTGCTTAATTCTTTTTTCAATATGTGTGTTTATAAATTTAATTGGGTAGTTGTTACCAATAAGCATTCTTCTAATGATATTGAAATTCTTAGCATGAAACTTTGTATTTGATAGCTTGAGCACTTTGTCCACCAATGAGAACACAATACCAATCTTTTGTGAAATTGGTCCATGAGAAAAGAAATTTAGGTATTGTCCCGAGCGAGTTTCCTTGAGATACCAATCAGTAATTATGTTGTTTTTATCAGTGAAATCAATGTTGACATCTAGGAAGTGTAAGGTGTTGTTTACAGGCACTTCCAGTGTGTGTTGTATGTGCCGATCTATAGAGTTGAAAGCAACAAGGACTTTATCGATATCACTACTTTTTGCACAAATGAGACTATCATCAACGTATCTTCTATAGAACAAAATTGAGTCCCTCAAACCTTCAAAACTATGAAGTTCAACATCCTGCATGACAATCTCAGCAAGAATAGGACTCAATGGACTTCACATAGCACAACCAAATATTTGTTTGTAAAATTTACCATCAAAAGTGAAATAATTATTGTTCATTATAAAACTTATTACATCAAGAAATTCCCGGAGTGATAAAACAGTGTGCTTATATAAGTGAGACCATCTTCTCTCAATTGAGGCCGAAATAGCAGACATATGGACATTGTTATATAAAGCAACAACATCAATACTAAAGAGTAAACAATTTTCTGGTTAAGGAACATAGGTCTGATTTTTTACATAAGCGTGAAAGATAAGCCCTTTACTCTCATGAGCTAAATACTGGTCATAGTATGAATTTAGACATTAATAAGGTTAAAATACTTGATAATGAGGGTAATTATTATAAAAGATTGGTCTCTGAAATGATCAACATACACATTCACAAGCACAATATCAACAGAATGTTTGACACGCAAAAGTTGTTGACTGTTTTTAAGGATTATATTGATAATAATGTGTGGACTGTAAATCGTAGTTAATAATTTTCCTAAGTTTAAGATATGATGAGGTATTATATATATATATTTTTAGTAGTATTTATTTATTTCATTACGATTGATTGTGTAAATTATTCATTATAAGTTTTTTGTAATTAATATTCTTTTCATAGTTGATACATTTTATTCAAAAATTGACATACGCATGTGCTAAATGTACATCCAACAACAGCGCCTTACCACATGGATATCTTTTAACTTGCTAGTTCATGTTGTGTGATCCTTCTTATAGTGTTCTGTCTAGTTGCTGTTGTGAACGATTTCTCTGCTTTTAATCTGATCATATGTTTTTGCAACTTGTATATACTTTAGACTGAAACCATGCTAATTGATGGTCTCTATTATTAATAATTTGGAGAAATATATTTATTATTAAGTTGTTCAATTGAGTTTATAATGTTTCATTGTTTTTTTTAAAAAAATTTTTGAAGGGTACATAGAATATTATATGATATTTTGATGATAATTTGTTTTTGTAATTTTAATGAATGGAAGTTTTATATAGATATATATGTTATGTTTTAGGTGGAAAATGTTTATACATTGTTATGTAATTTAAGAAAATTTTGTACTTAAAAAGGGTCATCAAAAATATGACTGAAACGTAGTCTTATGAAGTAATAATAAAAAGAATTATCATGACAGTTAAAAGTTGTTAAATATTTCTTTATTAAATAAATCATTTATACTGTCGTTAATCTCTATTGATAAATATTACTCTAATTTTTACTTTCACGTTAATTATTTACATTAAAGTTTTATTATTTTTTAAATTTTGTTGAAGATAGTTTTATATTTTCAATAACATTTTATATGGCTTTTTTATACTTTATTTTTAGCAAAGAAATTTTTCATTGATTTATTATTATCATCAAAATATAAGTACAATATCAGTTGTAAGTATTATTTTAAATACATTAAAACTTGACCACACATTATTGATTTCAGTATTTTTTCAAGTATATTTTTGTTATGATTAGATTCCCACTTTTTTATTATCTATAATGTTAAGGCCTTTTTTAGAGATATAATAATTTTTTTTTATAGTTGACTGTGTTGAATTAGTTTAAATTTTTGACAAAATATTTTTTATTTTTGAGATAGTGTAAAAAACTTTTTTTTAAACCTAACTTGCTGTAATTTTACCGTTTTCAAGGTTTTTCGTGCAGAGATATCACAACTTTTTCAAAGTCGCAAGTTTTTATCTCAATATCATTAAGTTCACCGATAACACAGGCCCACAAAATGAAAAAAAATGTCTGAACTTTTGACCGGACATACATATTCCCATGTATTTTTCGACGCTGAATCCGAATCTGTAATAAAAATATAGGGTTTTCCTACCTTTTCTCAGAGTTTTATTGAAAAAACCTCATTTTTTACGGTTTTTTTGCGGTCTTTCGAGTCTAGAAAAAACAAATCATGAGATACGGTTAATTCGACTTCAAAATCGAATTCTACGGGAAAAAATACACGGGAAACCATACCTTCAAATTTTTTTAACGCGATTCTAGTCCTCTGTATGGGGCTGAAAAGATGAGGAAATCGGTAAAAGTCGAAATTTTGCCTAAAATGGATTTAAACAATATTAAAATTTAATCATGCGTCTTTTGAAGAGTCGATAAACATTGGAAATACTATCCTGGGGTTTTTCAGATTGCTGATCATGAATTTGAAGTCAGATTGTGTAAAAACTACTTCTAGAGGGCGGTGACAAGAACTGTATATGGTAAATTTATCGATTTTTTAAAAATTTTACGTCTGAAATACTAATTTTAGAGTCTTTCACAGCATTGACTGTAAATTCAAGATATTAACTTAGCCTATTGTGTACGTTAAACTTAACATTTTGTCTATGTTTTCTCTCTCTCTCTCTCTCTCTCTCTCTCTCTTCCGATGTTTTTTTAAATTGGCTTACGCTTACGTACACGTTTCTCTTCGAATGACCGATGTAGTGGATTTCTGACACGTTTTTGTCCTTTTTCGCAGCTGTTTCTCTTTTTATCATCCAGCAGTAATCTGCTAACATGTTGATACCCCAGTTTCCTTGAAATCTACGTTCAAACTCCTTTAAATCTTGGTGAAATCGTTCACCATGCTCTTCACTAAAGTCTCCGTTATTTTCAGGAAACTGATCAACGTGTGAATCAAGAAAATGAAGTTTTAAGTTCATTAGACAACCCAATTTTTCAAAATTACGTACCATTCTTTTCACAATAGCTTTATAATTCGTGTCTTTGGCATTACCCAAAAATTTCGTCGATACCTCTTTAAAACTTAACCATGCTGCCTTTTCAACATCAGTCATGCTTTGTTCAAAGTTTTCGTCTCTAAATAAAGTTCGGATTTCAGGACCATCAAAAATACCTTCATTTAATTTAGCATCAGATTTATGGGGAAATACTTTGCTTATATATTGGAAGCATTGACCGTCCTTGTCCAAAGCTTTAACTAATTGCTTTATCAATCCAAGCTTTATATGCAGAGGCGGTATCAAAATTTTCGAAGGATTAACGAGTGGATCTTTTATAACATTCTGTTTTCCAGGTTCAAACGATTCTCTTGATGGCCAAATTTTCTTTTTATAGTGTTTTTCTCTATCTCTGCTATCAAACATGCATAAATAACATGGGTACTTCGTAAATCCAGATTGTTGTCCAAGTATCATAGATAAAATCTTTAAATCGCCACATATTTGCCATTTATGTTCTCTATATTTTATTTTCGTTAAAAGTAGTTCAAGATTGGAATACTCTTCTTTAAGTACTGTTGAATGTGCTAATGGTATAGGAGCATATTTATTTGTGATATTGAGGAGTACTGCTTTAAGGCTGCGCTTTGATGAATCAATGAATAGTCGCCAATTTTCAGGTTTGTATATGTTGGGTTTCAATTCATCAATAAAACCTTTCACGTCCGTGCAATAAACCATATTAGAATCATTCTTGAAATAATTTCTAAAGCGCTCTTCTCGATTACGATATGCACATACTTTAGTACCCTTTGTCAACATATTTCGTCTCTTAAACTCTGAAGCCATAAACTCTGATTGTTCCTTAGATAAACCACTCTTTCTAAATAAATCGTTCAGACTTTTTTGATCAAACTTTTCAACAGTTCGTTCTTCACCCTTAGGAATATACTCTTCATCACTATCCAGAGAATGTTCTTCAGGTGAACTTAGATCTTCTTCATTTGGTGTGTTTGTGTCAGAGACAATTGATCTGTCAATTTTTATTTATACTTATTCTGTTGTAAAACTGGGTACTGTTGTTTAGAAATGAATTCGGTTTCATTTTAAAGCTCCGTTCAGTTAATCACTGTTGTACACTGTCATTGATCTTAAAGCATTGTTTATAAACGAATGGGACTTATGATCTTTTTCCAAAGCTATATATATATATATATATATATATATCAGTACTCTATAAGGGTACCTAAAAAAACCTGCTGCTGCGAAGTATTGGTCACGATGACAACTGCCCTGAAAATGGGATGTGTAGAATGATTCGGTGTACTCAATACTTTGCAGTAACGAACCCAGTGAAGGCGCGCTGTCCTGCAGGGGAGCACTAGGATGTGAGAATGATGCCGTAGTGTGTCCGACGACGAGTTGACATTGTCCTCGTCAAAGTCGGAAAGCTCTCATACTTAGGCCTGGGGAGGTATGAGAGTTATCACCCCTAGGACGGCGGACTCACCTGCGATCGGAACAGGATTCCTAGTGTGTGGGGTTTAATTCAACAATATGGCTAATTCAAATTTTCAACCTTTTTTAAACTGCGCTGGTACATCCAATAACAGTTTTAACCATACGTGTAATGGATCTCAAGATAATTTCTGTTGTGTATGTTCAGAATATATTGGACAACGAAACAAAAGAAAAATCACAGATAATATTAATTTTATCTATCAAAAATGTTTTGATATTGAGATTTCTCAACAGGATAAAATTTGGGTTCCTCATTATATATGTGCTTCATGTTATGCCATGATGAATCGATACAACACCAGTCAGGCTAGGTCCAAATTAAAATTTACTATACCTACAAAGTGGAAGGAACCAAAAGATGAAAATGATTGCTATTTTTGTTTAACAAAGATACAAGGTTTAGACAAGATACAGAAAAAAGGAATAGTATATCCTAATACTTCTTGTATAGAATTTCCATCCAAGAATTTTATAGATATTTTTGAAAATAAAGATTCGAGAGATAGTTTTACAACAGGCTTAGGGAATCTAAATGTAGATGAAAACTCGACAGATGAAACAACTGAAAATCTGATTGCCGCAGACGGAAGCTCATCAAATGAAGAAGATCTAAGTTCACCTGAAGAACATTCTCTGGATAGTGATGAAGAGTATATTCCTAAGGGTGAAGAACGAACTGTTGAAAAGTTTGATCAAAAAAGTCTGAACGATTTATTTAGAAAGAGTGGTTTATCTAAGGAACAATCAGAGTTTATGGCTTCAGAGTTTAAGAGACGAAATATGTTGACAAAGGGTACTAAAGTATGTGCATATCGTAATCGAGAAGAGCGCTTTAGAAATTATTTCAAGAATGATTCTAATATGGTTTATTGCACGGACGTGAAAGGTCTTATTGATGAATTGAAACCCAACATATACAAACCTGAAAATTGGCGACTATTCATTGATTCATCAAAGCGCAGCCTTAAAGCAGTACTCCTCAATATCACAAATAAATATGCTCCTATACCATTAGCACATTCAACAGTACTTAAAGAAGAGTATTCCAATCTTGAACTACTTTTAACGAAAATAAAATATAGAGAACATAAATGGCAAATATGTGGCGATTTAAAGATTTTATCTATGATACTTGGACAACAATCTGGATTTACGAAGTACCCATGTTATTTATGCATGTTTGATAGCAGAGATAGAGAAAAACACTATAAAAAGAAAATTTGGCCATCAAGAGAATCGTTTGAACCTGGAAAACAGAATGTTATAAAAGATCCACTCGTTAATCCTTCGAAAATTTTGATACCGCCTCTGCATATAAAGCTTGGATTGATAAAGCAATTAGTTAAAGCTTTGGACAAGGACGGTCAATGCTTCCAATATATAAGCAAAGTATTTCCCCATAAATCTGATGCTAAATTAAATGAAGGTATTTTTGATGGTCCTGAAATCCGAACTTTATTTAGAGACGAAAACTTTGAACAAAGCATGACTGATGTTGAAAAGGCAGCATGGTTAAGTTTTAAAGAGGTATCGACGAAATTTTTGGGTAATGCCAAAGACACGAATTATAAAGCTATTGTGAAAAGAATGGTACGTAATTTTGAAAAATTGGGTTGTCTAATGAACTTAAAACTTCATTTTCTTGATTCACACGTTGATCAGTTTCCTGAAAATAACGGAGACTTTAGTGAAGAGCATGGTGAACGATTTCACCAAGATTTAAAGGAGTTTGAACGTAGATTTCAAGGAAACTGGGGTATCAACATGTTAGCAGATTACTGCTGGATGATAAAAAAGAGAAACAGCTGCGAAAAAGGACAAAAACGTGTCAGAAATCCACTACATCGGTCATTCGAAGAGAAACGTGTACGTAAGCGTAAGCCAATTTAAAAAAAACATCGGAGAGAGAGAGAGAGAGAGAGAGAGAGAGAGACAAACATAGACAAAATGTTAAGTTTAACGTACACAATAGGCTAAGTTAATATCTTGAATTTACAGTCAATGCTGTGAAAGACTCTAAAATTAGTATTTCAGACGTAAAATTTTTAAAAAATCGATAAATTTACCATATACAGTTCTTGTCACCGCCCTCTAGAAGTAGTTTTTACACAATCTGACTTCAAATTCATGATCAGCAATCTGAAAAACCCCCAGGATAGTATTTCCAATGTTTATCGACTCTTCAAAAGACGCATGATTAAATTTTAATATTGTTTAAATCCATTTTAGGCAAAATTTCGACTTTTACCGATTTCCTCATCTTTTCAGCCCCATACAGAGGACTAGAATCGCGTTAAAAAAATTTGAAGGTATGGTTTCCCATGTATTTTTTCCCGTAGAATTCGATTTTGAAGTCGAATTAACCGTATCTCATGATTTGTTTTTTCTAGACTCGAAAGACCGCAAAAAAACCGTAAAAAATGAGGTTTTTTCAATAAAACTCTGAGAAAAGGTAGGAAAACCCTATATTTTTATTACAGATTCGGATTCAGCGTCGAAAAATACATGGGAATATGTATGTCCGGTCAAAAGTTCAGACATTTTTTTTTCATTTTGTGGGCCTGTGTAATCTGATACTTTAATATAATAGCACTAGTTTTATAGCTAATTGAATCAACCTAATTTTTATATATATTTATTATTAGAAAATATTTGTTTTCGGAAAAATTTTGATCTCATTTTCTTCTACACTTTCAAATTAATCAACTATTATAAAACTTATTTTGTCACTAACTATCGTATGAAAAACTAATTAATTACTTAAGAATGTTTTAAAATATGCAAATATTATGAAGCTAACTGATCACATGAATTCCCATGATTTCGCGGCAGCTCGTCAGCTATATAGACCGAGACACTAAATTTGCCCACAACATCCGCCGAGAAACTGAAACAACCCGATATAGAAAATAAATCGACAGACTAACCTGTAATAATATAAAATATCATAAAAACTTGACTTTTAGCCATGTGTTTTTGTTGTCAGATAAAACATTAGATCATTTTATGTATACTTGTAATTAAATAATCTGTAAATATTGAAACATAATCATTAACTCAAAGTTTTAATCTTTGAACATCACAAATTCAAAGTAAATAGGGAAAGCCGTAGCGTTCCGCTAACTCGCCATAAGGAGCGCTACCACGCTCTCTCGGGCTTATTCAGTAATACCGTAACGTCTAACGGCAAGCTTAACGCCGACTCGCGCATGCGCAGATATCATTTTTCAGCAAATACTATCGAATATCGCGAACGTTATCAGAGATCATGTTGACGTAACGACGAAAAACTTCTAAACTGAAGCGCTAAGTCGATTTTATCGACAAATTTTACAACCAATTTGAAGCTTGGTTGTAAATCGTACGTTAAACTGTAAAACATTATATTATTCATAACATATGTATATACATTGACAGAAAAGATTTCTAGAAGCAAAAGAATTACTCCGATTTGATGTGATCATTCAAATGGAAAAATAATTCCTTAGATGTAAGTAACTAGATGTTTAAATCAATTTTTTGCTCCACGGATTTTAAGTTATATCCAAGAGAATCGAGATATCTTTTCTGTCAGCGTATGTATATCCTATATATATTTAAAGCAAACATTATTTTATTATTTACATTAGTGATCATAAAAATTATTTGTATGATTAAATGATAAATTGTGTATAATTTAAAATTCAATTGGATCTGCAGGTTCTAAAGTAACTTATATGTTCTTTAATAAAAACGAACAGAAAAAAATAATATAAATATTGTTTGAAATAAACTTATCTTATTACCATTAAAAAATGCTGCTAAGTGCTTTGGCGAAATTCTTTCTCATAGAGCTCTTGAAGTTTCATTAATTTTTTTATATTTATTCAAATGTGATTTTAATATTAAAAAATTGTCCAACATTAATATTTACTCATATTGTACTTTATAAATTTCGAACATATATGCTAGCTGTTTGCTTTTTCAACATTTATAATTTATTTTAAATCATCAAGTAATACAAAAAAATTGGTTCTATTGAAAAAAATAATATAATGTGGTAATAAAAAAAATGATGACAACAAAATTTCTAATCTTTATAAAATGCAATCATATTTATATATAAATACAGTTCATGTTTATAGCTCTATAGAAAAAACTACTTTATGAATACCAATTTTCAATAGCTTCCCGTCTACTTATACAAAAACATAGATAGTATGCGAAATTTGAAGCAAATACATCGAGTAATTTTCGAGATCTAATTGGCTGAATAAATAACATTTTCTTTTCAAAATTTCTTTTTCAAAATTTTAAAAATGCTCTAAAATTGAAACTACCCTATGAAAATCAATTTTTGAAAATTTCCCTTCTTTTGGCAGTTGTAAATGATTTCCCTGCAAATTTTAGAACAAATCTATCGATTACATTACGTAAAATAAAAAAAATAAAAAATAAAAAATCGAAATTTTTTTTTTAATCTTTAAAATTCTCTAAAATCGTTACCACACTAAGAAAATTAGTTTCTAAAAGCTTATTTTTTTCAGACAATATCGAATTGCTTGCACAAAAATTTTGGAGAAAATTTATAGTATGGTTGACACAAAATAGAAGATAAATGAAAAATAAAATTTTTTTTTTAATTTTCAAAATGCTCTAAAATTAAAACTGCTCTGAGAAAATATGTTTTCTAAAGCTTGTTTTTTTTCAGATAGTAGCAAATAACTTGCATTTAAATTTTGGAGCAAATCTATCAAATGGTTTTCGTAAAATAGAAAAAAATTAAAAATAAAAATTTTTTAAAAATTTTTTAAAATGCTTTTAAATTAAAAGTGCGCTAAGAAAATCAGTTTTCGAAAGTTTTTCTACTTTTGGCAGTCGAAATTAAGTTCCATACAAATTTTCAAACAAATTCTTCGAGTAGTTTACGTAAAATACAAAAAAAAATGAAAAATCTAAAGTTTTTTAAAATTCTTAAAATGACTCTAAAAAAAACTACGCTAAGAAAACCAATTCTCAATAGCTTCCGCACCAGTTGATCAAAAAATTGAATTGTATGGGAAATTTGAAGTAAATCCATAGAGTAGTTTTTAAGATTTTATTGGCCTAATAAATAGAAACATTTCTTTCAAAAATTTCAAAATACTCTAAAATTAAAACCAAGCTAAGAAAATCAGTTTTTTAAAATTTATTTTATTCGGGCAATTACAAATAATTTCTGTGCAAATTTTGAAGCAAATTCCTCGAGTAGTAAACAGAAAAAACCAAAAAAATGAAAAATCGAATTTTTTTTTTTAAACAACTCTAAAATGAAAAGGATTTGAGCTCAGCTTTCATTTAAAAAAAGATATAAGCTTCTAGCTAACAATGCTGAGATACCATAAGCTTTTAAAAATCTAGTGACTTTTTTAGTGATTTTCTTCAATGGCCTGTAACTAGAGAAATATTGAGCGTTGGTCTCTAAAATTTTGGCTTTATTTATGTTTCAGCATCCAGAAAACATTCCTGAAATTCGAGCAAAATTGGTGACCCGAAGGTGAAACACTCTCCTTGTTAGATTAGAAGATTTTCGTCGTTGCGTAAATATGATCTCTGATAACGTTTGCGATATTCAATAGTATTTGCTGAAAAATGATTACTATGCATACGCGCGTCGGCGTTAAGCTTGATGTTAGACGTTACGTTATTACTGAATAAGCCCCCTAATATTAAGGTTAAGAGTAACGTTAAATTAATATATTGACATTAGCGCAAACATGAATAAATTTACTCAAATTGCAAAAATCTATTTATAAGAAAGGGATAGCAAATAGAGAGGATGCTACGCGAACTAAAATGCTTTATGAAGCAGGAACGAATATGCGCACTTTTAACAATAAAGTTTCCGCGAGGCAAAAAACTCTTAGTTAATAAGATATATAAGAACGGTAAGAACGGTAGAATACCGTGACATATTTAACTAAAATTCTTTTTCGATATTCTTCCCTAATTTATTCTGAAAATGATTTCACACTTTTTTAACCAATTGCTATCATGCTAATGTACAATACAATTAAACTATTTCACAATAAAATAAATTTTTTATGTATTTTTTAAAAAATAATATAATTTTCAGACATTTTGACTTCGACTTAGATAAGACACTGTATTTCTTTATAGCGGGTCGTTATGAATTTGGAAATAAAGGAGCTGATATTTTTATAGAAGCTTTAGCAAGATTGAATCATTATATCAAAGTAGCTAAAATAGATATTACTGTCGTCGCTTTTTTAATTTTTCCAGCAAAAACAAATAACTTTAATGTGGAATCACTTCGAGGACATGCAGTAAGTAATTAAGTATTTTTCGTTCAAATTTCATTATCTAAATACGTTCTGAAATCAGTATTTTCAAATTATGTTGCTGCTTAAAAATTCTCATATATATAGTTTAATAATTGATAAAATGAAGAGTATAATGTCATTCGCATATTAGATACTTTAATGCCATATGAAAATGAACAGATTGAAATTTAAAATTCGTACTGTTTCTGATTTTTCCATGCCACTGCACATAAATTACAATAATTTAAATACTTATGTTTTTTAGATATTTATGTTAATATTTTGTTCAAATAGCAGAGTGAGTAGTATCCTAAATAATAAGGACAAGAGAATGTAGAAAAGAGGTTAACCGGTTAGCATATTCCATTCTTTCCAATATTCGTAAATCCCTGTAATTTTGATAAAAGAATATTTTTTAATGATAACGCGAATATTTACAGAAAATCACTAAACCGAAAAATTATTTCCCAAGACTGTTCTTTGAACTTTAATTGGCCTTTCAAACTATAGAGGACTATTATAAAGCCATCCTAAGACTGTTGAAATTTGCTAATTTTTTCATATTATAATATAGAGGTACAAAAAATTTTTTTCTAATTTAATGTAAATTATTTATTTAGTGCCAATACAGACAATTTTTGTTAATAAATGTATTGTTTGTAATGTTACATAGGTGCCCTATTTAATTGCACATTATACAAAAATTTTTAAGCTTGAAATTGTTTTTTAATTATTTCATGTAATTTTTTTACAAATCAAAATTATAAAAAAATCTTGTCTATTCCGTCAACTATCTAATTTTTTTGATGAATGTGAACGAATTGACTTATCTTTTAGGGTTTTTCGGACAAATTTTTATTATTTTTTTTTATAATTTTTAAATTTTAATTTTATTAAACCATTCATAATTTATTGAAAAGCACAAAACACCTTTTCTTTGGTCCCTCCAGCGAATTTAAGTTTATTGCTTTATTTACTAAAAAATTTACTTTAGAATAAGCTTTAATAAGTTTTTCACTTTATCTTATTCAGTTTTATTCATATGAGGGTAATAGTACGATAAACTTTTGATTATTTTTTTCTCAATTTTACTATTTTGCAATTCTTCTCAAAGGATCCCGCACAAAATGATAGGATTTTAAACTTCAGCAGAATTGTCATAATAGTTACTGTGTAAAAAAAAAACTGGAAAATATATGTAAAATTGCAATTATTGTACAGGATGTACTGTATTAATATGTAGTAGTGAGATTTAAGTATTATAAAATCACTACTGTTACTTTGTAATCAGTTTGTAGAGACAAGTATCTATTCTTTACAAACTACGACAGCAAACACGCTTTCATCATTAAATGTATTAACGCGCATTTGAATCGCCTAACATCTTTGAAATATCTGTTTATTTTATTTTTGTATTAAAAGAGTAATACTTAGCGATGGCGTTTAGAAATAAAGTTTCTTGTTATATATATAGCAGACAAGCAGCACCGGCTCAGATGTGCAAAATCAATGATCAAAACAATGTTCACAAACGTGAAATAGCCATTCTTAAACGGGAGGAGGCCAATAATCCACCTTTAGAGCCTAATGGCATAACTCGCATTTGTAACCAGTGCAACATTATTATAACAAATGAAATAAGACTTTTGGAACAGCATCCCAACTGCATACGTTTGAAAGTTTTGAGAGGTGTCTTAGAAAACTCCGGTTTTCTTTGCAGAGCCCACAATGATCTTCATAGATTATCATTACTGACTCGAGTAGACATTTTTGTTAACTAAATATTTTTATTCTTAAATTCATGAGAACGTGCTCTCATCATTTAAATGAAAATTGTCACATTTTGGATATTTTTATTGGTGGCTTAGAGTCTTTTAAGAGACCTTATAATCTAAAAAGTTAAGAATTAGCGCTTTTTTGCCAGGGCTGAGGTCTTATACAAATAATTATATCAACACTAGTTATAAAAATAAATTATATTTCTCAGACGAGTGAGTTCAATCATTTGACTTCCTTAACTAAATATTAATTCAATGAGCTTCTCGAATATTGCAATCCTATTCCGGTACAAAATGGTTCCAAATATGTATAAAAAAACATCTCATAACGTTTTTATGTCAACTACGAAAGGGCATCTCAGATGAATTACTAAAAATGATCTTTCAGTACTCTAGTCGACAATCAGTCAGTCTTGCCATAAGCACTGTACGACAATTTTCAGCTTTAAGATTTATACGTTAAGACATAGGATTTGGTGCCATTGATAGAAATACTTTCATACAAAGACATGTTACAGATTTTTCAAACCGACTTTATAATCCAGAACCAGAAACTCGAAGGGCAATAGTAATTGATGATACTTATAACAAAATAGAAAAAAGTTCCAACTTTCGTGTTCTCCGTCAAACATTTTGTGGACATAAGGGATATCATCTCTTAAAAATAGCCTTATTAGTAGCACCAGATGGATACATACTAGCTATACAAGGCCTGTATTTTTTCGATGCGTGGAATAACGATGCAGCTAAGCTTCTTAAAGAATTAAATGATGTCGTAGAGGGGATGGAGCAGGGTTTAAAGACGGCAATATTGTTCTTGTCGATCGAGGATACAGGGATGGTACCGATTTTCTAGAAGGAATCGGAATTTATTATCATATGCCAGCATTTTTACAACGAAATGAGCGTCAACTCTCTACTGAGAGTGCCAACTATTCTAGATTGATTACTAAATCAAGATAGATAGTTGAATCTCGCAATGGATATTTAAAGTCTACATTCAAATTTTTCGATAAGGTCGTTTCATATACTCATATTCTGCATCTTAGAGATTTCCATTGTATAGCTAATGGATCAATAAATAAATATCATGAACCTATCTTAATACAAGGAGCAAATGAAGACTTGGCAAGAGCTATGTTAGAAAAGGTGCAGAAAGCTAATTTTCTAAAAGCAAGAGTAGAAGTAGACAACTTGTTCAACAGACGTAGATAGTGGGTACTTCTTGATGAAAATGAAGTTCACGATTTTCCACGTTTTGATCTGCAATATTTGCGTGATCTTTGTTTTGGCGTATATCAAGTGAATCTTGCACGCAAACATATACAAAATAAACGCTACAGAGAGGCTAATGAGATAATCTAGTATGATCGAAATTGATTAGAGCCAAAATTAGTAAGACTCAGAGTATATTTAAGACATCGAAATCTAACTAGATATCAGTTATGGATATCTTACAATAATAATAATGACAATGAAGTTCCCCCGATAACCGGATACTACTGCTGCCGTCCAAAGTAAGAAAACCTTAACTCCAATGGGATTCCAATGTAGTTAACCACTTTTATACTTTGGACGGCAGACTGCACCTGTAAGTCTGGTGCGAGAATGCTTGGAACATGGGCTCATGTTGCTAGTGCACTATGGTATTTAGGATATGCCCACCACGAAGCAAATATCAGATATTCTGCAACATCTATTTTAGATTATGTTTCAGATGCTGAAAACAGACCTATACCAGAAAATGAAAACATAGAGATTATTTAGATCAAAGTAACATTCAACCTACTTATTTTTTTTTGTTAACGCATAAACTATGTGATACATTAGAAATCTGAATTATCTCAATCGGCCCTTTTCAGAGCAAAATGATGGTTTAAATCTGATTTAACAGCTTCCCTGCGGTGCACATTAGATCACGCTAATGCTGACGGTGATATAAAATATTTTTTTTTACACAATTATATAAAAGTATACATGCATGTACGTACAAATACACGAAATCACCAATAAACCACATATACACATAAACACTTATACGCACACAAACACACTCACACGCAAGCACGTACATGCTGACGTATATCCTTGTGTCTAAGTAATAAAGCATCGACTTCTTCTCATAAAAGCATCTCAGGATTTTCTAAACTTGATTTCGAAAAATCTATTTATTTTTCTGTTTTGTGCCCATGAGAACATTTAATCAGGAAGTTATAAACTAGAACATATACAAATTTTAGACAATTCTGCTGAAGTTCGAAATCCTATTATTTTGTGCGGGGTCCTTTATAGCTGAAATAATAGATACACTAAATAAAATTATCTTTTTATTGCTAGATTGAATAATTATCTGACGTTTCAAAGCGCCCTTTTTTTCTTTTTATTTTTATTGTACATTGTTATTATTATTTTTTATTTTTATTTAATTTTTTTTCTCATTTTTCGTTTTTAATTGTTACATTTTTTATTTTTATACAATTATTATTTAATTATTTAAAATTTTATTATTAGATGTTTTTATTTATTTAGTTAATTGCATTTAAGTTTTAATTAATTTTTTCTTATTATTTTCAAATTATTTATTCTCAATTGAAAAATATATTTTTATTTATTTTATTTAATGAATTATTAGTTATTTAGTTATATTTTAATTTTATTTAATTATTATATTTAATTTATTAGATAATTTACCTTTATAAAGGCATAGTAAGCGCGTGACCTATATACAAGGTTGTGTATAGGTCAACGCACAGCTGGCTTACAGTGCGCAGAGCAACCTCACAGCGCGCTTATTATGTCTTAATATTTAAGCATATAAGAGCGAGCGAGACGGAGAAATAAAACTCCGAACCTTTGTAAAGCCCGTAAGCGCGTGAAACTTTGAAAGCTTCCACCAGTGTAAGAGAGATGGAGAGAAGCTCGGCGCGTATATAAACGCAAGCTTAGCTGGCTCTTATGCCTTATTCTTGAATCAACTCTGACGGGTAATACATTGGGACATACGAGCGTTTAGACTTGACGCCCTTTGTTCACCTGAGTTAATATTGAATTATAAACTGGATTTAATTTTTTTCTTGGCCTTAAAATATCTTAGCTTATAAAAAGAAACGATTGGAACATACAAGTGCTTAAGCTTAACGCCCTTTGTTTCTTAAAGCCAAAATTAGAAATAAAACTTGATTTTTTAAACCGATAAAAATTGGGACATATAAGTGCTTAGGCTTAACGCCCTTTGTTATCTAAGGTTTTTATTTTAAAAAAAGTATAAATTGAGCTCCACTGACTCTGGGAAAATGCAAGCGCCTTAGGTTTAACCACCCAGGTTAATATCAAGAACTATCAATTAAAAGAAAATAAATTTCACTGAGTTTGCGTTTTTAAAGAGCTTCTCTTTTTTTCTCACCGGAGAGTTCTCTTTTTTTTGTAATTATGTATATATATATATATATATTTATTTATTTAAAATAAATAAACATTAAATATAATTTATATATCCTTCCTTTATTTTCTTTAATAATAAACACATTTAAATTTTATGTACTAATAAAGGAAACGTCCAGCTTTTTAAATTAGCTGACATTTCATCAATAAAATATTTAACAGCTACCCTCCAATCTGGCCTATTGCCCGAACGAAGCTTGCGTAGTTTATTAGATACATTTAAGAAAAATATACAAACCGTATACATAAAATTGAAAATCTATGTAAGATTAGCATCGCGTTTATATTACACAGTAATTAATCCAGCATCGAATTTGGACCATAACTTTTTTTTTTTTTTAAGGAACTATTACCTACTTGGGCACGTTACAATTAATATATCAATAGTTCGCAAAATTTTTTTTACAGAGATCTAATTAAAAAAGTTTTTAAAGTGAACTTTTAAAAATATTTATTGATTTTTTATTGATTTGAATTAAAAAAGTTAATTTACAATTTTATTTTGATGAAATATTAATCTGGACCCTTCGTGGGTAACCATAAATTTAGGGACATGAAGGATAACCTAGGTCGTAAATGATTTATTAATAATTTCTCTATGAAAATTCCGATCAAAAAATCTGAAAAAATTCTGAAACACTCATTTTTGCATGACGTCTGTCGAGTTGGCAGGACAACTTTGTCCTATCGAGATAGAACCAAGCTTATAATTTGCCGCCAATTATTCGCGATTTGAGAAAATTTTCCGCGGCTTTTCTTTCGGTTTGAACTGGTAATAATGCTAAGCTAACGTCAAGTTAGCAGGATATTATCTATAAAACTATGAACGCGTTGTCGCAAATACTTGTAATTAGGCTTATAATTTGCTGCGTATTTGCCGCTGCAAAGATATGATTCCCCGAATTCGAAATATTGCAATTAAGGTAATTTGTTACTAACAAATAATTTGAGAAAATTGAAAATTCCGAAGAGAATAAAAAAAATGTTTTTGCTTTCTTTCAACTATTTAAAACGTTTAACACAATCAAATTTTTTTCACAGTAACGCTTCATTCTTTTAAAAAAAATTATTAAAATTTAACAAAATAAAGAAAACTTCAAAAAATTCATTTTTGGTTACGTAAATAATTTTTTTTCTTGAAATCTAAAATGAAAGAATACTAATGACCTGAAAATTTTTTGAAAAGTGCTCAAATTACTTCATAATATGTAATTTTACCAAAAATCAAATTTTCTGATAGACAATTTTGATAAATAATATACATCAAATAATAAAATTACTGACACTCCTATAAAAAATATTTACTCAATAAGGCAAAATAATACATGATGTGTATTTGTTATCAAAGTCAATAAGATTGATGGAAAACATAATTGAAAAAAATTAGGATTAAAATGAAAAGAATGAATACTTGAAATAACCAATGCCTTTTTAATGGCCAGGAAGCGGCTATTTGAAAGCCTAGATTGCTTAGAATTCAATTAGTTTTTGACAAGCTATTAAGGGTATGTATACTAACATGATGTCTACTAGAAAACTATTTAAGCCAAAATATGGTCACAGCTGATTCTTTAAATGTATGCGATTTTCAGAGCAAAAAACAGAAGGCAAATTAAAAACTCAGTTTTGCTAAAATTCAATAAGTATTTTACAAGTTATTAAGAGTAGCTGTACTAATATGATGTCAACTAGAGAACTGTATTTTAGCGAAAATATGACAGTAGATAAATATTTGAATATATGCGTTTTTCAAAAAAAAAGTAGATAATCATAAACCTAGTATCGTTAAAATATATAGAGCAAATGACAAGTAGTTAAAGTTTTTTGTACTGATATGATATCTAATAAAATATATTATTTCTCCAGCAATATGACCGCGGCTGAATTCTAAAATGTAAGCATTTTTCATTGCTAGAATGCAGAAAAATAAAAGCCTAGTTCTGTTAGAATTCAATAACTTATTGATGAGTTATTAAGAATATTGTGTACTTGAATGATGTCTAAAAAACAGTACTGTAGCCGAAATATGACCACGGTAAATTAAAAGCCTAGTTCTGTTATAATTTATTACGTTTCCGACATGTTATTGAGGATACTTGTCCTTTAATGATGTCTTATAGAAAACTGTACTGTAGCCGAAATATGTCCGTGGCAAATTCTTTAAATACATGCATTATACAAAGTCAAAAAGCGGCAAATATAGAGCCCAGTTCTGTTAAAATATATTAAGTTTTCGACGATTTATCGAAGGGATGTGTGCTTAAATGATGTCTGAAAACTATTATAGCCGAAATATGACTACGGCAAATTCTATGAATTTATGCATTTTATGAAGCTGAAAGGCGGCGAATGAAAAGCCTAGTTCTGGTAGAAATCAAAAACCTATTGATGAGTTATTAAGGATATGTGTACTTGAATGATGTCTCAAAAAAAAATAGTATTGTAGCCGAAATATGATCAGGGCAAATTGAAAGCCTAGTTATGTTAGAATTCATCACGTTTTGGACGTGCTATTAAAGATATACGTCCTTTAATAATAACTTATAGAAAACTGTACTGTGGCCGAAATTTGACCACGGCGAACTTATTGAATGTATGCATTTTACGGAGCCGATAAGCGGCAAATCAAAAGCCTAGTCATAGTAACATTCAATAAGTTTACAACAAGTCTTCAAGGATATTAGTAGATAAGCTAGGCCGGTTCTAACTCAGCTATAATACCATTTTCTTAAAGACATCATTAAAGCACACATACTCTCTATAACTGATCGAAAATGTAATAAATTTTAACAAAACTAGGCTTATAATTTGCTCTTTTTTTTCTTGAAAATCATATATATTTAAAGAATTGTCCAAAGCCGTATTTTGGCTACAATACTTCTTTGAGATATCATTTAAGTACACATACCCTCAATAATTCATGGTAAACGTATTAAATTTCAACAGAACTAGGGTTTTGTCAAAAACTTATTGAATTCTGCAGAACTGGGCTTTTTATTTACCACTTTTCGGCTTTGTAAATGCATACATTCGCCGTGGTCATATTTTGACTACAATACAGTCTTTAGACATCATTTAAGCACACATACCTTTATTAACTCGCCGAAAACGTGATAAATTTTATTAAATTTGACCTTTTTATTTGCTGCTTTTCAGCTTCATGAAATGCATGCATTTAGAGAATTTGCTTTGGTCATATTTGAAGTAGTTCTATCGTCACTCTCAAGTCAATGTAGAGATTGAAAAAAATATTCTTATATATGTATGAAATAAATTAAAAAATTTTCAAAAAATATTTTATTATTTTTAAATTGTATTAAACTGGGATTAGTTATGATAGGTAATGATCAAAGATTTTTCCAGACATTGATTTGATTAAAATTTAAATAGGTTAACGAAATTTGACATATAAAAACATGTATTTTGACATTCAAAACATTCCATTTCTAAAGAGTACCCCCCGTTAAGATAGGTAAAATGCCCTCCCTCATATATTTCAAAACTAATATTTTTTCTTGTTTTTATAGTAATTAAGATTAGGTTTTGTTATATTTATAGTTTCCTAACACATACCCTAACCTCAACATTACCTAAAAATCACTTTTTTATAAAATTTTTTTTTTATCTGGAAGGATGAATGATATTAATCCCGCGAAAATCATATGACTAGGACTTAGCACTCTCTTTTACTGTGATTTTTTGCGAGTCCTAGAAAGCAGTTTTTCTAACCTAAAAATAACATTTAAATCATAAAATCTCCGTAACTTTCCTCAGGGAGGGGCTACAAGCAATTTTCTGAGCTTGAAATTTGTATTTTTAAAAAACAAATACAATTTATAATGACGAAAAATTCGATTCTGGCATGGCGCCATGGCGAAAAACTCGAAAAACCATTTTCTCATAGGTTTTCTGTCGGTTATTGGTCTCTAGAAACTCACAAATCATTTTTAGAGAAAAAAACATAGCTTTATTGGATTTTACGTGAAGAAATACATTAAAAATGTGCATGATTACTTGAGGAATACTTGGATGCTGTTACAAAACAATTAAAAAAATAAAATAATTCTGAAATTATTACATATCTACTTTGCATCGTTGCTGTATTTTATGTTTTTATGACTTTGGTCATCTCTTTAGAGTTTCAAAGCTACTATTCAATGTATTCATAGGCAAATGACGTCTACTGTACGCGAAAAACAAAGACAAATACTAGACAGATAACTATAACTCCTATATATATATATATATATATATATATATATATATATATATATATATGTGAAATAACTTGCTATCCCTCGTATATACATAAGGAATGGTGAGTTGTTCTTAGGAAACGCAAATTATTTTTCTTATACATAGATAAAAAACCAATGTTTATCTATTCCTGTAACTATTCTTTTTAGTGTTCTTTTTTAGCTTGTAAGAGACCTAACATGTTTTCTGTCCTCCATAAATCACGAACTCGATAGATTTGAACAATTAAATGATTCCAATTAAGTTCCAAATTCAAAAATTAAAAGATCATTATCTCTTTAGAGTCATAAAGCTACTATTCGATGTATTTACAGCTAAATTACGCCTATTGCACGCCAAAATAAGATTTTTAAACATAACTGAAGTAACGGTCGTATCATCTGTCTTTTTGTATTACAGTAGACTCTGGATACAAGAGAATCAACGGGCCTTCAGGAGAGGAATTTTCTTGAAAATTCTCTCATACAAAGAGTCCCCAACACGCTCGAGTCAAAAGTGATACCCACACCTACTGTTTTGTTGTGTGAGTTGTATCCAACATGCGTGTATATTCTGTCTCTCTCACTTTCATAGTGGTAAGATAACGCAAATACTTAGGCTCACGCCCATATTTAGGAGAAAGAGCTCGAAATCTCTTATATCGCAATCTCTTGTATCGAGAGATCACTGAATCATTAGAGAGACAAAGACGGAACAAGGTTTTAGTAACAATATATATATATATATATATATATATATATATATATATACACAAAGAATAGTGAGCTATTGCTAGGAACTCTAGGAGCTATTGCTTCTCATATATATATATATATATATATATATATATACAAAGAATAGTGAGCTGTTGCTAGAAACAACGCGCTTGATTCTAATATATGTAGAAGCAATGTATTTCTTATATCGGTTGCTACTCTATTTTTTGCGTATAATGGCTTGAAGACAAATCATAATTGTGGCAGTTCTAACAAAGAATATAAATGCTTACATAGAAGTGTACTTTCAGGCTCGAATTTATAGACCCAACACGATTGTTACTAAAACCTTATTCCGTCTTTGTCTCTCTAATGATTCAGTGATCTCTCGATATAAGAGATTGCGATATAAGAGATTTCGAGCTCTTTCTTCTAAATATGGGCGTGAGCCTAAGTATTTGCGTTATCCCACCACTATGAAAGTGAGAGAGACAGAATATACACGCATGTTGGATACAACTCACACAACAAAACAGTAGGTGTGGGTATCACTCTTGACTCAAGCGTATTGGGGACTTTTTGTATGAAAGAATTTTCAAGAAAATTCCTCTCCTGAAGGCCCGTTGATTCTCTTGTATCCAGAGTCTACTGTAATACAAAAAGACAGATGATGCGACCGTTACTTCAGTTATGTTTGAAAATCTTATTTCAGCGTGCAATAGGCGTAATTTGGCTGTAAATACATCGAATAGTAGCTTTATGACTCTAAAGAGATGATGATCTTTTAATTTTTGAATTTGGAACCTAATTAGAATCATTTAATTGTTCAAATCTACCAAGTTCGTGATTTATGGAGGACAGAAAACATGTTAGGTCTCTTACAAGCTAAAAAAGAACACTAAAAAGAATAGTTACAGGAATAGATAAACATTGGTTTTTTATCTATGTATACAAAAAATAATTTGCGTTTCCTAAGAACAACTCACTATTCCTTATGTATATACGAGGGATAGCAAGTTATTCCACATATATATATATATATATATATATATATATATATATATATATATATATATATATATATATATGTACATATAGGAGTTAACGTTATCTGTCTAGTATTTGTCTCTGTTTTTCGGGTGTAGTGGACATAATTTGCCTATGAATACATTGAATAGTAGCTTTGAGACTCTAAAGAGATGACCAAGGTCATAAAAACATAAAATGCAGCAACGACGCAATGTAGCTATGTAATAATTTTAGAATTATTTTATTTTTTTAATTGTTTCGTAACAGCATCCAAGTATTCCTAAAGTTATTATGCATATTTTCAATGTATTTTTTCACGTAGAATCCAATGAAGCTATTTTTTTTTCTTTAAAAATAATTTGTGAGTCGCTAGAGACCAATAACCGACAGAAAACCTATGAAAAAATGGTTTTTCGAGTTTTTCGCCATGGCGCCATGCCAGAATCGAATTTTTGGTCATCATAAACTTTATTTGTTTTTTAAAAATACAAATTTTAAGTCCAGAAAATTACTTGTAGCCCCTCCCAGAGCAAAGTTACGGAGATTTTATGATTTAAATGTTATTTTTAGGTTAGAAAAACTGCTTTCTAGGACTCGCAAAAAATCACAGTTGAAGAGAGTGCTAAGACCTAGTCATATGTTTTTCGCGGGATTAATATCATTCATCCTTCCAGATAAAAAAAAAATTTTATAAAAAAAGTGATTTTTGAGTTATGTTGAGGTTAGGGTATGTGTTAGGAAACTATAAATATAACAAAACCTAATCTTAATTACTATAAAAACAAGAAAAAATATTAGTTTTAAAATATATGAGGGAGGGCATTTTACCTATCTTAACGGAGGGTACTCTTAACCTGCATTTCATCATATTTTACGCATTTCGTTAATCAATATTTCAATATTTTGCACGATAATGTTTACATTAATGCATATATTTTTAAAGTTTAATATCCAAACTGTTAAATTATCGTTTTTAAAAAGTCTATTAGATCAATATCGATAAAAAGTCTTTCTTTTTACTGATTTCCGGTGTAAGTCTCTCATAAGAACCCATGCTGAAGGACTACATTTCAATAATTATTTTTATAGAATTTTGCACGATAAGCGGCATTGGAACTTCGCAACTACTTTAATTACGTGCAAAACTGTAATTTTATCATGTTATAATTATAGTTTTCGATTATTCGACAAACGATAGAACCACCTTAAGCTACAATACAGTTTTCTTTGAGACATTATAGCACGAATATCAGTAGATAAGCTAGGCCGGTTCTAACTCACCTGAATTAGAACTGAACTCAGCCAGAATGGAACTGAGCCAGAAACGACATGAAGTGGGGGAACCCAAGCGATGTTTTACATGATATTGGATTAGAGAAACAGCTGACTAATCCAAAAATGATAACAGCTGATCGAGCCAGGAAGGGGAATTTTTTTCTAACCCAAGGATTGAGAGAGAAACAGCTGATTGAGCCATAAATTATTTCGGAAGGGGAATTTTTTTCTAACCCAAGGCTTGAGAGAGAAACAGCTGATTGAGCCAGGAATTATTTAGGAAGGGGAATTTTTTTTTCTGACCCAAGGATTGAGAGAGAAACAGCTGATTGAGCCAGAAATTATTTAGGAAGGGGAATTTTTTTTTTCTAACCCAAGGATTGAGAGAGAAACAGCTGATTGAGCCAGAAATTATTTGGGGTGGGAGAACCTTTTCTAACCCAAGTGAGTCAGGATCGAGCGGCGAGGACCCAGCCGCTGGCCGCTTGGTACCTACGAAAAATTTCTAAAGTTTCACAATTTTTATTTTTCAATACTTTTTATATTTATTTAATTATTATAAATCGAATAAAAATTATTTAAGCATTAAAAAAAATTTTTGACTTTGGTCGGAATCAAACCCACGACCCTTTGGACGCGAGGCAAGCGCGTATACCACTACGCCGCGGAGCCACCGTACTAGGCAGATTTTAAAACTTGTATAATAGCAGTTTTTCCAGATTTTATATTATTTCTACATATTTTAACATGAGTTATTGCTACTAATTAATAATCATTTATTGTTTAAAATTATATATCTGTATACGCTTATAGATTAAAATAACAAGGTGTAAAAAGTATTAACTATAATTTATTAGTATTATCCAGTGTATAATATAGTTATAGCTTAAAATAATAGCGATCTACTTTATCTACACAATGCATAAGTTAACACTCAAGAGTCTAGTGAATTTTAAAACTAGTAGAAGTAACACGTCAGTTACGCCCTCTACGAGAGAAACTTACTGACTATGAATTTCATAGTCATATTTTTTTTTATCAGGTGGAAGAAGAGGAATGTACTCTGAAGAATTTTGAGTAGTGTGAATTGGAGTCTGTCCCATGATGAAATGAATGTGAATCATGATGTGTATGCTTTTTTATTGGTCAATGAAACAGCTGATTGAGCCAGAAATGATTAGGGGAGAGGGAACCTTTTCTAACCCAAGCAATTTTTTACGTGGTATTACACGAGATGATCGACATAGAGTGGGGGAACCTTTTCTAACCTAAGCGATGTTTTACGTAGTATTACACGAGATGATCGAAATAGAGTGGAGTAACTTTTTCTAACCTAAGAATCGACTGGAGAGAAACAGCTGATTGATCTAGGGAGGGCAAACCTTTTCTAACACAAGTGAGTCAGGATCGAGAAAGAAACAGCTGATCGAGCAGTGAAGACATGGCTGCCAACCGCTAGATACCTATTAAGCTGTTGTGAAATTTCTAAAGTTTTACAATTTCAATGTTTTAATATTTTCTTATATTTATTTATTTATTATAAATCAAATAAAAATTATTTAAGCATTAAAAAAATATTTTTGAATTTGATCGGAATCGAACCCATAACCCTTCTGACTTTGCATCACTTTTTAGATATTTTAACATGAATAACTATTAATTTATTTAACTATAATAAAATAAAAAATTATTAAAATATAAATTGTAATAATAATAGTCATACAATAAGCCCATATCATGGCTCCAAGACAGCTTTGAAATTATTTGATAAACATTTGAGTATACATTTTATTAACAATAATAGTTTACTAGAATATAAACATATTAAAGTAATCAAAAGTAATATTTGTATAAACAAAATGTCAAATTTTGAGGTTATAATAACGATATTACCCTTAATTTCGCTTGTATCGTATATTAACTATTTACATATCATATTCAATATCAACATATTACAAAATCAATCAAATTTTATTCGTTATGCACTTCACTATATTTTTTAGGTTATAATTAATATTTGTATCGGAAAACTATTAATATTATATTTGAATACCGTTATTACTGAATATATTTAATCGTTATTTATGTCACATTTAAACACTAAAAATACTTAATTCGAATACTATTAATATAGTTTTAAAATATCACTCATAGGTTATTAAGATTAAATTTAAATGATATCAAATGATTCTATAATGAATAAAATAATAGTTGATGAAATTTAATAAAAATAATAGACTCAGTCGATGAAATCAATAAACTAAGTCGATAAATTTATTAGATTAAGTCGATGATAGTCGATAAAGTCAATAGACTTAGTAGATAAAAGTTATTGAAAGTCTCTCTTTTTTCTATGTTTGTGAATCTACATTGCTCTTAAAAACATCTGACCGCTAACCTAAAATTTTTTGCCTTTTTTTTTCTTTCCTCTCTCTTCTTCTTCTCTCTCTCTCTCTCTATATGTCTATCCATCTCTTAAGTAGTGGTAACAGCAGCAGCAACAAGCGACACTTATTAAAATTGGAATTGTAAATCTAGTAAGATCGAGCGTATTCATTGGCTTGACCTGTTCATTCACATGACAGAAGTAAATAACTTAAACATAGCACAAACAGTTCTTGTGAGGGTTCATATTCACGAGTTTACTTTTCCTAAATATCCCTTGTAGTAAAGGACTTGTAGCTTTAAAATTGCAAGTACTAGTTTCATTTTAATTTGCAGATTAACAGAAAATACTCTTAGATAGCAGACAATAAAATTTAAAATTTCACTAAGAAAAGTATAGCCGAAGAGAGTTTACTGAATACATTTTTTAAAATTTTATACTCAAACATTTTAAAATACATTTAATTTGATATTCAACCTTAACAGTGTATAAAAACTTTATGAGATCGATTCAGAGCATTGAAAGTTACTAAAAATTTTAATATATAATATTTTGTGAATTTTACGTAGTCACTTTTTTCAGTCATAGCTCATATTTCTAGATCTAAAAGATTTAGAGCCCTAAAATTATAAATAATAGTTAATTTTTAAATTTGATCAAAAAATTTATAATTAAATGAGTTAGTTAAATGTAACATATAGAAATTTATTCTCAAACATTTTTAAATAAGATAAATATTGAATTTCAATAACGTAAATAAAACATTTTATAAGATAGGTTTAAAGTAATCATGACTTATGGTCTAAAAATATGAATTATAGAAATCATACACTTATCGTTGACAGTTTCATTTACTGATAACTTAGTCATCCTAAAATAAAAAAAAAAGATAAAGTCTTGAAATTTCACAAGTAACTTGATATTAGTTAATAAATATATGTACCTATCACTGTTTGAATCAAAGGGCGTGGTTGCGCCTCGAAAGACGAGTTATTAAAAATATGACGTTTTTCACTTATATGTCTCACAAATTATAGTTCTCACTGAAATTGAATGTTGATGAGAAAAATTGATCTTAAATAGTTGTTTAAGGATTTAGAGTAAATCACATAATAAAAATGAATTTAATAATAAATATTAATTTACAAATGATAAATTGATATAAAGGTTTAGATTTAAACTCGAATATATACATAATTGAAACTATTAATTTTGCATTAAAAGAATAAATATTAATGATATTAATAAGTGTTGATTAGATGCTTAAATATTTTAATGTTTCCTTTAAATCAATTCAAATAAAACTTTCTTCATAACTTTTAAATTAGATATCCAAGTAATAAATTTTATGGTAAACTCTAAAATATAAAGTTTTCATTAAAAAAGTACTGCTTACATAGAAATGATATCATAAAGGCTAACCATATCATTCAATGTATGAAACTATTATATGAAACAGAATCGTATATGGAATATATTTACATCTGATAAGTTATATCGCTAATGCACACAGTGATAGTGTATGTATTGATGTAGCGCATATATAATATGTTTGTTAAAACAGGTTTCTATAACAGAGGACGCAATAGACGAATAGGTCGAAATAAAAATAGTGATGCCTAAACAAGTCATTTATCAAGCTATGAAAAAATGGATCTTGCAAAGCTTAACACGTATGATACATTTTTGCATACAAAGAAAATGAAAGAATCAAACGAGCATCGTAAGCTCAAGACAAATCAATTGATACTCATTTAGATTGAAATAGAGACTGAGACCAAGCTAATTAGCGAATCAAAATTTTTTTTTTTTTTTTTTATAAAATTACCCTTATATATTGGTGGAAAATTATTAAAATGTATGTTTTTAAATAGTAAAAACTATAGAAAACTTAAAATTATTTGTCAACTGCTTGAATGTTAATCGCACTAAGGAGTTCTCTTAAGTTGAAGTCTGGAGGTCAACGGAGGGGTAATTATATGAAATGAAGCTTTCCATACTTCCTTACAAAGTATTCTGTTAAGTGACATCATAAGTCGCGATAAGAAAGAATACTCAGCTGGGAGTTCTGGAGTGAAGATCTGATTCACTTAATTGATATTACTGCCTGTCAATAAGGTCAATAAAAGTTCATGAATGCTGATGATGATTGATTAATGTCATTAGAAAAAAACCATAAAAGTCGATAGAGTTGTTAACTTGAACTATAAAATCAATAAATTTAATCAATAAAATTCAATGTGTATACATTAATTATGAGCTTAAGGTTTTTTTTTATATTAAGACTAGTAATACTCTTATATTAGTAACGTAATATAAGGAGTTAAATTATCTTATTAATTTAATATAATATTCGCTAAGCCCAGTAAAATATTTTATTCAAGCACTCTTCATACTTTATTTAATACTCTATTAATAGTGTTTGAGTAAAGTATTGATACTATTTTAACATATTAATACTATATTGATACTATATTGAAACTATATTTAAACTTTATTGATACTGTATTAATACTGTATTGAAACTATATTTAAACTTTATTGATACTGTATTGATACTGTATTGATGCTGTATTGATACTGTATTGATACTATATTAATACTATAATAATACCATATGAATACTTTATTAATACTATACTGATGCTGTAGCAATGTATTTACCTGAGTCTACCCACCATTTGCCACTTGGCCTAGGTATTTTCATACGCTAAACTATATTCATATCTCTCTTTTCAAACGTTTTGGTAGTGAACGGAATCTTCACCCTCAAAGAACGTTCTTTTTCATTAAATTTCTATCTAAGGCCAAGAATCTAAAGGTTGATACGTTGGAATCTAGCATCACTCAAGAATCACAAAGACTATAAGTATTTACGTGACGTTAGGTATGCTTCAATATCAAAAATACTTTTTTTCACCAATAACACACACACACACACACACACACACACACACACACACACACACACACACACACACACATTGTTGATATCTAATTGATCAACGAAGTTGAATATGCAAAAAAGGTTAATTCCTTAAATAACAGCGCCCAGTCTTGTTTAACTTCATTGATCAACTCGGGTACAGTTCAATAACCCAAACATTTCCAATGATATAATATTCATACTATTTCAATACCGTATTAATACTATATTAATACTATTTTAATAATATATTAATAAAATATCGATCCTATATCTATATATTATATAGATACTATATCGATACTATATCGATACTATATCGATATTATATCGATATTATATCTATACTATACTGATACTGTATTAATACTATATTAATACTATTTTAATACTATTTTAATACTCTATTAATACTATATCAATACTGTATCGATACTATATTGATACTATTTTAATACTTTATCAATACTGAGTTAAACTGTATTGATACCATATTAATACTATATTTATACTACATAAATACGGTATCAATACTGTGTTGATACTATATTGATATTATACCGATACTATATCTATACTATCTTAATACTATTTAATACTATAATGATATTATTTTGATACTATATCGATATTATATCTATACTATACTGATACTATATTAATACTGTATTAATACTATTTTAATACTATATTCATACTACATAAATACGGTTTTAATACTGTATTGATACTTTATTCATATTATATCAATACTATATTAATACTATCTTAATACTATATCGATATTATTTTGATACTATATCAATACTATGTTAATACTATTTAATACTATTTAATACCATATCGATACTGTATTAATACTATTGTTATGGCCGAACTTGGTTCGGACAATTGAGTTCTTCACAACAAAAATCATTTTATTTTTATTGGGAACCAGTCTACCGTCCCAGGACTTACCTTGTCACTTTATTCATTAAATTTATGGAATATACCCATATATCCACATACATATACTCATTTATAAAAATTTATGTAATACAAAATTTTATATGTGTATCTAATTATTTGTTTTATTTAATTAATAGAAGTTATGATTATTTAGATTTATTCACGTTCGCTCTGTTCGCTTGTTCGCTCTGTTCGCTTGTTCGCTTACATACTCGTTCGCTCTCCCCACTCGTCGATATGCTTCATTCATTCGTTATATAGCTACAACGCGCGAACACTATAGATGCGTCACCTATGGCTGTTCGCTTGTTCGGTAGTATACTCGTTTGGTCTTCCCACTCGTTCGCTATACATACATTCGTTCACTCTTATGTGTTCGCTCTGTTCGCTTATATTCTCATTCACTCTGTTCGCCTATATACTTGTTCGTTCTCCCCACTTACTCACGTATGCAGCTTTCGTTCTCTCAATTATATACGTTCGCTCTATCTCATACGTTCTCACGTATTCATTCACTCTATTCGTTTAAGTTATTGTTTAAATTTAGTTATAATATATATATATATATATATATATATATATATATATATATATATATATATATATATATATATGGGGCATTCTTTGTGAATCAGTACCCTCCCCCCCTTCTCCAAAATTGTAGTGGACTAAAAAAGTTGTATGACGGCTTAAAATCTTCCTTTCTTTATCTAGTTTCAGATGCAGAGTGGCGTTTAAGAAAATTCAATATGGTGGCTCCAATATGGTGGCCAAAACTTAGGTAGTTGGTAAAAATTTTTCTAAATTTCATGATAACTCGCTCAGTTTTGTACTATTTGTTTTTTTCCCACTAAAAATGAATAGAGCACAAAATTTTACATAGAAATATAGTATTATAGTCAAGGTCAAATTACATTTTGAAGGTTATTTTTCGCAATCCTTATTTTGAATCACTTGGCTAGTATTTCGGCGGAAAACGGATCTTGAATCAGTAAACTCTCACATTCTTGAGATCGCCGTTTACGATTCTCATGTCCATGCGATTTCAGCATGTTTCAGTTAAGGTCAAACGGAGGTCAAACAGTTTAATTCGAATAATAGAATTTTTCTTACTTCTGATTCTGAATGCACAGGAAATTCCACGTCGAGATAAGTTTGGATCTCATAATTTGCGAACTTATATTTTAAAGTTGATAGTAATAAAATAAATTTCTTAAGAAAGTAGCCTGCAGTAGTAGTAGTATATCTGAGATACAACTTAAAAGGTAAGTAATCTATAAAAATAATTGACCGTATGAGTATTTGCGAATTTCACTATAAAAAATAATATGTTTAAAATAAATATTTTTTTTAAACAAATAAATGTAAAATATTTCAATTGAATATTAAATTAGATTAATTGAATATTTTACAAATTCTATATAACTCAATAATTTCGTCAAACGATCATTCTATAGACAATATATTTACATAAACATTTTTTAATTAAAATATATTTGCAGTAATTTTTTATGCTTTTTCTTTTTTTAAAGTATCTGCGGAAAAATATTTTGGTTCAATCGTGAATAGGGATACTGATGATAACATGCCTCGTTCTGCACACACTGACAGATGCTGTAATCCTTATGGTGGCGTAAGTCATAAAGGTAAGAGTTTAAGAACTATTTCGAAAGATCTTAAACGAAAATTTAATGTGTCTGATAATGCTAAAATTTGCAGCAATTGTAGATTGAAAAAAGCTAAATTTTCAAATGCTGGAAATAATTCCAATATCCAATTCCATGACTTATCTGATAATAACTTTGTTGATGTAAATGAAATTAACGCATCTAATGGAATTGATAAATTACAATTAGAAAATAGTCAAATGAATATTCGTTCTGTAAGAGAAATCGAGTTAGAAGACATGTTAGAGAGCTTAAAAGAAAAATTTTCGTCTCTGAAATGGGGGAATCCTTTACAAATTAGCATTCTTACTCTTGCTCCAAAAACATGGGGTGTGATCAAAATTTCAAAAGAGTTTAATTGTGGTAGACAGCTTGCAAAAAAAGCTATTGATCTAAGATCTTTGAAAGGTGTCTTGGCTGACACTACAGCAAGAGCTGGTAATTCATTATCGACAGAAACTGTACAGAAAGTTAGAGATTTTTATAATAGTGATGCCAATAGCAGAATCATGTCCGGTAAAAAAGATGTTAGGTCTGTAAAAACGGAAAATGGATCCTGTTTGATACAAAAACGACTCCTCAAATTAGATTTAAGAGACCTTCATATTTTATATAAAAAAAGTGAACCTAAAGGGTATCCTGGGTTAAGATAGGCGAAATACCCCCAATTTTTTTTTCGCTTCAAAATAGGATAAAAGCATTTGTTTAGGCACAAAATGAAGAATTACGGTGGTCTGCGGATCTAAATAATTTTTCCCCTAGCTAGGGACCCTAAAAACCTCATTTTTCACGTTTTATTTTATATCTCGCGTTCTAATTAACGAAACGACTTGAAAATTTATATGAGTATAGTTTATCTCACTACTTTTAAGTATATTTTTTTGCTAAGTAATCAGAGGTCAACATAACCTCAAAAAACATCATTCAATATTTAAAATGCAATTTTGACCATGTAGATAGATTGGAACAGCAATTATTTTTATTTTATCTTATAGAGCGGAAAAAAATACAAATTTTTTATATTTTCGTCGATTCGATTCTACTGGTGCGCCATGTTGAAAAATGAGAAAAACCATTTTTCGCTGATTTAAGCACTAAAATACAGCATTTTGTTTTTTGTTCTTGCGACCTAATAGCTGAAAACAACTCTAAACAACATATTATGTGATTATATTTTAGTGGAATTTTTTTCTTTTAATTCAGAGCCCAACGTAACCTAAAAAAAAATTACTCGCTCTTCAAAATGCGATTTTAATCACTTAGATGAGCCGGAGCACAAAATTCAATTTACTAATCTTGAAAATACAGAATTATCAATATTAGGTTATTGTTCAGAAGAGAAAAGCAAAGAATGATATATTTTATTGCAAAATATCTGTGTCAATTTTTGCAGATTTTTCCGTGAGGTGCACCACCTTCAGAAACTCAAATAACCCTATTTTTGGCCATTTTCAGCGATTTTGCGGTCATTCAAAGAGCGCCAAAAGCAAAAATCAGCCTAACTTTGATTTAAAATGATTTAATTATATCAGTCAGATTGGACAAGATTCACCGGTGCAACCTCTTAATATAAAAATGTCGATTTTTTTTATAATAAAAAATTGATTGCTCTTGCTCATTGAATGCTCTTTGAATGACCGCAAAATCGCTAAAAATGGCCAAAAATAGGGTTTTTCGAGTTTTTAAAAGTGGCATCATTTTATCGACCCATCTCTTCATGTCCCTAATAAACTTAAATATCTACTATTTTAATAACTCAACTAGTTGTGGATTTTTCAAGTATTTCAATAATTTTACAAGTTTCATCATATAGTAATTCGATACTCTTTAAATAGTGTATGAACAGTATTGGGAAACTTCGATATCTAGTATAAATATCTGTTTCTATAGCACTTCAATTGCATAGATTTTTATTGATCAAAATCCTTAAATTTATCATTTTTACTTAGTATATCTACTTCATTGGTTAAGGCTATCGTAGCCGAATCCAGCGCCGAGGAACGCTGATATTGAACTCCAGGACTTGTGATAGGAGAAGGCAAGGGTGGGTTGGACCTGATCCTCGAGACTTATTGTATATGTGTACGAAGTAACGTTTAAATCCATATATTTATTAGTGAATTATTAACAGCACTTTAGGACAATATTAATAGTGTTTATAATGTTTTATTAATAAATTTTTAATGTATTGTTAAAAGTTCTCGTGCACTTTAATAATAGCGTTCAATATGTGACTGGGATAGTATCAATACAATAATAATAGATTATTGATTAATACAAATACTATCATTATATCTAAACAGCCTAAATATCGTATAAATACAGTTTTAATGTGATATTAATACTGTATTAATACAGTATCAAATAGTATTGATATAGCATTAAATAAAGTATCAATATAGTATTAAAATAATATCAAAATAGTATTAAATAGTATTAACATAGTATTGATATTGTATCAAAATAATATCAATATAGTATTAAATAGTATTAAGATAGTATTGATGTAGTATCGATATAATATCAATATAGTATCAATACAGTTCAACATAGTATTAATAAAGTATTGAAATAGTATTAATAGAGTATTACAATAGTATTAATACAGTATCGATATAGTATTGAATAGTATTAAATAGTATTAACATAGTATTGATATAGTATCAAAATAATATCGATATAGTATTAAGATAGTATTGATATAGTATTTAAATAATATCGATACAGTATTAAGATAGTATTGATATAGTATTGATATAATATCAATATAGTATCAATACAGTATTAAAACCGTATATATGTAGTATTAATATAGTATTAAAATAGTATTAATACAGTATTAATATAGTATCAGTATAGTATAGATATAATATCGATATAGTATCAAAATAATATCATTATAGTATTAAATAGTATTAAGATAGTATAGATATAGTATCGGTATAATATCAATATAGTATCAACACAGTATTGATACCGTATTTATGTAGTATGAATATAGTATTAGTTTAGTATCAATACAGTTTAACTCAGTATTGATGAAGTATTAAAATAGTATTAATATAATATCGATTAGATATTAGATATAATATCGATATAATATCGATATAGTATCGATATAGTATCGATATAGTATCTATATAATATATACATATAGTATCGATATTTTATTAATATATTATAAAAATAGTATCAATATAGTATTAATACGGTATTGAAATAGTATGAATATTATATCATTGACAAATTGTTTGGGTTATTGAACTGTACCCGAGTTGATCAATGAAGTAAAACAAGACTGGGCGCTGTTATTTGAGTAATTAACCATTTTTGCATATTCAACTTCGTTGATCAATTAAATATCAACAATGTGTGTGTGTGTGTGTGTGTGTGTGTGTGTGTGTGTGTGTGTTATTGGTAAAGAGAAGTATTTTTGATATTGAAGCATACCTAACGTCACGTAAATACTCATAGTCTTTGTGAGTCTTGAGTGATGCTAGATTCCAACGTATCAACCTTTAGATTCTTGGCTTTGGATAGAAGTTTGATGAAAAAGAACGTTCTTTGGGGGTGAAAATTCCGATTACTACCAAAACGTTTGAAAAGAGAGATATGAATATAGTTTAACGTATGAAAATACCTAGGCTAAGTGGCAAATGGTGGGTAGACTCAGGTAAATACATTGCTACAGCATCAGTATAGTATTAATAGAATATTAGTATAGTATAAATATAGTATTAATGAAGTATTTATATGGTATTAATGTAGTATTATTAATACCATATGACATAATAAAGTACTAAAAAGTATTCATATAGTATTAATATAGTATCAATACAGTATGAATACAGCATTAATACAGTATCAATACAGTATCAATAAAGTTTAAATATAGATTCAATACAGTATCAATACAGTATCAATAAAGTTTAAATATAGTTTCAATATAGTATCAATATAGTATTAATATGTTAAAATAGTATCAGTACTTTACTAAAACATTATTAATAGAGTATTAAATAAAGTATGAAGAGTGCTTGAATAAAATATTTTACTGGGCTTAGCGAATATTATATTAATTTAATAAGATAATTTAACTCCTTATATTACGTTACTAATATAAGAGTATTAATAGTCTTAATATAAAAAATAACCTTTAGCTCATAACTAATGTATATACATTAAATTTTATTGATTTTATAGTTCAAGTTAACAATTCTATCGACTTTTATAGTTTTTTTTCTAATGACATTAATCAATCATCATCAGCATTCATGAACTTTTATTGACCTTATTGACAGGCATTAATATCAATGAAGTGAATCAGATCTTCACCCCACAACTCCTAGATGCGTATTCTTTCTTATCGCGACTTATGATGTCACTTAACAGAATACTTTGTAAGGAAGTATGAAAAGCTTCATTTCATATAATTACCCCTCCGTTGACCTCCAGACTTCAACTTAAGAGAACTCCTTAGTGCGATTAACATTCAAGCAGTTGACAAATAATTTTAAGTTTTCTATAGTTTTTACTATTTAAAAACATACATTTTAATAATTTTCCACCAATATATAAGGGTAATTTTATAAAAAAAAAAAAAAAAATTTTGATTCGCTAATTAGCTTGGTCTCAGTCTCTATTTCAATCTAAATGAGTATCAATTGATTTGTCTTGAGCTTACGATGCTCGTTTGATTCTTTCATTTTCTTTGTATGCAAAAATGTATCATACGTGTTAAGCTTTGCAAGATCCATTTTTTCATAGCTTGATAAATGACTTGTTTAGGCATTACTATTTTTATTTCTACCTATTCGTCTATTGCGCCCTCTGTTATAGAAACCTGTTCTAACAAACATATTATATATGCACTTCATCAATACATACACTATCACTGTGTGCATTAGCGATATAAGTTATCAGATGTAAATATATTCCATATACGATTCTGTTTCATATAATAGTTTCATACATTGAATGATATGGTTAGCCTTTATGATATCATTTTTATGTGAGCAGTACGTTTTTAATGAAAACTTTATATTTTAGAGTTAACTATAAAATTTATTACTTGGATATCTAATTTAAAAGTTTTGAAGAAAGTTTTATTTGAATTAATTTAAAGAAAACATTAAAATATTTAAGCATCTAATCAACACTTATTAATATCATTAATATTTATTCAATGCAAAATTAATAGTTTCAATTATGTATATATTCGAGTTTAAATCTAAACCTTACATCAATTTATCATTTGTAAATTAATATTTATTATTAAATTCATTTTTATTATGTGATTCACTCTAAATCCTTAAACAACTATTTAAGATCAATTTTTCTCATCAACATTCAATTTCAGTGAGAACTATAATTTGTGAGACATGTAAGTGAAAAACGTCATATTTTTAATAACTCGTCTTTCGAGGCGCTACCGCGCCTTTGATTCAACCAGTGATAGGTACATATATTTATTAACTAATATCAAGTTACTTGTGAAATTTCAAGACTTTATCTTTTTTTTTTATTTTAAGATGACTAAGTTATCAGTAAATGAAACTGTCAACGATAATTGTATGATTTCTATAATTCATATTTTTAGACCATAAGTCATGATTGCTTTAAACCTATCTTATAAAATATTTTTTTTACGTTGTTAAAATTCAATATCTATTTTATTTGAAAATTTTTGAGTATAAATTACTATATGTTACATTTAACTAACTCATTTAATTATAACTTTTCTAATGAAATTTAAAAATTAACTATTATTTATAATTTTAGGGCTCTAAATCTTTTAGATCTGGAGATATGAGCTATGACTGAAAAAAGTGACTACGTAGAATTCACAAAATATTATATATCAAAATTTTTAGTAACTTTTAATGCTCTGAATCGATCTCATAAAGTTTTTATACACTGTTAAGGTTGAATATCAAATTAAATGTATTTTAAAATGTTTGAGTATGAAATTTTAAAAAATGTATTCAGTAAACTCTCTTCAGCTATACTTTTCTTAGTGAAATTTCAAATTTTATTGTCTGCTATCTAAGAGTATTTTCTGTTAATCTGCAAATTAAAATGAAACTAGTACTTGCAATTTTAAAGCTACAAGTCCTTTACTACAAGGGATGTTTAGGAAAAGTAAACTCGTGAATATGAACCCTCAGAAGAACTGTTTGTGCTATGTTTAAGGTATTTACTTCTGCCATGTGAATGAACAGGTCAAGCCAATGATTACGCTCGATCTAACTAGATTTACAATTCCAATTTTAATAAGTGTCGCTTGTTGCTGCTGCTGTTACCACTGCTTAAGAGATGGATAGACATATGGAGAGAGAGAGAAGAAGAAGAGAGAGGAAAGAAAAAAAAAGGCAAAATTTTTAGGTTAGCGGTCAGATGTTTTTAAGAGCAATGTAGATTCACAAACATAGAGAGAAGAGAGACTTTCAATAACTTTTATCTACTAAGTCTATTGACTTTATCGACTATTATCGACTTAATTTATTGATTTTATCGACTGAGTCTATTATTTTTATCAAATTTCATTCACTATCATGTCATTCATTATAGAATCATTTGATATTATTTAAATTTAATCTTAATAATGTACGAGTGATATTTTGAAACTATATTAATAGTATTTGAATTAAGTATTTTTAGTGTTTAAATGTGACATAAATAACGATTAAATATATTCAGTAATAACGGTATTTAAATATAATATTAATAGTTTTTCGATACAATTATTAATTATAACCTAAAAAATATAGTGGAGTGCATAACGAATGAAATTTGATTGATTTTGTAATATGTTGAAATTGAATATGATATGTGAATAGCTTATATACGATACAATTGAAATTAAGGGTAATATCGTTATTATAACCTCAAAATTTGACATTTTGTTCATACAAATATTACTCTCGATTACTTTCATATGTTTATATTCTAGTAAACTATTATTGTTTATAAAATGTATACTCAAATGTTTATCAAATAATTTCAAAGCTGTCTTGGAGCCATGATATGGACTTATTGTATGACTATTATTATTACAATTTATATTTTAATAATTTTTTATTTTATTATAGTTAAATAAATTGATAGTTATTCATGTTAAAATATCTAAAAAGTGATGCAAAGTCAGAAGGGTTATGGGTTCAATTCCTATCAAATTCAAAAATATTTTTTTAATGCCTAAATAATTTTTATTTGATTTATAATAAATAAATAAATATAAGAAAATATTAAAACATCAAAATTGTAAAACTTAAGAAATTTCACAACAGCTTAATAGGTATCTAGCGGTTGGCAGCTATGTCTTCACTGCTCCATCAGCTGTTCCTCTTTCAATCCTTGGTTTAGAAAAAAATTTCTCTTCCTCGCTCGATCAGCTGTTATTATTTCTGGATCAGTTAGCTGTTTCTCTAATCGTCCAATATCACGTAAAACATCGCTTGGGTTCCCCCACTTTAGGTCGTTTCTGGCTCAATTCCATTCTGGCTCAGTTGAGTTCTAATTCAGGTGAGTTAGAACCGGCCTAGCTTATCTTCTGTTATTCGTGCCATAATGTCTCAAAGAAAACTGTATTGTAGCTTAAGGTGGTTCTATCGTTTGTCGAATGATCTAAAACTATAATTATAACATGATAAAATTACAGTTTTGCACGTAATTAAAATAGTTGCGAAGTTCCAATGCCGCTTATCGTGCAAAATTCTATAAAAATAATTATTGAAATGTAGTCCTTCAGCATGGGTTCTTATGAGAGACTTACACCGGAAATCAGTAAAAAGAAAGAGTTTTTATTGATATTTATCTAATAGACTTTTTAAAAACGATAATTTAATAGTTTGGATATTAAACTTTAAAAATATATGCATTAATGTAAACATTATCGTGCAAAATATTGAAATATTGATTAACGAAATGCGTAAAATATGATGAAATGCAGGTTAATTTAGAAATCGAATGTTTTGAATGTCAAAATACATGTTTTTATATGTCAAATTTCGTTAACCTATTTAAATTTTAATCAAATCAATGTCTGGAAAAATCTTTGATCATTACCTATCATAACTAATCCCAATTTTAATACAATTTAAAAATAATAAAATATTTTTTGAAAAAATTTTAATCTATTTCATTCATATATAAGAATATTTTTTTCAATCTCTACATTGACTAGAGAGTGACGATAGAACTACCTCAAATATGACCAAAGCAAATTCTCTAAATGCATGCATTTCATGAAGCCGAAAAGCAGCAAATAAAAAGGTCAAATTTAATAAAATTTATCACGTTTTTGGCAAGCTAATAAAGGTATGTGTGCTTAAATGATGTCTAAAGACTGTATTGTAGCCAAAATATGACCACGGCGAATATATGCATTTACAAAGCCGAAAAGCGGTAAATAAAAAGCCCAGTTCTGCAGAATTCAATAAGTTTTTGACAAAACCCTAGTTCTGTTGAAATTTAATACGTTTACCATGAATTATTGAGGGTATGTGTACTCAAATGATATCTCAATGAAAATGGTATTGTAGCCAAAATACGGCTGTGGACAATTCTTTAAATATATATGATTTTCAAAAAAAAAAGAGCAAATTATAAGCCTAGTTTTGTTAAAATTTATTACATTTTTGATCAGTTATAGAGAATATGTGTGCTTTAATGATGTCTTTAAGAAAATGGTATTGTAGCCTTAAATATTGCTGCGGTCAATTCTTCGACTGCATGCATTTTCCGAAGCAGTAAAGCAACTCATTAAAAGACCAGTTCTGTTAAAATTTAATACGTTTTCGATAAGTTATCAAACGTATGTGTGCTTAAACGATGTCTTTAAACTTATGTGTGTGTTAAAAATGATTAAAGATATGTGTGCTGCAACGATGTCTTAAAGTGAACTGTATTCTAGCAGAAAGATGACCACGGAAATTCATTAAATGTATGCATTTTGCAGAGCCGAAAAGCGACAAATTAGAAAACTTAGTTTTGTTACAATTTAATACGTTTTCCACAAGTTATTAAGGGTAGTTGGGCTAAAATGATGTTTTAAGGAAAACTATATATATTGTTGCCAAAATACGGCAGCGAAAAATTCTTTAAATATATGCGATTTCCTGAAAAAAAGAGCAAAACAAAAGCCTGGTCTTGGTAAAATTAAATACATTTTCGATGAATTATTGAGGGTATCTGTGCTCAAATCATGTTTCAAAGGAAATGGTATTGTCGCCAAAATATTGCCGTGATCAATTCTTTATTCGTACGTATTTTCCAAGGCAGTAAAGCTTAACATGAAAAGCCTAGTTTTGTTAAAATATATTCAGTTTTTGATGAGCTATTAAGGGTGTGTATGCTTAAATGATGTTTCAAAGTAAACTGTATTCTAGCCCAAATATTGCCACGAAAATTCATTGAATATATACATTTAATGAAGCTGAAAAGCAGCAATTCAGAAAACCTAGTTCAGTTCAAATTTACTACGTTATCGATGGGTTATTAAGGGTATGTGTGCCCAAATGATATTTCAAGGAAAACTGTATTGCAGCCAAATGATGCCCATGGAAAATTCTTTAAATATATGCAATTTTCGGAAAAATGGGGGAAATTAAAAGCCTAGTTCTGTTAAAATATATATCGTTTTTGACGATTTATCAAAGGGATGTATGCTTAAATGATGTCTAAAAACTTTATTGTTTTTGTTTGTGGTTTTTGACAAGTTATTAAGGGCTTGTGTGATTTAATGATGTTTCAAAAAAAAACTGTATTGTGGCCAAAATATGTCCGCGGCTAATTCTTTAACTGTATGCATTTTCCGAGGCAGTAAAGCAGCTAATTAAAAGTCTAGTTCTGTTGAAACTTAATACGTTTTCGACGAGTTGTTAAAGGTATAGGTGCTAAAATGATATCTCAAAACTGTATTGAAGCCGAAATATAGGCGCGGATTGATTCTTTAACTGCATGCAATTTTTAAAGCAAGAATGCGGTGAATTGCGCTCTTTACACGCTTGATTTTATGTAATTTTTTTGACTGATAGATATTTAAGACTGATTTTTAATTATATTATTTATACTCTTTGCGTGTATTTATTCGTGTTATCTGTGATATTACTTTTATTTAATTTATTGACTTACTATAACAGTATTATTATCTCTATTATGTTTTATGTTTTATTGACTTACCATAACAGTATTATTATCTCTATTATGTTTTATGACTGTGATATCATACTGCACTATTTTAATTTTATACATGCAACTCTATTTCAAGTATTTTATGTATTTTAACTGTACTTGTAATTTTACATGCTCTTTTTGTAATTATATTACAAAATAAAACAATATCTAATATCTAATTAAAGGCCTAGCTTGGAACGGATTTAATAAGTTTACGAAAAATTAATAAGGATATGTGTTAAATTATTAAGGAAATTCTTTGAATGTATATATTTTACGGAGTTAAAAAGCAGCACATTGGAAAGCTCTGTTTTGTTACAATTTAATATGTTTTCCACCAGTTATTAAGGGTAGGTGGGCTATGATGTTTCAAGGAAAACTGTATTGTAGCCGAAGTACGGTCGCGGAAAATTCTTTAAATATATGCGTTTTTCGGAAAAAAGGAGGAAATTGAAAGCCTAATTCTGGTAAAATTGATAAGTTTCTGATGAATTATTCAGGGTATGTGTGCTCAAATAATGTCTCAAAAAAAATTGTATTGAAGCCAAAATATGTCCGCGGCAAATTCTTTAACTGTATGCATTTTCCGAGGCAGTAAAGCGGCTAATTAAAAGTCTAGTTTTGTTAGATTTTAATGAGTTTTTAACGAGCTATTAAGGGTATGTGCTCTTTAATGATGTCTCAAAGAAATCTGTATTGTAGCCGAAATATGTCTGTGGCAAATTCTTCAAATGTATGTATTTTACGAAGCAGAAGAGTCGCAAATTAAAAGCCTAGTTCTCTAAGATTTTAATACGTTCACGTCGGGTCGTTTAATGATGTCTCAAAACTATAGTATAGCCAAAATATAGGCGCGGCAAATTTCTTAACTGTATGCATTTTTCAAAGCAAAAAAGGGGCGAATCAAAAGCCTACCTTGCTTAGGATTTAATAAGTTTTCGACAAGTTATTAAGGGAATGTGTGCTTTAATGATGTCTTAAAGTAAACTGTATTTTATCTGAAATATGATCACGGGAATTTTTTAGATATATGCATTTTACGGAGCTGAAAAGCGGTAAATTATAAAATCTAGTTTTGTGACAATTTAATACGTTTTTTACGAGTTATGAAGGGTATGCGTGCCTAAATGATTTTTCAAGGAAAACTTCGAGAACTCGTCACATACTTGCTATACTTTAACGATGCTAGGCTTATAATTTGCCGCCTTTTCTCTTCGATGCATACATTTTAAAAATAATCCGCTGTCATATTTCCGCTAAAATTCAGTTGTCTAGTAGACATCATATTATTACAACTACCCTTAATAACGCGTGAAAAACTTATTGGATTCAAACAGATCTAAGCTTTTAATTCACCTGCTGTTTTTTGCTTTGAAAATCGCATCCATTCAAAAAATTAGCTATGATCATATTTTGGCTAAAATACAGTTCTCTAGTAGACATCATGTCAGTACACATATCCTTAATAACTCGTTAAAACTTATTGAACACTAAGTAATCTAGGCTTTCAGTAGATAAGCTATAGGCATACTGGATCAGGTTCCTTCTGGATCACCCCCTCTCTCCTCAAAGTGATCCAGAAAGTACGCATTGTAGATCACCTCAGTGATCTAGAATCCGAAAGTGATCCAGAATGCCTATAGCGTTTTCTACTACTTTTTTTTTTTTCTTTTTTGTCCTTTTTTCTTACAAATGATTTTCTGAGAGATAGAATAATTTCATGAGTTTGACATTGTGTAGTGCACAGACAGTTTTATAAATTGGATTATGGTTTGTGCATATGGTAACACACTTGAAAGATGGTTTTGATGGATAGCCGTATTGATTGATATTATAAGCAGGAAATTTGAATCGTAACAGCCATTTACGTTTGAATTCATTCAGAACAAAAATTTTAGTAGCATCATGTAAATATTCACGAAGTAAGTTTGCAATTTGAGAGTAGTCAAGCCCATCAGTATTCCAAGCTATTCCGTGATTATGTTTGAGGCGAATGTTTTCTTCTTGTAATTCGTCAGAGAGCCTTTTCCATGAAAAAGGTTTTTTGAATAGATGAACGATAGGATCACCACTGTCGTTGAGAGGAATGATTGCTATTTCCTTTAGAACATATTCACCACCCATTTGCTTAAAACCAATCATGTCTACCGCATATTCCATTTCGAAATATTAATTTTTTTACGTAAAGTGAAGATAATTCAGACAAGCTTCCGAACATCTCCACTAATAGGATTGTACTGAATGATGCGATCGTGTAAGATCATGCAATAAGCTGAAGTATTAGCTGGAAAGTCAGTTTGAGACTCAAATTCTAGACGTACATCGACAGGAGCGCTCTTTAGAGATTCGTTTTGTCGTGAGCAGTCAATAACTATGAGTGGTTCAAAGTTGATAAACTGAGACTTTGTCAACAATGGCTGTGAATCTCTTCCGTAATAGCTTTCTGAAAATTAGCATACATATCATATAGAATAGCAAATTGATTCTTAGATATGTCAAGATTGAGATTGTTGTACGGATAATATTGCGAATTCAAGAAAAGTCTCACATTACTAATATTACAGTGGTCGAAGCGACTGGCATTTTTAGATCTTGAACCTTTTTTCCCGATTGTAATCCAAGAATCACGAAACGTGGTTTCTCCAATTGATTTGAAGTTTTTACCGTCCAGACGTGTTTATTTGTTGTTGGAAGAAGAGGATATTCAAATAACTCCCATGAACGAAAACTCATAGAAATAGGATTATCTTTGCCAATGAAATTTAACAGCTGGATTTTTTGTTTATCTGATGCAATAACATATGGCATTAACCACTCTATCTTTGATATTTTTATTTGATAAGTTTCATATGTGGTTGCATTGTTGGCTACAGTACCTTCCTGTATTATAGCATTCAGGTCATTTCTTGATCTTGTGAGAATCAGTTCATGCTTCATATTAACAACAATTTTCTTGTAATCTTCATGCGAAGCCTAAAATCATACTTAGAGGGATAGAAACGTCAAAATTTCCATGATCATCTACAATTGTTTTGTTTGCTTCTTCAACACCAAGCCAGCCTGCATTTTCTAATGTTAAAGTCTGATTTGGATTAAATGAAGTGCATCCCTTCATGAGACTACTCAGACCAACATTTTTACTTTTATCTATCTCTACAGCATTAATTTCATATCGAATTTCATCAAACAGATGACAAATGCCATTGTTAACGAAATTAGTTTTAGTTAGTGCTTGTCCATCCGGTTTTTGTAATTTTCCACATACATGGATGTAACTACATGATGGTAAGAGGCATAAATCTTGATGCTGAATAGAAATACGGATTTCATCACTGTTATTGTAACTTAATGTGGAGTATGGTTGATGTGCGTGAACCTCATAATGATCAATAGACTCATCGAATGCGACACCTGATTGAATGCTTAGAATTTCGTCCATTTTTCTGAAAGCAGCAGAGAATGATACAATTTATCTTTTTCCACGTACTTTGAGACCTATGCTTTTGAGAAACTGGATGCTCTTCCGTGTTAACGGTTTGAGTACCTTTGGACGACTGATGGTGGGTTGACATGATGGCTGACTTTTATGCACACTTGAATTATAAACGATTCCCATTATACAGATTTTATGTGAAGTCTAACAGTAATTTCCTCTCCTCGGAAATTCACTAAATTTCCGTCTTGATCAACGATTCAGATTTGAAGATGATCTATACTCTTAACATTGAGTGGTAAATATATGACATGCGATGGAACTTCTATGATTTTATATCCTGGAGGAACTTTTGGGAAAAACTCATGGATCGTGTGAACTTTTTTTGTCGTTGATGTAAGCACCTGTAGTAATATTACACTCTACTCTGAGTGCGTTTATTTTCAATATCTTCACAGGTAAATCAGAGCTGTGATGAATGTCTTCATGAAGAACGCGACGAGTGAAACCGAGAAGACTGCCTATTGAATCGCGAGGACTAAGATCTATCTGATGGCTGCAATAAATTTCACTTCTGAGAGTATTGTTGTTAGCTTTCAAGGAAAACTCGATGTCTTTAGATTCCAAATCTTTTTGCAAAAATTGATTAATAGCATCAATTTCATAACTGCCAGTAGGAATAATAATAATCTTCTCTCCGTTTATATGAAGTTTATTATTCGAATCGTCAACATTGGGAATCGAGTTGAATGTTAAAAGTTCAACTAAACCCAAAACAAAATTCTTATGCTGTGGTAGTTCTATTGAAGGAAAATATTGCGCTTCTAAGATAGAAGATTTGCCTGAAAGACTCAAAGTGAAACTATCTTCCATGACTGATTGAAAAAGAATGATCCTGCTTGTCTGAAAACTCTTCTTTTATAGTCTTTCACACAAGAATTGAAGACAAAGATGTCCACAAATAAATAAGTCAAAATTTTGATATCTTTTATAGTTGTATTTCACTTCTTCCACGTTAAAATATAACATGAGATCTATAGGGGGTTTAAGATCACCAAAACTATCAAAATAAATCACTTCAGAACCTCGTTTTCGATAACATACCCAGTGAGTGCCTTTGTTTTGAAAATCATCTAAGTTAACTATAGCAGATTCGTTATGCCATGGGCCATCAGAAGGTAGATTATTTCTCATGAAAACACCTCGAAAATATGGGATTTGCATCATACGAGCATACTTTATAAGATCATAGTCAGTCAGTGCACGATTTGGCAAAGTTAAATCGAAGTTTTTTTTTTTAACTTGACCATTACCGATATGAGGTTTCATAAATAATCCCATTCCAGTTTTATATGGTTTAAGATAGAGACCTTTTCCTAGAGCAATAGCTTCCATAGTTTTATTATGTCTCTTACTTTCTTCATAATTTTTCTGTGCAGCTTTAGCCTCATTTACTGCTTTAGCTATTCCAGCAGCTCCTCCAGCCAGAGCACCAGTTGCACTTAGTGCTGCGAACAATGGTATGAGAAAAGGCAGAGCGTTACCTATTTTTGATGGAACAGGTAGAATACGTGGAATGATAATTTTTTTCTTACCGCCAACGATCTTGAGAGCTTCACGTGCACCTTTTAAAGCGGACTGTATAACTTTGCGAGAATGTTTACTTGGTTTTAATGATTTTTTACTTGCAGTTACTAATTTACTCAATTTTACGCCCATTCCTGTCTTTCCTTTTAATTTCATAGCATTTGCAACAACAAAAGCAGTTGCTTTTTCGCTAAGACTTGCATTTTTGGCTCTAACACGCTGCCAAGCTTTATCAGCGAGCTTCATGTCAGCTACTTTTCGATCAGCATTTTTATCAGAATAAGATATTTCATGTTCTTTGCATGCTTGATCAAGTGGATTGATACCTGTATCACCTCTTTTTAGACGCTTTTTCAGTTTTGTTCCGGGACCACAATATTGATATCCAGGAATATGCATTTCAATAGGTAAGTTATTGATTACTTTATCAAGTAACCCTTTACCCTTAGGGTGCTTCTGTGATTTGTGTACGAGCATCTCTCTTCGAGTGTTGATTTACAACTGATGATCAAAATATAAAACAAGCGTTTATATTTAGAAAAGGTCAATCTTAGATTTGACTTTGTTACGTAAACATGGATTTTACTGAGCAGAACGTCAAACTTCCCGTCGGCAACTTTGATTTTGAGAAAACGAAAAGAAAAAAGCGACATGGAGAGTTACTTCCAGATAATATACGAGCAGTATTTTGTGGCCCATCGAACTATGGAAAAACTAATAGTTTATTAGCTCTAATTACACACCCTAATGGTCTTAGATTTGAAAATTTGTATGTATACTCTAAATCCTTAAATCAACCGAAATACCAATTTCTTCAAAAAGTTTTAGAACCAATTGAAGGTATATCATATCTACCGTTCAGTGAACATGCATCTGTAGTGTCTCCAGATGAAGCCCTACCTAATTCAATTATGATTTTTGATGATGTGGCTTGTGAGAAGCAGGATAACGTCAGAGCTTTTTTCTGTATAAGGAGACACAAAAGTGTAGATAGCTTTTATCTATGTCAGTCATATGCTCATATACCGAAACATCTCATCAGGGACAATATTAATTTGATGGTAATTTATCGTCAAGATGATGTTAATCTTAAACATATCTATGAAGACCATGTGAATACTGACTTTACTTTAAATGAATTTCGAAATCTTTGTACAGAATGCTGGAAGAATGACAAGTATGGATTTGTTGTTATTGACAAAGATAGAGCAATGAATGATGGTAGATATAGAAAAGGATTTGACTGTTTTGCCATTAAAAAGGAAGTATAAGTCTTAATCTTTGCAGTTTGATTGTAGACAGCATCTTGTCAGCATGCCTGACTTTAAGAAAGAAAAAAGTGTTCTTAGCGAGCTCTTACGAGCACGCGAGGCTATTAAAAAAAAATACTATTTGTTAAAAAAGGAGAGAGATGATTTTGAAAAGGTTATTGGTGATACTTTAAAACCAGTTATTACACCACTTGAAAAGCTTGTCGATTCGACAACTGAAAGTGTGTCACGTTCTAATCACATTTCGGCCATAGACAGTAACAGAAAATCTGCAAAAAAAAGATTGAGATTTGATGAATCAAGTTATATTGTAAACGATATTAATAACTCGGGTTCGGCATTTGATAATGATGCTTCTAATGGCGATGATTTTTCTCCGATAAATAGCACAATGATGAATTCATCATTCAATTCTGCAAATTCATCATTCAAATCTATATATTCACCATTTGTATCTGCGCATAAAGAAACTGAACCGACAGACTTTTTATCAATGCTAAATGGAAGCCGCAGCAAAATCGATAACATATACGGAGTGAGAAAAGTCAGTGGGGTATACATGATGGGTGATTCACAAATTCAATTTGATGATAAAATGATAAAAGTGAAAGATTTAAGTTTTCCTAAAAGCAATGGTCTAATGGGATTGCTTTTCAAAAAAGAACCAGATGATAATCTTTTGAGTACAACAGATCGCAAGAACTATCGCATTATCCTGGAAGCAACAAATGCCCATAGAAAAGACATAGCAAAAGTGAGAATATACGCTCTTCGAAGAGTAGAAAATATTCAAAAATCATAGCACCAATGTTCCGCAGTGATCGTAGTAGAATGTCTACCAGCGGAGGGGGTCTCATACCTAAATATAAAATAGCAAAAAGAATACTTCCATAGATCTAGTCTACTGGGATGATCCGAATGAGCTTGTCGAAAGACTGCGATTATTGATAGCCGAACGATCTGCTGGAAATAATAATCACAACAATGAAATCCAATCAATCATAGAGGAACTACGTGAAGCTGGGCATATATATTGACGTACACAATTTTCAAATCAATAGTAGTATCATGAGTCTCGATGTGTTTGGAAGAAAACTTGAGGGCTCGCAAGTGAGTCGTGGTCCTCGAGGTATTGGATTCAATGTTACATCAGATGGTGATTTTGATTTAGAAAATAAGCGGCTTTGCAATATTGGAGAGGCTAATGATCCAAATGATGCCATTAGTTTGAATTCACTAAATAATATCCTACAGAAAGAAGTTGATTACTTATCTTCTAAAATTATAGAAGTTGCTAAAGCTATACAAGAATATGAGAACAAAGTTGAAATATATAAAGCAGAAATAGATGAAAAATTAACTTATGTCTATGATATGACTCAACGAAATTTTGCAAGTATTGAATATATAATTAAAGAAATGAATAGACGATCGGATATTGCTAAAGTTGAAGTTTAAGATGGAACGTCAAAGAGTAGTTGAAGAGCTACACAAGCCAGCACGTCGAAGGCACAAGCGAAGAAAATATGACATACGCGGATTAGATGAGACTTGGCAAGCTGACCTTGTAGAAATGATACCTTATTTCAAGGAAAACAAAGGTTTTCGCTACTTACTAACTGTCATAGATATATTTTCAAAGTATGCATGGGCTGTACCAGTCAAATCGAAGAGTGGCAATGATGTTACTCTAGCTATGAAGTCAATATTAAAACAAGAACGGGTGCCATCGAATTTACAAACTGACCAAGGAAAAGAATTCTACAATTCAAACTTTCAGAATCTTATGAAAAAGTACAAGATAAATCACTACTCTTCACATAGTAATCTTCATGCAAGCATATGTGAACGCTTTAATAAAACTTTAAAAAATGCAATGTGGTTAGAATTCAGCAAACAAGGAAGTTATAAATGGTTGGATATTCTGCCTGAGTTAGTGAAAGCATACAATTCAAGAAAACATCGGACAATAGGAATCGAGCCTGAAAACGTTACGAAGGTAAATGAAAAAGAAATCAAGAAAAATTACCCAACTGAAAAAAGACCTGTAAAAAACCAAAATTCAAAGTAGGAGATAAAGTGCGAATAAGTAAGATAAAACAAGTTTTTGAAAAAGGTTATACACCAAATTGGTCAACTGAAATTTTCACAATAACAAGAGTTGTAAAACCAATCCCATAACTTACCACGTCAAAGATTATTATGATGAACCAGTCTCCGGCGGCTTTTATGAAACGGAAATTCAAAAGACTATGTATCCAGAAATTTATTTGGTAGAAAAAGTTTTAAAGAAAAGTGGTAAACGTGTATATGTTAAGTGGTTAGGTCTAAATAGCAAGCATAATAGTTGGATAGATAAAAATGAGATTATTTGAATAAGCTAAGATGTATTTTACCACGTATTTCAGTGTAATAAATAAAAAGAAAAAAATTTAATTTTATTATGTTCATTAATTTAAGTTATATATAAAATATTTTTATTATTAAAATTTTCTTTTTATGATTCAATATAAATATAATAATTATAAATGGTGGTGATAAATAAAAACAATTATATAATGTTTAATAATTTTCATTTATTCATGTATTCTTATTATGTACAATTTACAATAAATAGTTTGAAAAATAATTTGACGAGTATATTTTTATTTATTTTAAGCCCGATCGAATTTAAAAGAAGATCCTCCCAGGTATATTGCAATCAAACGCAGTTTATTTGCATTATCACAGAGATTGTAGAAAAATTCTTCATCTTTTAAGATTGCAGATGAAATCTTTTCTGGTAAGAAGACTTGGAAGCTTTGGTCGAAATCTGCTACGACCTTGGTTCCAAATCTTGTCTTGACTTGTTTCAGTGAAGTCACCATGTACTGCTGGTCTTTTTCTAAGTCTGTGACTTTCTTCCTTGGCAGGAAGTCGCTTCCAGCAATCTTGTTTAGTGCAGATAAATCCATTCTGAAAACAAGAAAAAGTAAAAAAAATTAAAAATTTCTGTTAGAAAAAAATTTTGATGGAAAAAATAATGTTTTTTGGTAAAAAAAAATAAATTGTAACTTACTTAAAAAGTTAGTCGATTTTAGATTTCTTTGTGCAAGGTTGATCGTCCTCAAGCTCTTCGATTACTTGAATGCGCTCCTCATTGTGGTCCATTGGTTGATATAGCCCATTTCCCACTTCGATGTCTGCCCTTTCCATTGCTACTCGTAATATATCCTTTTTTTCTCCTTCCTGGGAACTTGCCCCTCCATTGATGGATGCCAGTCATTCATGAACTCCTCTAACACATCATACTCAATGATAATTTTCTCGCCTTCATAAAGTGACATCCCCACTCGCTCTGCACTATTTTCATTGGTGGCTTCATCCCTTCTCTCGATTTCCCTCTCTCTTTCATTCTCTGTAGCATCCATCTCCACTCGTGTATCTCCCCTCCTCATTTCTACCTCCCACTCTTTTTTTCTTTCAGCAGCCATTTTTCTTGCATGTTCCCTCTCTACTTCAAGTGCAGCTTGCGCCATCTGTATTTCTTCAATTTTATAATGTCCCCAAGGTAAAGTATCTGTACTATCAGGCAATAAAAATCTCTTATCATCGTGAGGACTTAGAGCAATTTTTCTCTGTTTTTCAGTATGCACAGTATGCAATTTTGAACGGATATTGCACTGTTCACGGTATATAATAGTGAGATCCTGAAGACAGCTTCGGTAATCCTCAAAAGTAATTGATTTTTTAACAACACTGGACTTTATACCTTTGGCTTTCTTTATAACTTCTCCTCCATCGATTGAAATACTATACATTTTGCTTCGTAATCCTATAAATTCTGTCATTATCTTACCATTACATTCGTCTTTCATCAAACCCGGAACTTTCTTATTAACTCGAGGAATTTCGAACGGATTATTTTCTTCATAATCGGAAGTATCAAATTTATGTATGTCCTCTTTCATTATTTTGTACATGTCAACATCCTCAACTTCGTATATGAGACTATCAGTATCAGTATACAAAAGTTTGCATTTGTCTCCAACTCGCTTTTTCATATACGAATAATGAAAATCATAAACTAATGTTTTTGATAATTCTAAAATGCAAAATCCAACATAAATTGGTTTCTTGATTGTGATGCTCGTTCTCTTCATTTGAATGGCAACTAAATTCTCATCAAAAATAGCACAGCTGTGAAAATTTGGTAGAGCTATGCGTGCTTCTGCTCCATATCTACCAGTAAATTTATTTACCAATCGGATATCAACTCGAGACCGCTCTCGCTCAATGCACTTTCCATAGACAGCATTGATTAACAATTTATAAAAAAGTTTTTCAAATTCGTTCTTAGCCTGCATTCTTTTTTGAGTATTCAATTCCACATAAGGTTTGAGCCATGCCTTTTGCTCAAAACTTAAAATTCTATGCACTTTTTTCAGTCAAAGTCCATTTTCCAACACTTGTCTGAGTGTTCGATAGTAAATAACATATCTCTCCTTGTTCTTCAAAGTAGTGAGAAGTTTCTTTTGTTTCGAGCCATGTGGCGCACTATGCTCTGCGCAGAATGGAAAATCTCGTTGTGCATCGTGTATTTCCTTGGGATACTCCAAATCTACTTCAGCAATATATCCAATAACTGAATCTGGCGGTGCGTTGTAAAAGTTTGAATTCGTCTCATATTCTACCCATTTGAATTTTCCGACTGGCAAATATTGAACCATTGCCCATCCATAAAGATTATTAATATCAAAGTACATAAGTGTTTTCATTTTCTGTTTTTCATCATACGGTGAGCCCATATATGGATTGTTCGCCTTGGCATAGCGATTACAGCATTGACTTATTCCTCCCCGAATACCTGCTTCAATGAACATCAACATATCTATATCTGTAAGAAGCTCCAGTTCTACCTTCGTCATTTTTAGCGCTGCTGAAAATGTCAAGCCTGGAGACGTATAAAAGTGAGCTGGACATAAACCGTAAGCTTTGAGAGATGTTTCTCGAAAACTTTCAAATACATCCGCCAATAGTAAAACATCTGTTTTTAAGTATAAATCCGAATACTCGCCTAATGTCCTTATATTGAACTTACTCCAGACTTGAATAGCATGCTTATAGTCTTCATCAGCAATATGAGAATCGGTGAGTTGGTTATAAAACTGATTTTTCTCTGGCAATTTCGTAACTAATAATTTATCCAATCCATCTACAAAATCATATGGAAATATACCTTTACGTTTGAGAAAATCAATTTTCTCATCTGTAAAACCATCAGTTCGAAACTCTTTTATCAATATCGGCACATTTTCCAAGTATGATGCAAGTTTTTCTAATGACGAAGGAAGAAAACGCCAAGAATCTATGAATCTAAAACTTAGGTCACTGCCATCTATGTATTTTGTAAAAGAAATATATTTTTCCTTATTATATGGCAATAGCGTAACTCGTCCTCCCATCAATGAAGATATGGCTATCTCTTTCAAAATGAAGTGTGTATCGTAATTGAGGTTATGAAAAACCACAGGAATAAATTTTGAATACTTGTAATTCAAATTACATGAATTATGTGCTGCACCTCTGAAACTAATGTAAAAAAAATAGATATTTTAAAAAAATTTGCATGATAAAGTAAATTTTTTTTTCATTGAAATATAACTATAATTAATATCTTACCGTCCTGTGAGATGACAGTGATCTCGTACTGCGAGTTCTTCATCACGGATTAGTTTTCGGCATATGTGACAAATGGTTGACCTTTGGAAAGATAATTCTTCTAAATCCGTAAGTTTTAATGGTTTCGGATTCTTGTAGAGTTTATCAATTTCCTCACTGATTGATTTTAATTCTTGAACAAACCATTGTGCAGGAGTCTGTCCATCTTCGATATTTTTTCTATATGACTTATAAAAAGATAAGCTGTCATCAAAGCTACATTTTATATAATATCCTATGCTATATGCTTCATGAAGTTGGAAGGCAATCTCATTCATTGTAGGCTTCAGTAAACATTCAAAATCAGCATAAACAATAAAAGGAACTTTTTCGCTTTTATAATAATCTTCAAATTTCAGAATGTTGTTCTGCGAGTCAGGTAGATTAATTCGACAATAATTCAAATTCTTACAATCATTTTCATGAACTTGCAATCTTTCTTCATTATAAAAGACTTGTAAACATCTTTCACAATGGAATGATTTTACATGTGTCTTAGATAGTTGAGATTTCAGAAGACGAGACATATTCTTTATCCAAACGTAGTGGTATTTGGGTAAACTAATATCATCAGAATGATTATCTTTTTCATACTCATCGATGTAAAAGTCTTGGATGATGAGTAGATTGACATGCTTTTCCTTTTTATCCGATGTAATGTGGCAAGGTGATACTTCAAACTTTTGTCCAAACTTCTTCAACATGTACACATTTACTGAAATATTATTCAGTTCTTCAAATTTTGGAACATTTTTAAGTGTCACTGGAAATTCTATGTTATTAAATTTCAACTTGTTCTCATGCATGCTATATTGATTAACTCTATTAGTATTAGTTTCACTTGGATATATTGCTGAGAGGATAGCATACTTGAAACATTGATTGTCATTGTTACGAACATTGACACATGCTTTTTTCTTTTGTATAAAAGGTGGTAAAGGAATGTACGAACTGCCCTTGATCGGAGAATATTTTTTCATATTTATACTCAGACTTATAATGCTTTTTAGAGCCCAGCCAGAATCTTTTTCCTGAAATTCTTCTATCTGTGTCAAAATAGAATCTTTGATATTTATTTTGAACCATTCTTCTAGGTTCGTTGACATGAAAATTGAAGTACTTGTGGTTGTAAAATATTTAATATCTGTCAATTCTTCACTACTTTTCTGTATAGAAAATTCTGCGGTGAAATCTGAATTCACTTTGAGAGCACTATATTCTTCTAAGCATGACTGTACATGTACTTTAAAGAGTTCTTGGTCGTCGTTTAAAAAACTTAAAATATCCACATGATTTATATTTACCACTACGCCAGTTCTAATTCTGTTTTCGAAAGCTGACTGCACATCTCGCCATTCAACAGAAGCTTCTATTTCTTCAGATTGCAGACCACCTCCTCGTTGAAGATGATGTTCAAATTGAACTTGAATACCCGAAAGATGTAACACACAAGTTTGACATCTCTGCTTTTCTCCTCTTGTAAGATCAGAATTGACAATTTTTTCATTTAATTTCTCTAAACTACCATTGCACATATCTATCCAATAATGGAGATCGGTATTGTTCAGTTCATTTACATTTTGCAAAGCATCACGGAGTAGTTGCACAAGACGTTCAAAGAAATTAATTGAAGACATTTTTTTTTCTTTTTATTTAAAATAACCTTTCACAAACACAAACTTTCACAATTGGTAAAGTTTAGTCCCGATGACTATGTACACTCACAACTCCTCTGACGAAGTATGCTCATCCAGAAACCTTCAGTCCTTTTTAAAGGTAAGTTAACAAAAGGAGAGATAGAAAATTCAATTAACTAACCAATAGTAAAACGGAGTGCAAGTTTTTCAGAAAAAGAGAGGTTTTCACGGGTAGGGATGAATTTTTTACCTTTTTTAACCTATCAGAATCATTTCTTAGTTTTAACCAATGAGGATTGAGCGATTTTCCATCGTCCAATCTTAAAAAGTTAGAGGGGGAGTGACTATCATCTTTTAGTTTAACCAGTGAAAACTGAGCTATTTTCCATCGTCCAATCTTAAAAAAGTAAGAGGGGAATTGCTTGACATAAACTTACGATTTGAAAATTTTCTATTCTCATTTCCCGATATTAATTCATACTGAAACATCCAACGCTACGAGATGGCTAGAACTCGTGATTACGATATGCTGTTCAAAAATTATATCATGCAGTCTGCGGAAGAAGAAAGCATTTATATATGTGATATTCAAGGATTTCAAAGAATATCAGAGGATTCTTTTATTTTCAAAGAAGTTAGTTTCCTCAATTTTAGAAAAACAGCTTTACCTACAGTCTATGTTTTCAAATCTCCAATTACATGGGAGGAACTAAATACAGAAGAAAAATGCATGACTCAGTGGGTGGAAAGGTTCCATCACGGTATAGCATGGAAATCCGGAGATATTCCATATCATCGTCTACAACGTGTTTTCCAAATCTGCTCGCAAGGAATCAAAAAATTATTTGTCAAAGGAGAGCAGAAAGTGCAATGGTTGAAAAATCTTTTACCAAGTGTGTAAGTAAAAATATATTTAAATTTTTTATATTCAAAATAATCATTTTCTTAATACTTTTCATACTTTTTTATACTTTTTTATACTTTTTTATACTTTTTTTATACTTTTTCATACTTTTTTTATACTTTTTTATACTTTTTTATACTTTTTTTTATACTTTTTATACTTTTTCATACTTTTCTCATACTTTTTAATACTTTTTTCATACTTTTTAATACTTTTTTCATACTTTTTAATACTTTTCTTATACTTTTATATTATAGTTTAATTATTCTGTTTATTTTATTTGCAGGTCAATTTCAAATGTTGAAGATTTCGGCTGTCCAGCATTAGAAGGAATAATAGGTGATAAGCACCACTTCTGCTTGAACCACGTTTTCTGTATAAGAAGAAAAAGACCCGTGTGTGCAGTCAATAATACGATTGCTATACGAGCATGGCTACGAAATTACTTAAATATTAATGATAAAGATGAGGTTGATAATTATTTTAAACAAAACAAAAAAATGAAATGTACATGTTTATATTTTGCAAATGAATAAAATTTAAAAAATTTTTTTATTATTATCTTATTAAAATACTATAATAATTGTATTTCTAAAATGAAAAAATAATTGTATTTCTAAAATGAAAAAAATAATTGTATTTCTAAAATGAAAAAAATAATTATATGTGATTTTAAAAAATAAAAATTTTATCAATGATTATTATAATTTAATTTAATATTCCCAAAACCAACTACTATTTTTAATTATAATAATTTATTTAAGTGAAAAAAAATTTTTTTTTATAAAATAGATTATATTACATATATATAGGAAGGCTCATCAAATAAGCGAGATTAAGATTTTATGAACTATTATTATTTTTTTTTTATTGAATTAAAATTTTTATTACATATTTTTCCGCCAGTTACAAAAATTCTTTTTTATATTTATATAAAAAATACATGTACATAAATTTATTTTTCAATCAAGATATGTGATGTCTTCTGTTATCATGAGTTCACTGCATGACGAAACTGTTCCCTCATCCTCCTGCGTTGATTTAGGGAATCTGGCATTCTCATTCTCCTGGTTAGACTTAGGAAGCCTTGTATTCATCACAATCTTTTTCCCTGAATGTTTAAGCTGCAAGATTCGTCTTGCAGGAGGAGGTCTATTCTCCTGGATAGTAGCGCTGCCATTCTCTTCTGAAAAAAGGAAAAAAAAATTAATTATTTATTTAGATAAAATTATTATTTTCAAAAAAAAATTAATATTTTAAACTTTTTTCTTTTTTTTTATTTTTTCAATGAAATATTTTTTGTTTTTTTTCAACTTACTTGTACCCGAGGGTCCTGGTTGCGGAGACTTCTCCCGAAGTTGTGATCCTGAAACAGAAAAAATAAATATTTTAATCTTTTTCTTTTTATATTTTAATGAAATATTTTTTGTTTTTTTTAACTTACTTGTGCCCGAGGGCCCTTGTTGCGGAGACTTCTCCCGAAGTTGTGATCCTGAAACAGAAAAAATAAATATTTTAATTTTTTTCTTTTTATATTTTAATGAAATATTTTTTGTTTTTTTCAACTTACTTGTCCCCGAGGGCCCTGGTTGCGGTGACTTCTCCCGAAGTTCAAAAAATCACACGGAGAAGGGGATACTCTTATGTGCTTATACACACATCGGATTCTCGATCACACGGAGTAGGGAAGGGTGGGCGTAAATAAAAACCAAAATTCAAAAAATCATTCGAAGAAGGGGATACTCTTATGGGCTTATACACACATTACATTCTTGATCACATGGAGCAGGGAAGGGTGGGCGTAAATAAAAACCAAAATTCAAAAAATCACTCGAAGAAGGGGATACTCTTATGGGCTTATACACACATTACATTCTAGATCACTTTGAGGAGAGAGGGGGTGATCCAGAAGGAACCTGAGCCAGTATGCCTATAGCTTATCTACTGCTTTCAATTTGTCGCTTGCTGGCTATAAAAAAGACATTGGTTATTTATATATTCATTCTTTTTATTTTAATCCGAATTGAAAAAAATTTTTTGTTATTAATCTCATCGACTTTTATAACAAATACACGTCATGGATTGTTTTGCTTTAATAAGTAAATATTTTTTATAGGAGTGTTAAGAATTTTATTCGTTGTTTATTATTTATTAAAATTGTCTATTAGAAAGTTTTATATTTGGTAAAATTATGCTGTAATATAATGAAGTAATTTTAGCACTCTTTGATTAGGGTTTAGGTCATTATTGTGCTTTAATTTTAAATTTTAAAAAAAAAAATTATTTAAGTTATCAAAAATAAATTTTTTAAATTTTTGAATATTTTGCTGAATTTTAATAATTTTTTTCGGAAGAATAAAGCGTTACTGAAAAAAAACAGAGTGTATTTAACGTTTCAAATAGTTAAAAGAATATAAAAATTGTTTTTTCTTCGATTTTTTAAATTTTTTCAAATTATTTGTTTATAACAAATTACCTAAATTTCAATATTTTGAATTTGGGAAATCATATCTTAGCAGCGACAAATACAAGGCAAATCATAAGTCCAATTACAAGTATTTACAACAACACCTTTATACTTTTATAGAGAATGTCTTGCATGTCAACTTAGCAGTTTTACTAGTTTGAACTGGGAGGAAAGCCGCGGCAAATTTTTTCAAGTCGCTGATGATTGGCGACAAACAGGTGGCAAATCATAGGCTTGGTCCTATCTCGATAGGGCGAAGTTGTCCTGCTAACTTGACAGATGATTTTGCATCTATTTTATAGTCCAACAGTTTATTGAATGATTTATATAGTAAACAAAATTGCTTATAACAATTTTTATTTTCAGAGATGTTCGACCTGAAAATTTGACTTGTGCAATTAATGACCCAGGCTACCCACGGAGGGTTAATCTAAGTTCTACAAAGTTATATACCGATATTGTATTTCATTTTGATTTTATAAGGAGACTAGTGGCTCGTAGTTATTTATGTAACTTCAATAGAGTTTGAATTCGCACACCCGCGCTCCTGTGGTAGTTTGTACCATTTTATCCTATTACTACCAGTCTTATTTGATCGTATCCACAGACGATTAGATTGCGGGTGGTTTGTTTATTCACATTGCATTTCAAAAAACACCAGTAGCTTTTATGATTTGATTTCATATAAAATAGTTGATTTTGAATAAATCACGCATTCATAAATTGTTTCATATTTTTTTATGTACGCCTAAAATTCTGAGTTTGTATAAACATATAGTAAATATAAAGCGCAATAAGTTTAAATTTATATTGAATTTAACAAGCTTAAAAATGACAAATAATCAGAGAAAAAAAAGATTTTTTTCATTTCTTGATAGGAGTAAACAAAATTAGCCTGAAATAATAAGAAATAAGCCCTCTGCTACTTCTTTTAAACTGAAAAGAACAGAATTTTCAAAATCCAAGACAAAAATAGAATTTTTGATAAAATTATTTCTACTCCTGAGTTTAAAAAATTATGTGTTGCAGTGTGTGTCATCACAAGATATAATTTATTGAGTCCTCTTTTCAAAAATGAAAATTCAAAATTAAGCTGATTTGTGATTTCTGTGGTGAAAATATAATTTTTCTGCTGCATGTGCACTTAGCCATGAACTTGCGAGTTTATTTACTTTTTGTAGTCTAACAGATTTACCAGAGCCAGTTTCTCAGTCAGCATTTAATACTAATAATGGTTAAATGACAAGAGTATACGAACAAGTAGTAGAAGAATCTAAGTCTGCAGCTGTTGAGAAATAACTTAATTCGACTTCCCCAAATAGTGCATATCTTGATGTGGCGTTCTTAAAATTGTAGGAAAATTGTAAAAAAATTTTATATTTTTTGTTAATATTATTATTGTTAAACTTTTTCTAATCTTTTTTTCTTTTAAACTATTTTTTTTCTTTTTTGATGATAGTACATCATGCAACTAGAGAGTAAAGTCACATATTTCTACCGAAGGGAAGTTTCGAGGGAGAAATAGATTTTAATCGCATGTTGCATATTTTACTTTATTCCTACCTCAACCGTGGCCACGTTATTAACTTGAAAAAAGAGGACCTGGCTTTAAAAATTAAAATAGAACCTGTTTATCGCATTACATCAGGGTGGCGTCGGTTTTTGATCATTTTAGATATTTTCCTTCTGGTTTTTTTGTGTTTGACTAGATTCGTTTCCTTAATCTAAAAAGTATATCAAAAATAAATTTAACGCGTTCCATTCTTACATGCATACATAGCTACGCGCGTGAAAAACTTCAGTTTGGAGTGAAGTCTGGTGACTCACCCCTGCGACACACATTCCTTGGGAGTCTAAAGCCACGCTCTAGAAGGGTCGACTTTGTTTCTCAATAAGCTTTTATACTTTCGATGATTGCATAATCAGAGAGAATCTTTATTACACATTTATATAGTGCGCGATTTGTTTTTCTCATTTAAGAGGAATTCTCATCGTCACCCTCGTAATTAGAATCTATGGGACCGGTTAATGTCCCTTGGTTATGCAAAAACGTAAGGACGGCTCCCGTGGTATCATTCGTACTCCGATTGATTTCCCTATCTTAATACGTTTTTTTTCTGTCTTTGAACGCTTTCGACAAAATGTGTCATAGCATTCTATTTCTCTTTTGCCCAGATAATTTCATTTACGATCTTCTCTGACATTAGTCGTCTGGCTATTTCCTCGATCTGGCTTCTTTCTTTGTTCCACTGATACCAGACGAAAAACGTATGATACACATCGTCGCGATCAGCGAAACAGAAGATGCAGCCCGGGTCCTGAGCCTTTCCTATTTTACTGAAATAAGAGCAGAAGTACCTGTGGTCACTAAAGAACTAGGTAAAGTAATAATTTACCTCTCTGTGCTTTCTTTTAACCCATGATGCCAGCTCCTTAATTAGAGCATGGGTCCATCGGCCATCTTTCTTCTGATTCCATATTCTTTTCCAGGATTCTATGACCACTTGTCTTTCTTACTTCTGAATTGTTGCAGTTCCTCATTTCTGTTTCTTCCGTTCGTAGGTTTGCTTGCGTCACATCGCCTGTAATTCGATCGAAATAATTCCTGCGATGACTAGCACAGCGGGACTCGAAACAATGCGATAGGCGCTGGTAAATCTAAGAGCCCCTCTCCTTTGAGCAAAAGATAATGTTTTTTGGTGCGTCTTCTTTCTCATTGAGTCGGCCCATATTTCAGAGCCGTACAATAAGATGGACGTTGTAACTGACATCAGAAGTCGTCGTTTGCTTGATTTTTGGCCGCTGCCATTGGCCATAAGACGACTTAACTGCAAGGTTTTCTTCATCGCTTTGTTTGCAACGTATTTTAGGTGCGACAAAAACGTTAGTTTTTCATCTAGCTTTAATTCAAGTGACATCACCTCCTCTTTTTTCTGCACCACGTTTGCGCTTACTGTCATGGGAAACTCGTTGTTGATTGATTTCCAGGCACTATTCCTGTCTTAGCCATCGCTATTTAGAGACCATATTTCACCATCCATTCGGAGATTTTTTCCATCGCCGTATTTAGTATGTGCTGGTAGATGTTCGCATATTGCGCGGTGATGACTAGAGTGACATCATCAGCACACGCGAACATTTTCACCCCGTCCATCATTTCAAGTCTGAGTAATGCATCGTACAGGATGTTCCAGAAGTCTGGGCCGAAGATCAACTCATGTGCCACGCCTGCGCTGAAGTCCTTTTTACGCCAGCCTTCTTCCGTCTCATAGCAGAGGATACGGTTTTTCAGGTAGTCACTCGCATAAGGTATTCTGGTACATTAAACTCTTTTCACACAGCAAGGAGATCTGGCCATCTTGTTGAGTTAAAAGTGTTTTTTTGTGTCTAACAGGACGAGGAATGCAAAAAGACGGAAATAATGCTTTCCAGTCCATGCGTCTCTCGCAATATTCACAACCTCTTCTACTGCATTAATAGTCCAATCCATAGAGACATTTTGAGAACATTAATTAAGGGCTAAATAAAACCTATATAGAGTTTTTGAGGGCGATAAAAAAACATACGCTATATAAAATGTAACAAAAAAAACGATAGAAAATGCTCCAGAAGACTGCAAAGTTGGCTAAAACAGCTTTTTTAATTATCTGCAGCAACCTATGCATTAAAAAAAAAATAATCTATAAAAGTATTGGAGAATAAAAAAACCTACAATTTGAGTGCTGTCACGATTATTTTCGTCATTAATTATTGCAAAAAAGCCAGAAAACCATAAAAAATGGCCATTTCTTGCATATAAATTGCGAAAATAATTTTTCAAATATTCTTAAACTTTCAAAAGGAAGCCTCCATAAATACGAACAGAAAGAGAGGTTGTAACAGCTAATTGATTCATTTGTTGCTAAGATGTTCCCTATTGTTTACCCTAACACGTATAATGTTTATAGCTATAATTTTTTTTTGGCTAAACATATTGAGTTGCCTAAGGGCTTAAACTCCTCAAGAAGGTTTAAATTTTCATATTTCATTAAAAGCAAATGAGAAATTGAATTTCAATATTTTTTATAACGCTTTATATAAAAGGGTGTTATTTTGTTATAAATAAATGAAGCTGGGGCTTTATTTATAACTTTTACGAATTTGCTATTTGAATATTCTTATTGCTGTATTTAAAAAGAAGATTTAAAAAAAAGATCTCTCTAAGGCCAATAGGAACCGAAATAAGATTTTTTTTTTAAATCACAGCCACTTTTATTATAACAATCAAGAAACGAATCAAGCGGCATTTTTTAGTTGAAGACTTACATTTTGAAAATCTACGATTAGATTTTTAAAACTGCGACTCTTTATTATTAAAAGTAAAATAATAATAACATACAAATAATAACGTCAAGGTGAGAGTCGTAGTGGGGATGCTTATCTTTGCGAGTGAGGAAAGATAACAAAGGATCCCATTCCAATATAATTTGTAAAAATTAACCGTATCTCCGTAAATAATGGACCGATTTTGATGTTTCTTTTTTTAATCTGGGGTACCTCGAAAAATTATAAATATTAGTGAAAATAGTTTTTTAAAATAGGGTGTATTTAAGTTAAAACAACTGTACCTAATACGAACACCTTCAAAGCAAATAATTGTTGCGGCTTACTAAATCAATATTTTTAGACGTATAATGTCTCATAATATTAAAAGAAAGAACTTCAAATGAGATGTCATGAGTTTGATTATGATCAATGTTTACGGAATGCGCGCGGATTTACGTAATCGTTGTAATAAACTTACCTTATTATTCCTCGTAATTATTACATTTGGAATCTGGAGACAAGTTTAATTAAAATTTTTATTGATTCTATATTTTAACTAATTATTATAATTGATTTATAGCTGCACAAAAAAAACAAATAATTATTAATAATTGCAAAAATTTTAAAAGTAATAATAAAAATTGTTTCTTTCAATTTTAAAATAAGACATTATACGTCTAAAAATATTGATTTAGTGAGCCACAACAATCATTTGCTTTAAAGGTGTTCGTATTAGGTACAGTTGTTTTAACTTAAATACACCCTATTTTGAAAAACTATTTCCACCAATATTTATAATTTTTCAAGGTACCCCAGATTAAAAAAAGAAACATCAAAATCGGTCCATTATTTACGGAGATACGGTTAATTTTTACGAATTATATTGGAATGGGTCCTTTGTTAACTTTCCTCACTCGCAAAGAGAAGCAACTCGACTACGACTCTCACCTTGACATTATTATTTATATGTTATTATTATTTTATTTTTAATAATAAAAAGTCGCATTTTTAAAAATCTAATCATAGATCTTCAAAATGTAAGTCTTCAACTAAAAAATGCCGCTTGATTCGTTTCTTGATTGTTATAATAAAAGTGGCTGTGATTTAAAAAAAAATCTTATTTCGGTTCCTATTGGCCTTAGAGAGATCTTTTTTTTAAATCTTCTTTTTAAATACAGCAATAAGAATATTCAAATAGCAAATTCGTAAAAGTTATAAATAAAGCCCCAGCTTCATTTATTTATAACAAAATAACACCCTTTTATATAAAGCGTTATAAAAAATATTGAAATTCAATTTCTCATTTGCTTTTAATGAAATATGAAAACTTGAACCTTCATGAAGAGTTTAAGCGTCGGCCGTATAGCTCTGTCCTCGTCTAATCTAAATTTTCATTATAATTAATGAATTAAATATTTTTATAAAAATGTAGGGACTGAACGCTGTAGAGTCAAAAATGAGCAAGGGATTATATTATATATACTGTTTAATATACACAGTGGCCTGTAGGACGATGGAAGCCGGAGATCACCTCTTATTCCTTTGTTAATCAGCACAAGACGCGCGACCTTCCAGGCAGCGCCAAACACGCCCGTCTGAAGGCACGCGTTGTACATGTTTAACAAGAGAGATAACGCTCTGACTGCTATGCACTCAAAGACCTCGGATGGTATCCCGTCAGGGCCAGGTGCCTTCTTGTTCCGGATCATTCTGGCAAAAAACTGTAATTTTCTGCTTGTAAAGAGCGGGATTTCTTTTAAATCTTCTGTGCTCTCTTGTTCTTCAAGCTGTATAGAGAACGGGTGGTTTACGATGTTCGCCATGGTCTCTTCTTTAAATCTTAACGTGGGGGCGGTGCAAGGTTTCTTGGTCACAATCCTGTTGGCCAAGCCCCACACCTCTCTGTTGACGTCTTCGCTCGGGTCTTTCCAGCCTTGTGTTTCTCTTTGGTTGATCTTCTTCCGAAGCTGTTTATGCACGTCCTTGTATTGTGCAGATAAAAGATCTGCGTCTGTTTTTTTCTTTTTTCTTGCTCTTTGAGACCTTCTTCTAAAGCTAAGAGCTTCAGACCTGGTCTTAGCGATATTATTATTCCACCAATAAGCAGGGCGCTTATGTGGTTGTGACCCCTTACGCGGCATCGATGCATCACAGGTCCTGTGAATAAGACTCATCGTCTTGCTCATGAGTGCCTCCGCAGCGCTGGCGCTTTTGGTGGCGAGTGTCGCATCCGGTAGATCCTCATGACCTTGTTGCAGTACTTGGGCAAGTTTTTCAATGTCTAGCTTGTCAGTGTTCCATCGGATCGGTCCAGCCACTTTTCGCCGCAGTAATTGTGGTTTATCACTGATTTGAAAAGTTATGTACTGGTGATCACTTCCATTAAATATCTCTTGCACCTTCCAATCTGACCCTTTGCGTGAGAGATTTTCTGATGCGAAGGACACATCTGGAATCGTACTGCTAGCAACTCGTCTGAATGTTGCAGTGTTTCCGATGTTAAGTACTGTCAGCGATCTTCATGATGTATTCACCTCTACTGTCCTGCATTGGCATCCCTCACTCTCGTGCTTTAGCATTAAAGTCGCCTTCCATTCTGCAGATAGTGTCTTCTAGCATGTCCAGATCTTGCCTAAAGTTGCCTATTAACGTGTTAGGTGTGAAGTAGCAGCTGACTTACGTGACGTTTCTGCTTTAAACTCACACGAAGCCGTTTCAAGCTCCGTTTGGATTTACTTTAACGTTGTTCGGGTCCAAGTAGATTGCTGCAGTGCCAAGCTTGTCTTTTAACCAGATTTTAACTCTCCAGTTTGTATAATGCTCGTTTATGAAGAGTACGTCAGCCTTTGTCTCTAATTTAAGTTAAAAGGCTGTTGGTTAGGTCGCTTCTGTGTAAGTTTGCTTAAAGGACCGTTATACGGCCCATTATTAACGTTTCTTGATTCGGTCCAGAGTCTCGCGAAAGGCTTTGTACTGACCTGCTACGATCAGGTCCCTGGCAGTCGCGTGCCTGGTGACCGTAGTTCAGGCATTTAAAACAGCGCTAAACTCGTTGCCAACTTCTGATACGGCAGCTGGTATAGCTGATATTTATCCTTGTTTTTGGCAGCAGAAACACTGCTTGATTTTGTTGCATTTCTACAATAGCCAAGCGAAGCGCTCTGCTGTTAGGGTCCGTTAGCAAAACGCTGAACTCCCCCACTTCTTTATCGGCTTCGGTAAAGACAGCTTTAACAGCTGTCTTCACTTCTTCTACTGAGGCTGAGCAGTCGATATCTCTGATCTTAAATCGAAGCCCAATTTAATCACGACATCTCCGGCCCTGGTTTTTCTTATACCTCTGATATTAGTCGTTGGGCTTTGGTCAATGAGATCCTGCCGACTGTTTTGCAGGATATCACTATAGGACTTACTTTTTTCTGGCTCAATCAGGATGGCGGCGGACCTCTTCTTTGTCTTCCTTCTCCTCTGCTTCTTTTTTGACAGCTGCTGTGTCGGCTGACCTGTCACTTTAGCCAATGTTCTGGCCGCTGGTGGTTTGTTATTGGGCTGCCACGATTGCTGCTGTTGTTGTGGCGCTCGTTGCTGCTGCTGTGTTTGTTGTTACAACTGCTGCTATTTCGTTTTTTTACAGCCCTAACTTCCTTCCGATTCTGAACGATCTAAATCTTTTTAGGCTACGCCCATGTTTACTACCTTTTTTTTACGGATAAGATTCTAACATCAACTATTGAATTATCATATTAATAAATATCATTTGAACAATTATAATTGCGATGTAGTTTTATCATTAATTTTGTATTTAATTTGTTTACTTTATAATGTTTGCGCACAAAGCACATGAGTGTTATGCACAAAAAATGTTGCCTTACAACTTGAGCGCCAGGTGGCACTTACAAGCTACCTTGAAAGTATATTCCAGTTTCCAGACGAAAAAATCATGGTGAACTATGCGCTATTGCTGTTTAGAAGATTCGCGATTAGTTTTGACGAGGAGCATAATTAATTGCTTGTCTTCAGGAAAAAGATGATTGTATTTAAAATAAATACAAAGAAACATAAGATCGACACATTGCCCCATATGTACTAAAGGAATCTAAAAAAATTTTGAGTGGTTGATAATATGGAAAAGAATTATTTTACTAATTTTTTGCGAAAAAACAATTTTTCGTCCTATGATTTTACAGAGAATGGGCAATATATATATATATCGCCCATTCTCTACCAAATCGAAGGACGAAAAATTTTTTTTCGCTGAAAATTGGTAAAATGGTTCTTTTCCGTATTATGGACCACTCAGAATTTTTATAGATCTCTTACACGGTGGTCCTTGATTAATTTTAACCGTTAAGTCCTTGCACCTTGGATATTTCTTTTGGATATGATTCTAGACATATTAAGGATCAAATTCCAACAAAAACCAAAATCGAACAATAAGCACTTTTTTATTTATTCAATTTTTTTTTTTTTTTTTAATTTTTTCATTGATAATTCATGAAATTAATTTCTAGAATGGCGTTTTCGAATAAAATTATGAATTACTTTTATATTTTAAACAAACAGTATATATTTAAAAAAATTTTTCAATTATGTAATAATGTAAGCGTAACGTTAAAATTAAGATCTTTTTTTTTAAACATGATAATGATAAAAACTATAACGAATGATACATTTTTAAAGTGATTGTAATTAGAAAATGCAGTGTATTATTATTCTATAAGAACACGATACGAAAAGAAACTATATAAAGCAACGTAGCTCCAGTTGAGATCAAAATTGTTTGTAAACAAAGCATAATCATCGCTTCTATTCACGAACGTTTTGTTGAATTTTTGAAAATTCCAATGTTATTAATGTCCATGAATGAAGTCAGTCGTTTTGTAGTAGTGAATCAAACACTATGCCGCCAAATATTATTAAAAACCACGCGCATACTCATGAGGGAAATCGTTATGTTATCTGTTTGCTTTGTTTTAATAAAAGTGAATCGATGGTTAAGGGGTAACCCCAGCTTTAAAACTTAAAATAACTAAGTTATTTACAACTTATGATGAACAAAATGAGTGTCTTCCAAAAGTAGTGTATCCATCTTGCAAAAGAAATCTGTACTGACAAAATCTCGACAAAGATAACATTTTGTAAATAGATTTTTCGCAATATCACTTAAAGAAAAAAACAAGATAAAATAAAATCTTAAAATGTGATTGTTATTTCTGTGAATTATCAAGAAAGAATGGTAAACAAAAACTTGTTCCCAATAATGTTTTTGGAAATCAACGTAAGTCGCAGCTAAATAATTAAAAAATCTGCAATCATTAAAAGCTGTTTGAATTGTTTTTGTGAAATACATGCAGGTAAAAGTCATATTTGTAAACATTCTACGGCTGTACGTAATATTAAGAGCTTTGTTAATCCATTAAATATAAAATCTTAAGAACAAGTAGTATCTACTGTATTAAAAAATATTGTAAAGCAGAAAGGTGGATGTGAGTCAGTGCAATTATCGCAGCAGCTAGGCGGTAAACAACTTCTAGTGACTATAAGAAAAATAAAAAAAACAAAAGAAACTTTATTTACTGTACAAGATTTTTAAAATATTAGAAATGCATTTAATTTGAGTTATAAAGTTACTAGTGGAATTGCAACAGCTATTCCCGTTATAACCAAAAATGCTAAAATTATTGAACCTAATCTAAAGCGTAAATTATTAAAAAACAATCATATTTTAGATCACGTATTTAATTGTAAAATTTTTAATTTTACTCATAAGAACGATACTGATGTTTCTTATAACTTACAGCACGTTGTGAATTCCACTAACTTAAAAGAACTTATCGAATTTGTAACAGAGTCACGTGATATTGAGAAAAAACATTTAAAATTTTGTATTGATGGTGAAGGCGGTTTTTTAAAAGTTGGCTTGAGTATACAGTCTACTCTTGACAAGGGTTCGCTACAAAAGAATTTGAAAAAAAACAATTCGACAATCGTACAGTGATGGTTTAGCAGCCAAAAAACTACAGAATTTAAGTGTGAAAAAATTGTTGATTATAGGCATAGCTCCTTGCGTTCAAGAGAATTATGAAAATGTCACACGATTATGGTCAGAATTACGTATTAATGATTTTGAGGGGACCATTACAACTGATTTAAAGCTTGCGAATATCATGGTTGGTATAATGTCGCACTCAAGTATGTATCCATGCTGTTGGTGCTATGCCAAAAAAAATAATCTCCACACTGTAGATGAATACCAAACTGTAGGTAACGTGCTAAAATATTATATTGAATGGTGTGATGCAGGTACAAATAAAGCTACAGCTTAAAATCATAAAAATTGTATACATCCTCCACTTATTAAAACAAATAAGGACAGATTAATTTTGAATGTGATTTCTCCGCCAGAATTGCATTTATCACTAGGAGTTGTCAATACAGTGTATTTGCATATGTTAAAAAAAGAACTTAAAAAGGAAGCCAATGATTGGGCAGAATACTGTAGTGTTCAACGTGAAATATCTCACGGAACTCCTTCTTTTAAAGGAAACAGTTGCAAAATATTACTAAATAATATCGATTTCTTGCGATCCAATGGTAACTTAAATTGTTTAAAATATGTTGAGGTTTTTGAAAAGTTTAAAGTGGTTGTTAAGAGGAGGCCGTATCATTCTGTCTTTGTCTAATCTGAATTTTCTTTATTATTAATAAATTAAATATTTTCATAGAAAAGTAAGACAACCGCCCAATAGAGCAAAAGACAAGCAAACGATTCTTTTTTATGAAAAAATATGAAATTTTGATTATTTTTCGAGTGAAGTCTGAAACGGAAAAACAATCGAACTTGATTGAGTTGATTCAACTGTTTTTCCGTTTCAGACTTCACTCGAAAAATAATCAAAATTTCATATTTTTTCATAAAAAATAATCGTTTGCTTGTCTTTTGCTCTATTGGGCGGTTGTCTTACTTTTCTATGAAAATATTTAATTTTTTAATAAATAAAAAAAATTTAGATTAGACAAGGACAGAACTATACGGCTGCCTCTTAAAAGACTTTTGTATTGAACATAATCGAGGTCTAGGTTTTTACAGTGAACAGGCTATGGAAGCGGTCCATCATGATTTTTCTGCAACGTGGGCTAAATACAAAGTATCGCAAAATAATTCTAATTATGCAGATAAATTATTAAGAGCAGTCTGTGAATATAATTCACTGCATGTAACTTAAGTAAAAACTGTGTTTATGTTATTTGTGTGTTTATATATGTATATATATATGTATATATATATATATATATATATATATATATATATATATATATATTTCAATCATAAATTTAAATGTGTATATTTATATACTATTTGATTCATGAATAAGTATTTAGGTATTTGTTGTACTTACATCTTGTAATACTTTTCATTACGATAATATGTCGGAGAAAATTATTTCAACCTTTTGCTTACATTGTTATATAACTTAAGATTTTTCTTAATAAATTTACAATAATTTTTGCTTGCAATATGTAAGTAATTTGAAATATTATTCAAACAAGCCATAGAAATTGATTTCATAAATTATCAATAAAAATTTTTTTTTTGTAAAAAACTATGTAAAGTTCAACGTTTTTTTTCTTACGAGGTATGTGCAGTGCGCGCGCGAAAATTCACTCCTAAAAATCATCTTTTCTGCGTAATTGCGTGTTTAATAAAAAATAAAAAGTAAAACTAAAAAAATCAAGAATATCAGCAAGTAAGAAGAACCGACACAAGAATCAAGTTGGAAAGCCAGCCGCAAAACGCAGAAGGGGAAAATTTTCTTAAAAAAAGAAATTTGAATAGATAAAAAGTAAAAATAATGAAGTATAAAAATTGAACAACAAAGGAAGAAACTTAGATAAAAATTAAAAATAATAAAATATGAAATTGAACAAAAAAGATAAAACGTAAAAGGAAAGCGTGGTACAGCGGCCATTTTGTGACCGCAAATTTTTAAAGCATGACAACAGCATCCGGAAACGGCACCGACGCTATTTTGTTTTTTTGCAACGTTAAAATTTTAAAATTTTTTTCTTGAAAGTCGTCGGGACGCCTTTAACGGCATTCAACATCGTGCGAAGGAGCGAATTTTCGTATAATAAGTTTTATTTAAGAGTTGTCTTGTGAGTTTAATTTATTTAAATCGCTTATTCAAATATCGAAATTTAGTTTATTATATTTAAAATTTAAAGATTTCCCACCTTTTAGATATTATTTTTGTTTAATAAATCTTTCTTTGTTTGAAATACCTGGAGAGAACGGTAACGAATTAGAGCGTATAAAGGATGTTTATTTATAATTAACTTCAGTTTTACTTTAGTATCATGTATAAATCCTTTGTTATTCTTCTCTCGTTTTGAAGTCAGGAATTGAAAACAAAATATACATTTAAAATTTTTCTTTTCTTTCTTTAATCAAATTCGTAACGAAATTAAATTAAATTTTCTATTGTTCGTCATTTTCAGGTTCTCACCGGAAGAGCCATAGAGAGTTGACTTGATTTGAATTAAAAGGTTCACATTATAATAAGTAACAGCGTATAGACGCTACAGTTGAGTCGCTCTCTCTTTGCTTTCCAATGAGGAGCACGAAAAATTTAAAGCGTAACCACGAGACAACACTCGTGAACGGAGTGAGATCATTGAAAGTAGTTCGTTATAGTGAACATTATATAAATTCTCAACATATGTAAATAAATCTAAAGATCTCAGTATTTTTACGTGACACATATGCGCGACCGACCCGATTCGATTTTTATTAGCTAGTTTAGTCTACAGGTGAAGTATCTTTAGATTATATTATTTTAGTTCATAAAGCGCACGAATAGAGCCAGCAGACAACTGGACCTTTGTTTTTAAATGTGCAGTATGAGTGTATTTTTTTTAACGTGCTACGTTTTTTCTTCTTAAGAGCTTGTGAGTGCTGGTGTATGCTAAAGTTGGACACGGAGACATTTCGGGTGCTATTCCTGTTAGAATCTGTGAGTTGACAGCTCATGACTCTGGGAGACCAGGCGTTCGCAAAGTAATTTTATGAATTTCTAGTCTTTTATGCACAGATTTGTATTTATGTTGATTAATTTTAGTCCACGACTCTATTTCAACCCTTTGTGTGAGAGCGAGAGTGCACGTTTGAGTAAAGAGAATTGTGGCGTAGCGTGCCAGACCATTTGTGAGTGTGGGTTCTGGACGCAGGTATGTCAATTTGAGCGTTGCGTTGCTAAGGTATGCGGAGAGTAGAACAGTTGTCCTTTGCAAATACTCAGTCTATGACTACACTGAGAGAAAATTCATGCTAATAGAGCACGCGAACTGCCATCTACGTGAGCATATAAAATATTAATACAAATATGATAGGCTTGAGAAGTTCTATTAGTATTGGATTACCTTATATTAAAAAAGATGGTATGGAGAGTAACTAAAGCATGAACGGCATTCACTAATAACTCGCGTGGTGCACTTCGATGACTCCCCACTCTCATATCCTTTGTTCGCTTGAGTCGCCTCCTCTTTCGAGTGGCGACGCGAGCAGACATGGCTGGTCTATATCCAAAATCATGTCGCGAATTTCGTTAACGTATTTTCGTTGCGTGAATCTTTTTTTTCTTTTCTTTTCTTTTTCATGAGGCAAGAGACATTATAAATATAATCTGCTAAACTTTGTAACTATCAATAATTAATTTTTAACTTAAAATTTAATTATTTTATACAGCTAGGGCAGATGAACATATACGATTTTACGTCAGAGATGTTTCGAAGTAGCGTTGGTCTAGTGCGTAACGTTCGCGCTTTTTCTTTTGAGTACGCGTGTTCAACTCTTGGCTAGGGTCACTTTTTTTTAATTCTTTTTTTTATTGTTTTAATATTTTTCATTCCTTGTTATATTTATTTTTTTTTAGATTTTGTATTTTTTTAATAATTTTAAAATTTAATTTTTCACAAGTACGCTCGTTTTTTTCGATAAAAATTTTTTAAAAATAAATTATTCTTTAGAGGTAGTAATTACAAATATTGATAAATAAATAATAGTGATGTTTATTTTATAATAGTATAGTTTAATTTATTTATAATTTCTGTCTATGTTATAAAAGATTTTCGCTTCTGCTGCTGTCATTCTTTCGTAATCCTCCCTTAACTTCTCCTTTTTACTGATGAATTTAGCTAATTTGTGGTAAATTTTACCTAATTTATCGTAAATTTCAGCTAATTTATTGTGAATTTTAGCTAAAAATTTCATTTTTTAGCTAATTTTAGCTGATTTATTGAGACTTTTAGCTAATTTATATTAATTTTAGCTAAAATTTTTATTTTCTACTTAAAATCTGATAAATCAAGTTAATTTGATTTTAATTATCATAAGATTTTTTTTTAGCTAATTTTAGCTGATTTATTGATAATTTTAGCTAAAAATTTAATTTTTTAGCTAAGTTTAGCTAATTTATTGTGAATTTTATTAGAAATTTTAATTTTTTCACTCAAAATTTGATAAATTAGGTCAATTTGATTTAAATTATCATAAGATTTATTTTTCTTTCTATATTATAAAAGATGTTAGAAATTTACAATAAAGAAAATATTTGTTTATGCCAGATAAATGAAATAAGAATTGAGCCTTTGGAAGTTAGGAGGTGATTCTCGAAGCATAATGTGAAAGAAAGATTGGTTGAAGATGGTGACCATAACAAATATTTATATCATATATTATATTTTATATTCTGTGTACATTATTAATTATTGGAATATAAAGAATGCATAAATGTATATAAGTATATGAATGTAAAATTATTACAAGGGATTATATACATTATAAAATCTATGTATTAAATTTAAAAGGGGGGTTAGCGAGCGAAGCGAGCAGGGGGGTACATATTATAAAAAGATTTCGCCGCCGCCGCCGCTGTCGCTGTCGCTGCCGCTGTCTATAAGAATTCGATTTGTCCTTGGTTAGCTAGAATTTAGCTAGGATCTAGCTAAAATTAAACTTAAAGTTAGCTAAAAATTAGCTAAAAGTTAACCAAAAATTAGCTAAAAGTTAACTAAAAATTAGCTAAAGTTTATATTAATTTTAAGCAATTTTAGGTAAATTTTGGTTTGATTTTAGCTAAATTTTAGCTGCATTTTAGATCTATTTATATTATATTCTCTCTATATTATTGAAAGTATATCGCCGCTGTCGTCGCTGTCATCGTCAAAAATGTGCCCCTTATTTTTGGACTTACATTACAGCGTTAAATTTAGAATCTTTTTACTACTAGACTGACATTTAATAAAACGTTTATAAATTAATTACTGACTTCATTCTTTATTTGATATTATAATAAAACATATACACGTAGCCCTCATAACACACAACATTTAATTATTAATTCTGTCCTGGTATAAAGCTAGGACTTCACAGATGATTAGATTCATTAAAAGATGATTGAAGATTTACCTCAAGAACACTTTTGAATAATTAATATTATTTAGTATTTTTCAATATAAATTATTTAAAAAATTGCAAATTCTTAAATATTTTCTTAAAGTTATAAAAGCAAGATGGGGGTTGGCGTGCTTGCGCGCAGGGGGCTTGCCCCCTAGTAGTTTATAAAATTTACAATAAATTACAATAAATAAATAAAACTGAGGTATTATTATTTATGTTATAATATATATTATATATTGATATATGTTTATAAAGACAAAATTGAACTATAGTATTGTAAACATCACTATTATTTATTTATTAATATTTTAAATTATTTTGTAAATGAAATAATTTATTTAAAAATATTAATTAAAAAAACGAGCATACTTTAAGTAACTTGTGGAAAAATAGATTTTAAAATTGATAAAAAAATAGAAAATATAAAGAATATAAATAAAAAAAAGTAATAAAAACTATTAAAATATTTAAAAAAAGTTTAAAATAAGTGGTTTTAACCAAGAGTTAGAAGAAACCCAACTCAAGCAGCGATTGCAACTCGAACCTTATTCTGTCTTTGTCTTTCTCATAATAAAAAAAAAGATAGATGATACAACCGTCACTTAAGTTGGACTTATAGATTGAAGCCTCACCTCTACAGAGGATTAATTTATGATACATGCACTGAGAGAAAATTCATGCCAATAGAGCATTTAGTTTACGTATCCAAAGTTAGTAAGTAATATCCTATGCTTTCATAACAGCGCCATATACTCTTACGAGGTTTATGCCATCCAAAAACAGTTTGTTTACATGCTTTGGTAACTCTCCACTCTAATATCCTTCGATAGCTGGCGCTGTATCCTTTCATGGGACGTGAAGGGAGTAAACGTGGCTTGCCCACTATTATTTCTTTACTGATTCTACTATTGCTCAAGTCGCCTCCTCTTTTGGGTGGCGACGCGAGCAAACAAAGCTGGTCTATTTCCAAAATCATGTCGCAAATTTTTCTAACGTATTTTTGTAGCGTGAATCTTTTTTTCTTTTTTTTATGAAGGGAGATACATTATAAATATAATCTGTTGAACTTTGCTACCATCAATAATTAATTTTGAACTTAAAATTTAATTATTTTAAACAGCTGGGGGGCAGATGAGCATATACGATTTTACGCTAGAGATATTTTGAAGTAGCGTTGGTCTAGTGCGTAACGTTCGCGCTTTTTCTTTTGAGTACGCGTGTTCAACTCTCGGCTAGGGTCACTTTTAAAAAAAATTTTTTTTATTATTTCAATAGTTTTTATTACTTTTTTTCATTTATATTTTTTATATTCTCTATTTTTTTATTAATTTAAAAATCTATTTTTTTATCAATTTAAAAATCTATTTTTTCACAAATTACTTAAAGTATGCTTGTTTTTTCAATTAATATTTTTAATGAATTATTTTATATACAAAATAATTTAAAATATTAATAAATAAATAATAGTGATGTTTACCATACTATAGTTCAATCTTGTCTTTATAAACATATATCAATATATATTCTATATTATAACATAAATAATAATACCTCAGTTTTATTTATTTATTGTAATTTATTGTAAATCTTATAAGCTAAATTATAAATAAATTAAAATATACTATTATAAAATAAACATCACTATTATTTATTTATCAATATTTGTAATTACCACCTATGAAGAATAATTAATTTTTAAAAAATTTTCATTGAAAAAAACGAGCGTACTTGTGAAAAATTAAATTCTAAAATTATTAAAAAAATACAAAATCTAAAAAGAATAAATATAAAAAGGAATAAAAAATACTAAAAAAGGAAAAGTGCGAACGTTACGCACTAGACCAACGCTACTTCGAAATATCTCTGGCGTAAAATCGTACATGCTCATCTGCTCCCCAGCTATTTAAAATAATTAAATTTTAAGTTAAAATTTAATTATTGATAGTTACAAAGTTTAACAGATTATATTTATAATGTATCTCCCTTCATGAAAAAAGAAAAGAAAAGAAAAAAAAGTTTTACGCTACGAAAATACGTTAGCAAAATTTGCGACATAATTTTGGATATAGACACGCCGTGTTTGCTCGCGTCGCCACCCAAAAGAGGAGGCGACTTGAGCAATGGAAGAATCAGTAAAGAAGCAGTAAAGAAAGAATAGTGGACAAGCCACGTTTACTCCCTTTACGTCCCACGAGAGGATACAGCGCCAGCTATCGAAGGATATTAGAGTGGGGAGTTAACAAAGCATGTAAACAAACAGTTTTTGGATAGCATAAACCTCGTAAGAGTATATGGCGCTGTTATGGAAGCATAGGATATTACTTACTAACTTTGGATACGTAAACTAAATGCTCTATTGGCATGAATTTTCTTTCAGTGTAGAAATAAAACTGTGTACAATATGGCTCCTCCGAACGGTGCTGATAATTTCTATAATTCAGTCGAGGTAGATGAGGTAGAGAGTAACTTAGGTTTGCAGGGTCTAACAATCGACGACGTAAACGCAAACACCAAAACCAAACCGCTCAAAGATAAAAATAAGAAACTAGCCTTGGACGGTCGTTTAACGATGGTCAAGGAAACTATAGCTAGCATTTCCGAGGCACTCAAATTACTTACGCAGAGTGAGGGAGACATTAACACTTCTAATACTGGGAGTAATAACGGTCAAACGATAGATTGAGCAACGTCTACTAGTAATACTCCTTAGAGTGTGTCTAATAGTAATAATACCATAACGGTAGATGCGCAAATACATGAACCACCTGTAATACTTAATAATATTTCTGAATTTTCGGTTAACGCTTCAGCTTCATTGAGAATAGACCTACCATCATTATTGGAGAAGGTTCGAACTTAGGTTCTGCGTTTAAAGTAAAATTCCAGCCTCTAAGGAATGGAAAGAAGAGGTGGAAATATGGTTTTTCTTGTTTGAAAACCAAATGTCTAAAAAAGGCATAGTATTAGACGATGATAAATTTTGGAACCTCGTGCAGAACCTGGGTAAAGACGAAGTGCAACGACTGACACTCGTCATTAAAACCGCAGAGCAAGGAGTTAAATATCATGCGTTAAAAGAAGCGATCCTGAAAAAGTATTCTTAATCTTCTGAGAAAAAGTTAGAACAGCTATTTACGATCCAACAAATGTTTAAGGAAGGCCCATCATTTTTGTTTCATAAATTATTAGACCTGGCAGGGGATAGTATTCCCAGGTCAACGATATTAAAGGTTTGGAAAGAAAAACTCTCAAACAAATTATTATTACACATGGGTCCAAACTCACATACTTGTCTGAAAGCGTTCAAATAAATACAGCTGATAAAACATGGAAAACCGTGTTGAATAAAAAGGATACGGTAAACGCAGAACACAAAGGCGCGGTAGTTTAAACAAAAATTAATGTAAAAAATAAAGTTCACGAGAAAAACTAGAGGAATAAGGCAATTAAATTGAGCAATAAAGACGAAATTTGCTGGTATCATTTTTATTACCGAAAAAAGCCATGCAATGCTTTGAATTCTGCAAGCATTATAGCAGTTTTAAATCTAGCAACCCTAGCAAAAATAAAGCACAGGAAAACGAATAGACTCTGCTGCAAAGGAGGTATCAGTGGAAAACTCTACATCGGTTTGCCTACATGTGAAATATTTAAATAGTAATGAACTTTTTTTAATAGATACCGGCGCCGAGGTCGCTTTAGTCCCCAGAGGATCTTATAAACTAGATAAAACTCCTAATATTAAGTTATATGCTGCAAATAACACCGTAATACAAACTTACCGCACTGAACTTCTCAAACTTGATCTTGGCATCTCCATAACTATAAACTGGAATTTCATTGTGGCTGATGTGCCGTACTCTATTATTAGAGGTGATGTTCTGAAATATTATCATCTTTTGCCTGACATAAATGAAAGGAAGCTTATATATGGTACTACATTCAGATCAGTTGATGCTAGAGAGAAAGAAATTAGTTATTTTAAAGTGTCGGTTATTGGACCAAATATTAATTACTCTCATGTACTCAATAAATACCCTAAGGTACTTGGAGTGGAACAAACTGCACCACTACAAAATCGTGGTGTAGAACACTATATTAAGACTACAGGCCCTCCCATTGCGCAAAAAGCAAGAATATTGGGTCCTGACAAACTCCAAGTGGCGAAAGCTGAGTTTAAGTCATTATGCGAAACGGGCGTGTGTCAACCTTTTAGTAGCCCGTGAGCAAATCCTATTTATATATTGCCCAAAAAGGACGGTTCCTGAAAGATTTGTGGAGATTATAGGACACTCAACCAGGTTACAGTACCAGACAGGTACCCAGTGCCCCACCTTTACGAGTTTCTAACATTTTTAAGTTGGAAAACTATTTTTTTCTCTTTAGACCTCCAGAAAGCGTATTATCAAATACCAGCCGCAGAGTGTGATAGGCCTAAAACAGCCATTATTACTCCTTTTGGTTTATTTGAGTACAAGGTCATGACTTTCGGCCTGCGTAATGCTGCGCAGACCTTTCAGCGCTACGTCAACCGTATCTTTGGAGACCTGGACTGTGTTTTTGTTTATATTGATGACATACTCATCGCCTCATCTAACCAAGAAGAGCGTGAGATGCATTTTAATATCATCCTGAAACGATAAGAAAAATCGCACTTACTACTTGATTTTGAAAAATGTGTCTTTGGGGTTAATGAATTAGAGTTTCTGGGACATCATATTAGTAAGGATGGTTTTAAGCCTTCCCAGAGCAAAGTCCAGGCCATTATGGATTCCCCAAAGCCACGGAACATTGACCAAGTCCGCAGATATATTGGAATGATTAACTTCTATAGACGTTGTATTCCTAACGCTGCTAAAACCCAAAGATTGTTAAATCAACACCTTAAAAATTGTAAAAAGAAGGATAAACATCCTGTTATCTGGGGTGCTGAAAGTGAGGAAGCATTTGAGCAAAGCAAGAGGGATTTTGCTAATGTAACCCATAAGCTTACCCTCGCGACGATGCTGATACTAGAATCGTTGCCGATGCATCTGATTATGCAATGGGTGCTACGTTAGAGTTGTTCGTTGATGGCACGTGGAAGCCACTTGCGTTTTTCTCACGTAAGTTCTCGTCAGCAAAATTGAATTATGCAATAGGTGACCTTGAACTCACGACTATTTTTGAGGTGGTTAAGTATTTTCATTATTTTGTCGAGACTCGACAATTCGATATACTTACCGACCACAAACCCTTGATGTATGCTATGACCCAGAGCTTGGAGAAAGCCAGTACCCGTAAAATTCGCCAATTAACATATATAGCACAATTTAATGCAAAAATCTGTTATATTGAAGAGGAAAGCAATACGGTGGCTGATACGTTGTCACGAATTAAGAGTATAGTTTCAATAGAGATTGCCAATGCTGAAGAGCTTGCAAAATCAGATAGCCTTATAGCAAATGCGTTCTGCGCTAGGGTTGAAGCTTTTTAAATGCCCATTTTTTTCGATTTAGCACTGCTGAGTAAAAATCAATCTGAAGACGAATGGTTGCTCAGTATCCTCAAGAAGAAGAAACGCCATCTTAAGTTAGAAATACTCACGCTGGGAGTAAATAATATACCCATTCATTGTGACGTTTTTGGTCAAACTATTAGACCATATCTGCCACAGGCGTTAAGAAAGGAAACCTTTACGCTGTTCCATCAGAATTCGCATTCTGGTGCGAGAATAACTGATAGGTTAATTAGACAAAAATTTTTTTTTCAAGGTATGGTGTTAGTTATTCAGTCAAATATTAATATTTTAGAATCCAGCGATATACCATCTTTCAGCAAAAAATCAGAAACAAACTATCCCGTTCGAATCGTTAAAATATCTTAATTAGAAAAAAAGTTACTGCAGTGGTCGTGCTAGCGTAAGACTTACGCTAGCATAGCCATGGTTTCTCAAAAATGGCTGGAGCAGCAAAATCGTTTCTGGACGGAAATGTCAGTAAAAAATTGGCAACAAAATATCCTTTATTAATTCTTATCCCACCCTTTACTTCCTGATATTAATCAGCAGCTTGATAGCTATTTTGAAATCCAGCAATATGATATCTGTCAGTAACAAATTAGCAGCAAAATATCCCGTTCGAATCGTTAAAATATCTTAATTAGAAAAAAAGTTATAGCAGTAGTCGTGTTAGCGTAAGACTTACGCTAGCACAGCCATGGTTTCTCGGAAACGGTTGGAGCAACAAAATCGTTTCTGGCGTAACAAATTGGCAACAAATTAGCAACAAAATATGGTATAGATTAAATCATTGCGTTTTAATGTCGCTATGCCAGCGTAATAGACATCTTCTTTACTGGGTAATGGCTTGCAGCATCTATTATAACCTATACATCTTTTTTTTTAATATGCACAACTTCCACCTCGTCAAGTGGCATCTCTTCACTCGACATTGTTTTATAGGCAATAATTAGAATAACCTTTGTCGAATATCAGACAGATCTACATCAATTTCACTCACATAAATATTTTAAAGATATATAATATTCTTCAATTTATAAAATTAAACAGAATGTTTACCTAATTTTTAGATTAAAGTAAAATAAATAATAATAAAAATAAAATTTTGATGATCACATTAAAGTACATATACTTGATTAAAATAATACTATCGACGTAATATTGTTTACATGATACTGTTTACAAACTATATATTTATAATGGCAACAGCGTGACTATACATACAAGTTTCAAAACTCCCATGAGGGAAAATTCTGAAGCTCAAATCGATAGACGCAACTCAAGTAACGATGGTTATTCAAAACTAATTCTGTCTTTGTCTCTGTCATGATAAAAAAAGACAGATGATACAACCGTTACTTGAGTTACGTTTATCACTTCGAACCTTAGGCACGAATTCATAGACGTGACTTGAGCGTTGAGTATAACTTATAACCAAAGTATCGTTTCTTGAGTATCAGCTGTTACTTCAATTGAGTGTTACATCTTTGTTAGTAATGAAAAAATCTGGTTTTTAATTCTTTATAATGATCTAATGTCATGAAATCAAGAAAATTCTAATATAAGGAACGCGAACTTTCTGTAAAAGTTGATGGTAATATAAAACATTTTTCTTATTATTTAACTATCATTGATTTCGTTTTTTTTATTTTTTAACCTTTAGACTGCCAGAAAATCAATGTTTTGACGCGGAAAATTAAAATATTGATTTTATTTTTAATCTTGAATTTTTTATTCAAAGCCATGAATATAAGTGGATATATAATCATAAGATCTACGTGTTTACTTATATATAGGATTCTTATTGGTTTTTCTGCTTCCGAATAAATACATATGTCTCTTTCAATTGGTGATTCATTTCCTACAAAAAATACTGCTACTTTATTACATTTAGCTTCATGATATCGACGCTTATCAAAGTTATCATTTCGTCTTATAAACATGTAACATCTCTAGGTATAGTTCCATTTTTAATAAAACGATTATTTTCTTCAATTTCTACTTCGTGCATCATTTTATAAGCTGCTGCGTAAGGATTATTTCTTCTAACTATAGAATCTAATGTATTCAATAATTCAATAAAACAATTCAGATCGTTTTCTATGCGACATTTATTTGCTTTTTCGTTATCAATTATATAATTGTCCATACTTTCTTGATTCATTTTCATTTGCGTGTAATTCATATGTATTATAGTATATTTGTCTACAAATACGTATAACTTGAGGACCTTTATTAAATAATTTATCAAATGCTGCACTAAAACTAGCAAATGCTAAATTATTACTTATTATAGAATTTCCCGTAAGTAATTTCTTAACCTCTGCAGGATATTCTGGGTCTTCTTCTAATGTTATGTTTCCTTGTTTACAACATGATGTAAATTTCTTATTGCTTGACATTTCGAATGCGAAATGTCTAGCACCTCAAAAATCACAAATAAAATTCACATCACCAATATTATTTTCCATGATATAATTTTTATTATTATTGGTCAATGTATCTTTAGCTATTGGGTAATAATTTATATCATTTTGATTTTCTTTTGTTTTAAATTCATCTTTGTTTTTTTCATAATAATTTTTATTTTTTAATGAAGTAATTAAATTATCATCTTTTTATAAATTTTTTTTCATAAGATTCATTTAAACGTTTCAATATCTTTTGTTTATTTTTCAATTAATAGTGTTTTCTATTTTCTAAAACTTTATCTTTATTATATTTATAATACGATTTGTTATGAATGCGTCTATTATAGTTGTGATTTTGTTGATATGTTAAATTCTTATTTTTGTTTGAGGATTCTTAAATGTTTTTTATAAATTCGTTTTGGTTAGAAATTTGACTTTTTTGTTGCAATATATTAATAATTCTTATTTTTTAATTGCAACTCTTATAATTTTTTTTTAAATTTTTATCCCTCTTGAAATTATTTTCAAGTTTCGTAATTACATTAATGTTTTGAGAATTCATTTGATTTTCATGTTTCGTTATATTTAAATTTTTCAATTTCTCAATCGAAACTTTTGTTAATTTTAATAATTTTTATCATTAAATTTATTTTTAAATATCAGAATTGGATCTTGTTTAGTATCATTTTCAGATCCTTCAGTGTTATTGTATTTAACTTTTTACTATTACTTTTTGAAATTTTTTCTTTAGTTTGTTTATATTTTCTTTTATTACTGTTTTGGTAAATTTTTTGTAGATAAGTTTTTGGTTTATAATTTGTTGCCTCTAAACATTTTATGTTATCTAATAAATGTAATTGTTGTAGTGCCAATTTTTGTAACTTTTTTTCTTCAAGATATACAAAATTTATATTTTAAAAATTTAATTTCATCGTTGACGATTCCTTGTGATGTTCAATTTGCTGATTTTAGGATATCGTTTTATAATTGATATTAGTATAATTGTTCTTTATCAATGGAAACATGACAATTGAATTTGTTTCATACATAGTTATCAAATGTCCACGCATTTTTTCGATGTCAAATTCTATTCCACAAGGACACAAATCAACTATTGGTGTTGCAAACGCTATTGAAAAAATGCCACAAACAAAAGGATTAATCTGAAACTGAACTTTTTCAAAACATATTTGTAAGTTTTCACGAATCGGAAATAGTTCATTGATGTAAATTTTTAAGTAATATAATTTAATAATAAATTTGTATATGATAGTTGAAATATTTATAAATTAAAATCATCTCTCGTTCAAACTATTTTTTCATAACAAATTATGACTTGTATAGATTATAATTCTTATAGTTTCTTCAAAGTGTTAAAGCAGTATTCTAGACCTAAAATATAAGAAAAAAAAAGATTTTTCATTATTTATATATATATATATATATATATATATATATATATATATATATATATATATATATATATATATAGAAATAATTTCAAACAACTTTATTTAAATATAAATAATATTAGATATTACTAAAAAATTTTTACAAGTAAAAATTATCACAGATCGATTGTTTATTTTAAATTTTTATTATTTTATTAATTGAAATTTAAAAACACAATAATAAAATAAATATAAACTGAATCAATAACATTACACCGAGCGAAGTTAGGAGCGAGTAATATCATCCAGTTTTTTATTACTTTAAAATATATCAATTTATGATCATTTTTGTTCTATAAGAAAAAAAAATTATTTTTTAATAACAAATGAATTATTGTCATTTTTTAGCTTTTAATTCAATCCCACCTCTTAATGTGATGTCGGAGCTGCTGGAATTGACTTTTGCTTTTTTTATTTTATTGATGTCTTTTTAAATTCATAATTTAAACGAATATAATAAAATGTCCGGGCTAAAGTTATGTTAATACAATCATTTTTGTTAAAATGAAAAAGCATTAAAACTTGTTATTTTTTTATGAACTTGGATTGGAAATTAAATGTTAAGCTCGACAAACTCAATCTTAAAATACTATACATTAAAATTTTTCATATAAATTTTTATGTATTGTATTTTTGGTGGAATCCTTGAGTTGTCCGCACTCAAGTTTAATCTTACAAATTTTTTAATTGTAGTAAAAAAAACATGATCAAAAGTACCGTTTACTCATAAGTTTAAATTAGAAATGTTATTAGGTGGGGAGCTTCGTTATGCTCTTAACTTAAGAGATTTGTCAATAAACTTTACATATAATTTATATTTAAATTCCAATGTTTTTGTATTTATCTATCATTTGAAAAAAAAAAACTATTTCATATTTAAGGAATCATTTCATTAACCTTTGCGATTACAAAGAAGATTTCGAAGTGAATCAAAAAAGTTATAACTTTTTTAGGAAATTCCATGGCATAAATATTTGCGATGATAGAGATGCAGTGGCAAAACAATCTTGCAGAAACACTTCATTGCAAAATGTACAAATATTAACCCTGCAACAAATGTTCATTTATGCAGATGAGAACGTATCGGGTATGAAATACAGTTTTTCAACGTTATCGACTATCGAATCAATAAATATCAATATACGCTGTTATATGCATTACAGATTCTTCTTTTTAAGCGCTAAAGATGTTAAAGGGTGTTAGAACAAAAAGTAAAAAACTGATAGAAAGATTCCAATCTAGTAAAACAGTGAGAAATACCCAAGAGATCCATTGTCTTAACCCTACACGGAGAAGGTTTTGCTTCATAAAACGTAATGCAGTTAAATAGGGCACCGTAAGGCGGCGTACATGCATTTGTTTTCGTGAAGCATGCTTTACAAATCTTGATGCTAGCCTGCTCTACGTTTTTTGATGCGTTTGAGTTCAGGTTATGCTGCGCATACATCATATTTTGTTATGAAAAATTTGTGAAGCATCAATTATTGTTGTGCAAAATTAAAAAATTATATGTGCATGATTATCATTTACCATGGATGAAAAAGTTGAACATTTATTATGTAATACATCATTTTAAGGTTACATTCATCGATAAATCAATGTTCATCGTTTATTAATTAAATTAAATGTTTATTTATAATTTTTTGTTTAAAATCAATATTTCATAAACCTTATGAATATTTTTGTTATTGATGAAAAATTGATAAATAAAACAGATTTTTATTAAGGGCACAAAACACCTCTTTCCTCTGCTAGTAAAAAAAAATTTGTATTAATTAGATTTAATTAAATTCTTTGTAAATGGAAATAATATTTAAAGTAGACTGAAATACCTTTATTTTAAGCTCTTATAAGCTCATTTTGCTTTAGCTGTAGTCCCATAATCATTTGATGAATTCTTGTTCTTATAATGGCTCCACCGTAAAATTTGAGCTGAACCGCTGGATGGATCTGACTTTTCCAAACTGATTTAACTTCAGTATTAGCATCATTCTCGCGTGAATAAGGGAATTCCTGAAACGCAAAAAATTTTTTACTTTTCAACAAAAAATATCAATTTATTAAATAAATTTTTATTTTTTTACCTTATTTTTGGATTTTTTAACAACTTCTTGTCATTCGATTTCAAAACCCTTCATTCACGCGAGAATGATGCTAATACTGAAGTTAAATCGGTTTGGAAAAGTCAAATCCATCCAGCGGTTCAGCTCAAATCTTATCCTCCAAAAGAGGTTTCAATAAATTTCATCTTATGATGGCACACACTGCAACACAATTTTTCCAACATAGAAGATAGAACGTTGGTATCAACATTTTTATCATTTGCCCTGGAACTTGAAAATTCTATTCTTTTCAGTTTAGAAAAAGAAGTAGAGGGTCTACTTCTCTTAGCTTCAGAAGAATTTTTTTCACTTTTACTAAGAAATTTCCTTGGCCTCTTTTTAGATCTTTCTGTAGATCGTTTTCTATCTTGATGTTGGTTATGAAATCTGCCTCTGGTATCTCTTTCATTATTTTACATTTTTGAGGTTCGTATTCTTAATGTCAATTTAAGCTTTTTATACTTCAAATACACTTTCTATTAACACTACTTTACATTAAGGGGATGTAAAACGGACACTACATCTGTACTCATGAATTTGGCCTATCTTTTCATTATATTGCAAAACTTGATTAAAAGAAATGCTTTAGTTTGTAGTATTTACCATGAAGATTATTCAGTTAAATTTTCAAAAAAATTCATTCATTAATTTTTCAGAATTTTGGGTTCCAATATTATATATTAAAATTTTTAGATTTTGTACAAGAAATCTAAAATTCTGAGAAACTAATGAATGAATTTATTTCAAAATTCAACTGAATAATTTTCATGGTACATACGACAAGCTAAAGCATTTATTTTCTTAAAATTTTGTAATAAAATAAAAAGATAGTAAATATTTATGAGTACAGGTGTAGTATCCATTTTACATCTCCTTAATAAAACGGAATAAAATATGGATGTAAAACTTTTCAGAACTTAAATCAAGATAAATATTTTGTTAAGATTAAAAAAATAAATTTTTTTTTCTAATAAACCTAAAAAAAATCAATGAAAATTAAAAAAATTCAAATTAAAATAATTCTTAACATTTTTTTAATTTGTAAAAATTATATCATTATAGACTTTGAAACATGAGACTTTTTGAATTAAAAAATAAGCGGACACCGGGCGCGAACCCCGTTCCTCGAGATCTCCAGGCACGAGCTCTATTCACCGAGCCAATGCCGCACTGCTATATACAAGTTAAAATCCTACTTATAAGGCTCTTCACCAGTATAGTAGGTATCTATGTACAAATATAACATGTGGATGGAAAATCCACCATGTTACAATCCCCCCCACCACACGAAAGTACTTCGGTGGAACCGATAATTTCGTCATACTTGCTCTGCTCGCTCTGCTCTCCTCCCCCCCACACGAAAGTACTTCGGTGGAACCGATAATTTTGTCATAACTGCTACTGCTACTTGCTCTGCTCGCTCTGCACGCTCTGCTCGCTCTGCTTAATGCTAATAACTTAATGCTAAATTTTTAAAATGCTCTATGGTTGCTCCAGTGGGTTATTTTGTTGGGCGCCATTGAAACATGAGACTTTTTGAATTAAAAAATAAGCGGACACCGGGCGCGAACCCCGTTCCTCGAGATCTCCAGGCACGAGCTCTATTCACCGAGCCAATGCCGCACTGCTATATACAAGTTAAAATCCTACTTATAAGGCTCTTCGCCGGTATAGTAGGTATCTATGTACAAATACAACATGTGGATGGAAAATCCACCATGTTACAACTTAATAAATAAAAACAAAATTAAATCTCTTAAAAAAAACTTTTTGGAGATTAATTGATGATTTATGAATTATTGAATCAAGTAATAAAAAAATAAGTTCTCATAGTGTTTTAATAAGATTAGCTAAAAATTTGAGAAAAATCTCAAAATAGCAAAATTAACAAAAAAAAATCAATTAAAAGTTTATTCTACTAATTTCTTCATAAAAACGAAACTGAATGAGATAGAGTAAAAAAACTTGTTGGAGCTTATTCTACAGTAAATTTCCTATAAAAAAAAGCAATAAATCCAAATTCGATGGTGGGACCGAAAAAGAGGTGTTTTGTGCCCTTAATTGTGTATTAAACATTCAAGTTATATGTTTTAATTCAATGATTTTAATCAAAGTTTTCAAACAAATTTCTGAAAATTAAATCATGCAATCAGCAAAGTTGTGAAGACTCATGTTGTTTTTTTCTTAAAACATTAAATAGTAGTTTTTAGAAAAATTGACATAGCAACAATCATATTATGATAAAAAATTATAATTGTGGATTACTCATAATATACTAATAATATATTAATGTATATTGAAACAATACATAATATTTGTTTCAAAATAACCGTTTAACAAAAAAAAATTTATTCGTTCAATATATTTTACCTGATCATCTTACATATTAGAAAATGATTAATGTATTATAAAAAAATGTTTTCAATTTGCTCCAAATTTTCATCTTCTTAATTTCTTGAATACTATTTGTAGAAACGTTAACATATTCCTTGAAAAACATTTTATATTAAAAACGATTATTTAATTAATCAAATTTATTTTTCAATTAAATAGTAGTTTATAAAAATTTTCATATATACAAAGCAAAAATAGAATTTGAGCGGAAAAGCGCAAGTTTCGTAACTCTCTAGCCCTTGAATTAAATAGGATTATTGAATAATTTGTCATATGTAGAATAATATATTATTTTGCATATAACAAATTATCTTTTTGCCATTGAATTAAAATTAAAACAAAATGTTTTCATATAAAAAATAATTTTAAAAATATTTTTATAAAACGATATATATTATATAAATTTTAAAAATTACTAACAAATAAATAACATGTGTCAAAAACACGCCTTCCTCTCTTTGCGTTATCTCGTACATGCACGACAAAAAGTGATACATGCTTTGTAAAACGCGAAGCAGGACGCACGATGAAACATTCACGTGCGCACATTAACATTCGATAAGCATGAGCACCAGCGTGTAGTGCAAATAAGCGTCATCTTTTTTTAGTGCGACTCGCATCAAATTTCGTGATGCAAAACCTTCTCCGTGTAGAAGTGAAAGACTGCTGAAAATAAGATTGTTTTCCAAAGATACAGAATGCACGAAAGAAAATTTTTTATTAAATAGTGACATTTCTAAAAATATTCAACATCAAATGTTGTAATAACTTCATTTAAATAAATACTAGGGGGTACCCCCGCTTGCGTGGCTCGCCAACCCCCCTTTATCGTATTTTATATATCTTTTTATTCTATAAAGTATTTTAAAACATTAATATAAATAACACTATTAATTCTTTGCTTATAAAAATTTATTTATAGAACGCGAGTATTTATAATAGATTAAAGGCTATGACATAAGATATTATTACAAACAAAAATATTTATTGATTCTTATTCATATCATTTAAAAGGGATTTTTGGAACTCTTTGATTTTGTCTTTTTCTAATAGTGTAATGAACCGAGTTCATTACCAATAAATTTTAAAAAAAGGATTATTATACAAATGATATTGTCCTCTTTATAATAACTATATGTAATCTGTTTTTTTATATGGTGATGTCGAGGGACCCTAGCCTGGTTCTCGTTTAACACATTACATCAGGCTAGACTGTCTGACCCACCATACCGAAAACTTTGAGTACCGATGGATGGTCAGCCACTTCTGTGACCAACAATAAACTGATACCCAATGAGGTCGGATTTTTTAAGAGTCGCGATATAAATGGCACATATGGTGAATTCTCTTCAAATCGGCTAATTACACAAGAAATTTTTAATGATGACGATTGAAATGAATTTATATATTGTATCTTTATGCATTATATTCAACTTAAATAATGCTTTGATAAAGATTAAATTTGAACTTAAGTACTTATGAATACTTTTCAATAAGTATCTTAGTTAACAGTGGTTACGTTGAGTTAACGGAGTTTACGATTTTTTTTTTGGGGTAGAATTAATCCAATTATTAATACTTAATGATGAATGTAAAAAGGGGTATAAACAAGTAAATATACTTTTTTATTAAAGAAAAACGAACACTTCTAAGTGAAATAAAATAAACTTTTAATATGATTCAAAGATGATATGTAATAATACTTTTATGATTCAACGCGAGAAAGTTAACGGAGTTACGTTTTCTAATATTTTACAATTCTTAGGTCAACAAATAGAATACCTCATTAATAATCTAATCCCGTTATCTATCACAAGAAAGTATAAGGTAACTTGAATAGTATATTATGCGTCAAGGCCGCAAAACGTATTATTCTTGGCGAGTGCATGCTGAGGGGCTGAGCGTAGCGAGGCCGCTCCAGCTGCACGAGCAAGAATGATACGTTTGTGGCCGTGACTGCATATACTTTTTTTTGCCCGAAGGCCGCTAAGCGGAAGCTGGGGCGGAGCCCCCCCCTCGCCTATAAAAAATAATTGATCATTGTTAAAATATAAAAGAATTCAATAAAAAAATTCAATTATAAACAATAAATGACTAATAATTCTTAAAATACAATAAAAAAATATAATGAAAAAAATTTGATTATAAAAACCACTAATAATTGTTAAAATATAAAATTAAAATTAAACAAAAATACAATAAAATATAAATAAAGCTAAACTATAAAAATTATAATTAAAAATGGACATTTTGCGGCCTAGGGCAAAAATAGTACATTATTGACCAAGGATGCATATTGATCATTCTCGGCGAGTGCGAACTTTTGGGGCCGAGCGTAGCGAGGCCTCGAAAGTTGCACGAGCTAGGATGATCAATATGCATCCATGGTCTGATATACTATTTTTTTGTCCCGAGGCCGAGACATTTAAAGTTTTTCCATAGGACGCAAAGTGGTCATTTTGCGGCCTAAGGCAAAAAAATAATTTTTAAGTTCTGTCACACATTATTCTATATGAAAGTTTTGGCAAAGAACGGAAATCGGCCGATTTTTTGAGAATTCATCATATACTAATTTTCTTTCAAAAAAAAGTTAGAGGTACCTGACCAGGATTCTAACCCATGCCTTCCACCTTGAAGGCAAGAGCTCTATCTATTACGCCACCGCGCTCTCAAAATAATAATGATAACAGAGTAAAAATAATATTGATAAATTAATAAATAAACGAATGCAGGGAACAAATTGCACGACGTAAACAAATTGAGGTCAAGCGGTGGCTGAATAAAACAGTGAAAAAAAGAAGTACAAGCTGAAGGAACAGAGTTCATTACCAATAAATTTATAAAAAAAAAATATATAAGCTAAAATAATAATGATGAAAAAGTAAAAATAATATTGATAAATTAATAAATCAACAAATGCAGGAGACGAATAACAGGATGAAAACAAATTCAGGTCAAAGCGGCGGCCGAATGAAACAGTGAAAGAAAGAAAAATACGCTACAGGAACCAAATTCAATACCAATAAATTTTTCAAACGAAAAATAAATGAAAATAACAATAGTAATAATCAAAAAGGTAAAAATAATAGCAATAAAATAATAAATAAACAAATGCAAGAGACAAATAGCAAACAAATTCAGTTGACATTAATGAAGATCAGGACTTGGTGGCCGAATGAATCAGCGAAAGAAGGAGAAGTACAAGCTGAATAGGATGCTAAAAAAGATGCAGGCAGGCAGCAAGCTTAGAATAAGCGAGAAGCCTGACAACGATGAACGACTTCACAAAAAACTGTGAAGTTAACGTAGAGGAGTACGAAAGAATTTTAACAAAACATTAGGAGAATAAATTGAAGAATGAAAATAGATAAGGCCGTTCCTGAAGAAATATAGAGTGGAGGGACATTAAGGGGTAATATCCACAAAATGCTCGAAAAAACAAGGCTTTTTTCATGGTTTTTTTTTAAAGGACATTTGAGATGTAAGGTATATAAATAATATATCATTGGATTAAGCAACTCTTGGAGAATAGAAAAAAATTTTATATCGTTATTTTTTTTAAAAATGGCGGCTATGCAGCGAATACCGTAAATCGCTTTTTTAAAAAGTTCTTCCGCGGTGATCAGTAGAAGTCGTGCCCAACTCCACCTATAACAAAAAAAAATTTTTTTATTATTTACATGAGTGTCGCTAGTGAAGTACACATGATTATATTTTTAGAATTTATTTTCGCAAAATAGCGACGGTTTAAAAATACATTTTTTTTCAACAAAGAAAAACGACTTTAATTGTTTATAACTTTTTTTTTGTAAATCAATCGCTAAAATTGTGTGTACTTCACTAGATAATCTAATGAAGAAGCTACAGTTAAAATTTCAGGTCAATCAAATGTAAACTTTTTCAGTTCTACTACTCGCCGATTTTGAAAATATGGTTTTGAGAAAAACGCGTTTAAAGTTTCAAAATGCTATAAATCTTAAGCATCGCAATAATATAGTCCTTAATAATTTTTTTACCTTCAGTCAGCTACCCTGCGCCGTAAAGTTGTCCTTTTCGGTCCTTATTTTTCTCTTCTTCCTTTTTTTTGTCTGATGTAAGGCTGCGCCTAGCCTCTTTCGCGATATCGGACATACGATGCTCAGCGACTTTGACGCGATTGGCGTCTGATCCCACGCAAAACTCGTACATGTTCGGTCCAACGGTTAACCCAAGAGCATCGTAAACGGCAAACAGACCCGACAAGCCTTCGTTGAAGGTAATAACGGCTACATCAGTCGCAATATCAACTGTAGTCTTACCGCTAGACATCGTTTTTGGAACAATTGACCACACTACAGCATTGAAGGACTCGTTACTATTTTGAGAATACGCACCCAAGCAGCTTGACAGAAGGTTGTCGGAGCTGATTTCTTTATAAATGGGTTGTATCGCCTTGAAAACATCCTCATGCATGGGACTCTTGTGCTCGTATGTTGCAAGAGTACCAAGCGCTTTACTGCGCTGCCAAGAACACCAAGAGTCTACTCCGACGGGACACTTCTCGTGCTGTGGATTCTCGTCTGTCGACATTTTATGATATAACGTTGACCAAATTTCATTCCGCATTTTTTCGACTGAATCGGAGTTTCTCCTAATTGAAAGTCCGTAGTAAATTGTAAGTTTATCTATTAATTTTCCGGTCAATTTTCCTCGTCCACCAAGACCTTTCGTATTTTTTTTAAATTGCGTAGTTGCGTTCCCATGCGCTTTTGCATGAGGCCGACGCATTTTTTTTTTTCAACGATGACATCTTCATACGGTTCTATACTTCGACTTTAGCTTTGTACGTTTTTGAATCTTCATCGTCGATGTATTTCAAGTATTTGATATTATGAAGTTCTTCGGATCGTTTCAACATTTCTATGATGACGTCGACTTCCATTTTCCCGGCACTAGCTTCATTATTGGCATCACAACTCTCTTTGTGTGAAGGGTACACCTCCCCGTACTCAGCAGTACCTTATTTTTTTTGCCAATATTCACATACTTTACAGTACTTTGATTTTACACACACATCTAATACCTTGCCAGTGTGCCAACCAATTAAAGTAACTGATCCAAACAAAGATGGAAATCCCCTCTTCCGCCAAAATCTATTACCTGACACCGTAAGACCACCTTCTTCACCTCGTACAGTAGAACGTTCTTTCTCTTCAATAGCTGATTTTCTCATAAAAATAATTTTAACAGATGAAGTAGCAGTGGCGGTATTGGAAATGATTATACTGTAAGTTGTTTGAAAAACAGGCTTTGCGAGATCCATCATCGCACAGAACTTTTTTATACCGTTGATGTCTATGCCAATGACGCGCATAGCAAAAATAATACGGCAATTGATCTCATAAGCACGATCATGTATTAGAGGACAGTTAAAAATATCGGCATCACCGCAGTTCGAACAAGACACAACAATCTTGAAGCCTAGTCCACGCTTGCTCGACTGTGAAAACCGCACATCACTATTACATTTTTTACACACTAATAATTCAGATAGAGCAGTAAATACAGCGAAAAAATGTATGAAATAGTAGCCGAAATTCCTAACAACATCGCGATCACGGTTTAAATCAGAAGTTTTAAATTTTTTCGCCGAGGCACTAACGTACTACGAATCGCCTTCGAACGCATGGTGGTTAGGCGGGTGTCGGTTACTAATTTTACTCCGGGTTGTTCTGGTACTTCTTGTTTTACTGCCTTTGTGGCCACTGTACACCTTGTCACTCATAATTAAGTACTTTTGAATATAATTCACAGTTAAAAAGTATAGCGAAACTCAAACTAAGAACGTACACAACGAGAACGGCTGATCGACTAAACAAAGGGAAATTGTGAGTAAACACGTGCTCTACAGACGCTGTAACGGTCGAAATTTGATGCAGCGACCTCTATATTTCAAATTCAAAACACGATATTGATCATAGGTAACTTCTATTAATTTACAAAGCCGCGAAATTAAAAAAAAACGAGCATTGCTAAAATAAGCGAAAAATGTGATTTCGGAGCATAAAAGTTGTTCGGTAAAAATTGATTTAAACGAATTTTGAGGTTAGACCAGTACTTGGGCGTTATAGATTTTGATTCTAGGATAGTTTCAGCATAATCTAAGCCAATAAAAAAACGAAAAAAAAAAATTGGTGGATATTACCCCTTAAATCCAATTTATGTGGAGTAATTATCCAAAGTCAGTGCTCAAATTGGAAATAAAAGCTTTGATGGAGTCCCAAAAACAGAAAACCAAAATGATAACGGCAGAAATCTCTTTCTATTTAATTGAAATTATGGTTTTGAGAAAAGAATCATACAGTGAGGGCCGTCTGACAACCAATTGTGTGACTAAAACTCATACGAATGTGCAAAAAAAAAGATACAGCCGTTAGCAACAAGTGAAAGTTCTCGAAGTTAGTATGAGAAACCCATAGGAAGATTAGAGTATAAAAAGCTCTAAGCTTGTGGGCAAAGCCCCTTTTGAGATCGAAAAGCCAGCGAAGCAACAGCTCTCTTCAGATTGGACGGCGAGCGGAGCAACAGCTCTCTTCAGATTGGACGGCGAGCGGAGCAACAGCTCTCTTCCAGATCGGATGACAACAAAGCTAAACCTCTTTTTCACGACCAATCTCTCACTGGCCACGTCGATTTTGCCAAGCAGCCTGAACGTCACCAGATCCAGCAGCAGCCAGCCACCGCCCATCTGCAAGCCATCAACCTAGAAGACTTAAATTGAAAAAAAGAAGTTTTTGTTTTAACTCTTGAGTTTCCAGAGACAACTGTAGCAACAAGACTAAAAGGCTGACGATGTGGGGCAGCAGCGATCAAGACAAGAAAAATAAAAGTAGAGAGTTTTTCAAAATTTTGTATTGTAAATCTCAACAAAGGAAGCATGGCGCAAAAACGGGCTGCTCTTATTGCTCATACGCGAATTAAAGGTAGAGCGTTGTTCTATTGTTGTAATTAAAATGAGATCTAGTAAATATAACGAAAAGAAATGCAAAGAAATAAATAATAAATTTGGTATATAGTAGCGTAGTTTGCCCCGCAGCGAATAATAAGAAAGAAAAGAAGGGAACAATAAATGTACGAAGCAAAGCTTCTTGTCTTGAGTGTGGAAAATAAAAAAAAAATAAATTCGTTTAACCCTAGTAATTGCATGTGTATATAAGTCTACTAATTTATTCAACCTATCCTTGCTGCATCTTTCTCAGACTTTCAATCCCGGAGACGTAGCGCTCGCGCTTATATGCTAATTTATATGCTGAACGTAACAATAGCACGATTTTCATGAATATAATCAGCTATATCTTTTTTTAGCTTTTTGTTAACCCTATCTTTTTGCATGCTATGATTTACATTCTTTTTATAATGATTTCAATTCTGCATTCATTAATATTTTCAGCAGTATCACTTTTTAGTTTTTTAAGAATCCTATCCTCTTTCGTATTATTAATTACATTGTTTTTACGATGTTTTTCAATCCTGCATTCAATTATATTTTCAACAGTATCAGTTATTTGTTTTTTACTGATCCTATTAGTTTTCATATCATCGATCACGTTGTTTTTTCATTGTTCTTCAATTCTGTATTCATTCATATTTTCAACAGTATCATTTTTTCGTTTTTGACCGATCTTATTCAAGGATTATAAATTCAATCCCGTTGTAAATCAATATAAATTTTTACAAAAAATCAAGAAGAAAAAAATAATTTAATATGATTAAATTATGAAATAAAGGAGCTTTCAAAATTTGAAAAAAGATACTTTGAATATGTCATAGAGGCTATCAGCGGCTTACCATAGTGAAATTACCTCCTTTTAGAATCCTCATAGCTCATGTACCATTCAATGGAAGTTGGTAAAAAATTCTCACACACTAGTTTTCAGACCCCTGACCCCTGCGCTTGTGCAGTAAAGTAAAAATAAGTGTTTTTTACTTAATTTTATTTTAATGCTCCTTTAAATGGAAGAGTATTACAAAAAATCAGAAGGGTAGGTTACTGTATGGCCATCAACCAAAATTTTTTGTAGATTACATAACCTTCAATATCAACCTCAAAATCGATATTTAAGATTTAAATTGTCATTTTCACACCCTTGCTCTTAAGATGCTAGATTAAGAATTAATTTATTAATTTTTTATTATTAATTATTTTCACTCTTTATTAACAATAGTTAGATCAGTTTAAAGAAAAAAATGGTGTGCCATCCTGATTCTCTCCGAAAATCGATTTTTTGCACTTTTTTTCGCATTTCCTGTAGGTTATGTTACAATCTAAGAGTCAAAAAAATGTTTTTTTTGTGCGTATTTTATTTCGATTTTCACGGAGGTGCTATTAGTTTAAAGAGAAAATATCATTTAACTCTTATTTTTGGCGAAAAATTGACGTTTTTGCACTTTTTTTATATGTTTTATAGGTTATATTACAAGTTTAAAGCTTGAATAACTTTTTTGATTGTGAATTTGTTTTTTGCTTGTTGTAAAGGTGCTATTAGTTTGAAGGAAAATTAGTGTGCGACTTCAAATTTTTTATAATATCAAAAAATAATCTGTATAAAAGTTGTTAAGAACAGAGAGGATCACCCAATGGTATCAACAACTTTGACCTTAATCTTGAATCTTAAGGTCATTTCGGAGTCAGAGTATTTTTTTCAATGAGAATCCCTATTTTTGACACCGGATTTGAAAAGAGCTGGAAATTTTACGTTCAAAATGATATTTCAAAATTTTTTCGTGACTTTGATAAAGTTAGATTGAGGTCTAATTATGAACATTCATTCAAAACCTGTTTCTTTCAACTTTAAACATTATTCAATTTTCATGTTAAACATTACTCATGATAAACACGATCATCTAAGTTTGACCTTGGGGAGTCACTTTGGGGGTAATTTGCAGGTCATAGTGCATTTTTTAATAGGAACCCCTATTTTTGACACTGGAATCAGATCAAACCGAAAAAATACGTTCAATATGATATTATTAGTAACTTTTGTTTCCTTTGGAGTGCTTTATTAACGTAAATCCCCTTTTCCTCACTGGAGTGTTTTTTTGACATTAGTCTCCTTGCCTCTCACCAGGGTGCTTGTTTTACGTGGGTCCCCTTGCCTCTCACCAGGGTGCTTGTTTTACGTGGGTCCCCTTGCCTCTCACCAGGGTGCTTGTTTTACGTGGGTCCCCTTGCCTCTCACTGGGGTGTTCGTTAATTATCCTCGAATCAATTGTTCGAAATATTCACCATTAGCCTCGAGATATAAACGCAAACGTCTTTCAAAACTATCGTAAGTTCCTCACAGTATCGCTCTTGGTATAGCCGCACATGCCTGGCGTACTCGATCCATCATGTTCTCCCTTATTGTTGGTTGTTTGGCAAAAACAATATTTTTTAAATATCCCCACAAAAAGAAATCTGGAGATGTAATGTCTGGAATTCATATCTTCAAAAATACATTGAACTTACGAGTATTTAGAGTCGTTAATGAAAAACTTACTCAATCGTTGGGCATTTTCAAAAGTAATTGCATTTGGTTGCGGAAAAATTTTGCTAACGAATAAAAAAGTGCGAAAATTTTTTTACAAAAATATATTTGCAAAAGTGCAAAAAAAGTTTTTGTGAAAATTTGTTTTTCAAAATTCTTTTTGCAAAAAACTTTCCCAAGGTCACGAAAAAAAATTTTTAAATATCATTTTGGACGTAAAATTTCCAGCTCTTTTCAAATCCTGTGTCAAAAATAGAGATTGCCATTCAAAAAAATACTTTGACCTCGAAATGACCTTGAAATTCGAGTATAAGGTCAAAGTTGCTGATACCATTGTTCTTAGCAACTGTAATAGAGATCGTTTTTCGATATCTTCAAAATTAAAAAAAATTCTCTTAGTAAGTTTTTTTTAAGCATCTGACCTTAAATTAACCTTCTCAAGATCATGAAAAAAAAATTTTCAATATTATTTTGGATGTAAAATTTCCCGGTCTTTCCAAATCCAGAGTCAAAAATAGGGGTTGCCATTTGAAAAAAAAACACTCTAACCTTTAAATAACCTTGAAAATGAAGTGCAAGGTCTTATCTGTTTAGACTATTAGTTGACCCCCTCTGATCTCTACAACTTTTTCTGATCATTTTCTTTAAAGGAGGGTGGTTTGGAAAGTTTTCCCCTGAGTACATTAAAATGGGACACCGTGTGTATGTATGTATATATTTTATATAATGTTAGCATAACACAGAACTTGTAAAAAATATTGTAGCTGCTTTAGAAAAGAGATGCATTAAGAATTAAGTAAGTTGACCACAGCTGTTTGTGATAAAATATTTTCATAATTATGTACAAAAATTGATCGCATGCAGTAACATTTTGAATTTGCATCTATTATTATTATTAACGCTCATTACTCAATGAATGAATTGATAATTAACATAATTTTTCATGCACAATCAGTACCCTAGAAGAGAATTAATTAAGAATTAGTATTTTTAAATAAAATTGAAAAAAAATCATTCACTTTTCTTAATTGAATTAAGAAGAACTGCGCATGCGTGGCCAAAGAGGAAGTTTCCTTGGTGTCATAGTATGGCTATAATTATTCTTAAAATAATGATCATTTAAATTATTTATATAAACAAAAATCAGGACAGTATAAAATCAATAAATATATTAATTATGTCCTAACAATCATTAGATACATGAAAACAATAGGTAAAATATAATTCCAACCTCTCAGAATGTATTACGACCTGATTATGAGGTAAAGAATTGTATTAATCAGAAAGTTCGCCAATATTTGAACTTACTATTTTAGAAACCTTGAGTTAACTAATACCTCCACGACAAACAGGAAAAATTACACATAAGATCGTTATTTCAGCTCTCAATTTTTAACATGGACTATAAAAAAATCGCAACAATATAGGTTCTTTATCACGAATCCAGGCGCACACTACTTTTCCTTCAAACTAATAACACTATTATAACAAACAAGAAACAAATTCACAAACAAAAAAGTTATTCAAGCTTTAAACTTGTAATATAACCTATAAAAAAGTGCATAAACGTCGATTTTTCGCCAAAAATAAGGGTTGGAATATATTTTTTCCTTAAACTAATAGCACCGTCGTAAAGAGAAAAATAAAATATACGTAAAAAAAACATTGTTCGGACTCTTAGATTGTAACATTACCTACAGGAAATGCGTAAAAGGGCCAAAAATCGATTTTTAGAGAGAATCAGGATGGCACATCATTTTTTTCTTTAAACTGATATAACTATTGTTAATAAAAAGTAAAAATACATAAAATTAATTCTCAATCTAGCTCCTCAAGAACAAGGGTATGAAAATGACAATTTAAATCGTAAATATCGATTTTAAGGTTGATATTGAAGGTTATGTAATCTACAAAAAATTTTGGTTAATGGCCATACAGTAACCTACCCTTCTGATTTTTTGTAATATTCTTCCATTTAAAGGGGCATTAAAATAAAATAAAGTAAAAAACACTTATTTTTACTTTACTGCGTAAGTGCAGGGGTCAGAAGTCTGAAAACTAGTGCGTGGGAGTTATTTTCCAACTTCTATTAAATGGTACATAAGCTATGAGGATTCTAAGAGGGGTAATTACACTATGGTAACCCGCTGATAGCCTCTATGACATATTCAAAGTATTTTTTTTCAAATTTTGAATACTTCTTTTTTGATGATTAAATCTAATCAAATTATTTTTTTCTTCTTGATTTTTTGTAAAAATTTATATTGATTTAAAACGCGATTGAATTCATAATCCTAAGATAGGATCGATAAAAAACGAAAAAGTGATACTGTTAAAATTATGAACGAATACAGAATTGAAAAACAATGAAAAAACAATCTAATTAATAATAATAATAATCGACATATATATATATCGCGTTATAGATATTATTATTACAAATATGTATGCACAAGGAAAAAAATCTACCGCTTTGTTTTTGAGAAAAGTAAGGAACGCGAAAATATTATAAACATAAACTTTTACTTTGTCGTTCCCTACTTTTCTCAAAAACAAAGCCGTAGAATTTTTTTTCTTGTGCATAGATGTTCATAATAATAATATCTATTGCGCTCAACCTTTAATTTAAAGATACACCGATTAATACTTAAGTAAATAACAAAAAACTCAATTTTTACTCGGTCGGTATCAGATTCTACTCCGGCCTGCTCTTAACTAAAAATATGTTATATAATACAATTTTTTTAACATCTCATACTTAATTTATTTTTAAAAATCTAATTTTTCATTTAATTGTTTATCCATTCAAAAGACAAGACATATAGTCTTGAGTAACGACTTTCCACACCACCTTACATTTCAAACTGTAATTAATATAATGATGGATTGCATTTATGTATTCAATTAAATTTTATAAATTCACTCAATCTTTAAATATAATTTTCAATTAAACTCATGCATTTTAATTGCGTGAAATATAGAGGTACCGTTACGGCACGTCAGATCTTTTGATTAGTGGAAACCCTCGCCAGGAGCCCTATAAACTACTTTGTTTTATAGACCATATGATACCATGTTATATATTTATAATATAATTCATTTTATGTATTATGTATAAATAAAAATATTGATATTGTACAAAATATAAATAAAAAAATAACTTATTATTAATTAAATAATATTGATGATCAAAGTTATAATAAATTCGAAATCATAAAAAAATGTTTACATAATTACTTTTGATCTAAATTTTGTTAATATTATATTTGATGTATCAAATGTTTATTTATGTCTCAAAAATTATAGGATTATTTTGGCATGATTATTTTTGATATCTTTTTGATTTATTTTTACATTTTGTAAGATATATAAAAAATTTTTTACCAAAATTTAGAAATCTTTCTACTTTAATATTCAAAAATGAGTGACGTAATCATTATGAATATCTATAAGATAATTGAACCATAACATTTTTCTAATTATTTTAATTTGTATGTATACAGGGTGTCCCATTTTAAAGAAACCACCAAGATATTTTCGGCAGTTGGCATTGTATAAAAAAATTTTTCAGACGAAAGTTATTCGGGACAATGAGGACTATCTTTCTATTAAATCGGTTTTCACCTTGAGATTTATTTTTAAGGTCATTTAAAGCTCAAAGTTATTTTTTGAATTGGAACCCCATTTTTTATCCCAGATTCGGAAAGAGCAAGAAATTCTACGTTCAGATAAGGTATTATGTGTGGGGTGCGGTTGCCCCCTTCAAAGTCATGTAGGGGTCAAATTTATTATTTTCTTCATCTATGCACCAGAATGATCGGGCAAGGGTGAAGTTAATAATAATAATAATAACAATAACCCAATAACCCAATTACCCAAATAACCGAAACCCAATAACCAAAATAAATAAAAAGGTCCACTGTTTTCTTCAAAACACCTAATTTTTTTATTCCGGATTCGGAAAGAAAGTTCAACAAAATTGTCTTGAGTTGTAGGTAATAGTAGGGGTCAAACAACAGTAAAATTGAGTTTGAACTCCGTTTTGATTTTCAAAGCCAAATTTATGTATTTGAAGCCTTCATGAGAAGAATTATTTTCCATCTTGTGGGAAAACTAATTATTTTTATTCTTTTTTCTGGTGTGATTCCGGACAAGCCTACAAAGTTTCATCTAAATCGTTAAATAACACTTCTTTAGTATTATTGATGACAGAGGTGACTCGTGAACAGTCCTTCTCAGGATAGTTCACGTGGAAATTTCTTAGTGCCTAGCGACTCAAAAGGACCAAATATGCCGGATTATTCGAAAAACGAAATTTTCGACATTCTGTTGTATCTCGGGGCATATCAAGGCCGATATCGTACTGCGGCAAGATGTTACCGCCAAAATTACCCAGGGAGGCTTTACTACCCCGACCACGTGAGAATCCGAATCATTGAGCGGAGAGAGACTTAGACCACGAATACGCAAAAATCGTCGTCGTATTATGATACAGAACAACGATGATACACTAATTCTCTTCGTTTTGGCAGTGGTTGATTTGGATCATCATATCTCTTTGCGTGACATTAAGAGACGAACTGGAATCCCAAGATCAACAGCTGGTCAAATTTTGCGGCTTTACAGATTTCACCCGTATCACATGACTTTGACTCAAGCTTTGATGCTAGATGATCTCCGTCGCAGACTCGAATTCTGCAATTGGACACAAGTAAGTATCCGTAAAGATCCTGAATTTTTTAGATATGTAATGTTTTCGGACGAAGCTACATTTCATGGTAATGGGCAATTCAATCACCATAATAGTCATCATTGGTCTATCCAGAACCCTCATTGGGTACGTCATGTTGATAATCAGCATAGATGGAGCCTCGTAGTTTGGTGCGGTATAATAAATGGTTATCTTATAGGACCTTATTTTTTGTGAATTTTTTGGGAATGTCAACGGTGTAGCATCTCTTGATTTCCTGCAGAATGAGTAACCAGAATTATTGGAAGATGTGGACTTGGAAAAAAGACGTCGATTATGGCTACAACATGATGGTGCACCATGTCATCGCTCACTAATGGTTTGTCATTTCTTGAACCAACGATACCAAAGTCGATGGATACGGATTAGTAGTAACATTACTGAGTGGTGTCCGAGATCACCAGATCTGACAAGTCCAGATTTCTTTTTATGGGGCTACTTGAAAAATGTTGTTTATGCACAGCAACCAACAACACGGCAAGATATGATGCAACGCATCACACAAGCTTGTAGAGTTATTCCGCGTCACCTTGCCTTAGTTGGCTGGGTAATCAATTCCTTGCCTTCATTGGCTGGGTAGCCATCGTCTTGCCTTGATCGGCTAGGCGTTCTCACCTTGCCTTAATTGGCTGGGTAATCAGTACCTTGCCTCCCTTTTTGCCTAGATTGGTTATATTGATCCACGTACTTAATTGTGGTATGAATACACTTAATGAGCAAATGTTCAAATAAACGGACTTTTATTTATTTGGGTTATTAGGTTTTGGTTATTTGGGTTATCAGGTTATTGGGGTTTTGGGTTATTGGGGTTTTGGGTTATTGGGGTTTTGGGTTATTGGGGTTTTGGGTTATTGGGGTTTTGGGTTATTGGGGTTTTGGGTTATTGGGGTTTTGGGTTATTGGGGTTTTGGGTTATTGTTACTACTATTATTATTATCAATCTCACCCTTGCCCGATCATTCTTGTGCATAGATGAAGAAAATAATAAATATGACCCCTACATGACTTTGGAGGGGTCAACCGCACCTCACACATAATACCTTATCTAAACGTAGAATTTCGTGCTCTTTCCGAATCTGGGATAAAAAATGGGGTTCTGATAAAAAAAATCACTTTGACCTTTAAATGACCTTGAAAATAAATCTCAAGGTGAAAACTGATTTAATAGAAAGATAGCTCCCATTGTCTTGAATAACTTCCGTCTGAACAATTTTTTTATACAACGCCAACTGTCGAAAATATCTTGGTGGTTTCTTTACAATGGGACACCCTGTATAAAATAAAATAATTGTGAAATATTAAACTAACTTTGTACAATTCTTACTTCTATAATATTTCAATCTTTTATATATTCTTAAAAATATTAGCTGATCTTAATAAATATCCAAAATAAATTTGATAATTTTGATTAATATAATATTCTACCATTGGTTCACGTATTCGGATTTTATATTATATAATTTTATTAACGTAACATTTATAGTCCAATCAATAGAGACATTTTGAGGACATTAATGAGGGGCCTAATGAAATCTATATTGAGTTGTTAAGGGCAATAAAAAAACATGCCCTATATAAAATGTAACAGAAAAAAAACGGTGGAAAATGCTACAGGTGGCTTCCAAGTTGGCCAAACAGCTTTGTTAATTCTCTGAAGCAACCTATGCATTTTAGCAAAAAAAGTAATAATTAAAAGTATTAGAGAATACAAAAACCTACAATTTAAGTACTGCCGTGATTATTTTCGTCAATTAAAAATTGCAAAAAGCCAAACAACCATAAAAATTGACCATTTCTTGGATATCAATTATTTATTGCAAAAATAATTTTTTAAATATTTTTAAACTTTGAGAAGGAAGCCTTCATGAATACGAACAGAAAGAGAAGTTGTAACAGTGAATTAGTTAATTAGTTGCTGAAATATTCCCTATTGTTTATCCCAACACGCATAATGTTTATTGCTTTAATTTTTTTTGGCTAAACATATTGAGTTGCATAAGGACTTGAACTCTTCATGAATATTCAAATTTTCATATTTCGTTAAGAGCAAATGAGAAAATTGAATTGTAATATTTCTTATAACGCTTTAAAAAAGAGGGTGTTTTTTTTATAAATAAATGAAGCTGGGACTTTATTTATAACTTTTACGAATTTGCTATTTGAATATTCTTATAGCTGTGTTTAAAAAGAAGATTAAAAAAAAAAGATTTCTCTAAGGCCAATAGGAGCCGAGATAAGATTTTTTTTTAATTCACAGCCACTTTGTTTATAACAATTAAGAAACGGATCAAGCGTCATTTTTTAGTTGAAGACTTATATTTTTAAAATCTAAGTATAGATTTTTAAAAATGCGACTCTCTATTATTAAAACTAAAATAATAATAACATACAAATAATAACATCAAGGTCGAAGTCGTAGCGGGGATGCTTATCTTTACACGTGAGGGAAGTTAACAAAGGACCATGTTCCAATAAAATTCGTAAAAATTAACCGTATCTCCGTAAATAATGGACATATTTTGATGTTTTTGTTTTTATCTGGGGTACCTAGAAAAATCATTAATATTGGTGCAAATAGTTTTTCAAAATAGGGTGTATTTGAGTTAAAACAACTGTACCTAATACGGACACCTTAAACGCAAATAATTGTTGTGGCTCACTCAATCAATATTTTTAGACGTGTAATATCTCATTCTAAAGCTAAAAGAAAAAACTTTTAAATGAGATATCATGAGTTTCATTACGATCAATTTTCACGAAATGCGCGCGGATTTACGAAAATGTTGTAAATGAACTTACCTTATTATTCCTCGTAATTATTACATTTGGAACCTGGAGACAAGTATAATTAAAATTTTTATTGTTTATATATTCTAACTAATAATTATAATTAATTTTTAGTTTGAATAAATAAAAAAATAATTATTACTAATTGAAAAAATTTTAATAGTTTTAATAAAAATTATCTCGATTTTTTCTACTCTTCTTTGTTGTTCGTGCAAAAAATTTTTTCCATCATTGGATATATTCTTATTTTTTTTCTAAAATTAAACTAATAAGATTTTCATGTAAAGAATATTTCCTAAATATATTAGAAAAATTGATATGAAAATTGCTTTTTAATTGGAACTATTTGTATTTTTTATTTCATTAAAAAATATTTATGTATATCGAAAAAATTATGATATAAAAGGATAAAATCTATGGAAGAAGGATAGGAAAATGTTTATAATGAAAAAATGTTTCCGCAGTTGAATGTATTCTAGACTAAAAACGAAACATTTTTTCTTTAATATGAAGTTTTCTATCTTTCTTAGTTTATGAGATAATTATGATTGAAAAAGTAGGTCTTTTTTCCGAAAAATTATCATAACTGCGGTTAAAAAGTCGTAGAAACATTTTACTTAGCTCATTTTGAAGAGGACTATTAGAGTTTTAAAACTTATTTGTTTTTTTTCGATATCATAATCTCCATAAAAATGGCATTCCCTTTTATATGGGCAAAAAAAATTAGTGAAAAAATTTTTTTAACATAGCTATAAGCAATTATAAAATGACTTTTTCCATACCTGACTTAATTTATTTCAAAGATTTTGACCAATCTTTCAAACGCCGTTTGGATTTTGAAAATGCGATCATTAGTTTCGAAGATATAAAACTTTTTATTTTAATAAATTTTACTCTAGGGTGGGCAAAAGCAATTGACCGGTAGTGCATGCATAAAATAACGTAAATTTACGTTATTGAATAAATAAATAAGGTTAAATAAAGTATGGGGGGACATGGGTGGTCCATGAAGGGAGTGGTAACTGAATTTCTTTAAATATAACTATATAATTTAGGAAGATATATATCTATATATATGTATATATGCATATCTATATATATATATATATATATATATATATATATATGTGTATATATATATATTTATATATATTTATGTATATATACATATGTTTATAAAACCGGTCTTTCGAATGCGCGATACCCCGCGTTCGCGAAGGATTCCAGTGCGAGTCCTTCCAACATTACTAACATGCTAGGTACCTGAGCTGCTGTGAATTTCTCTTTAAGTGAAGCCGTGGCTCCTTCTATTAATTTCTTCAATCGGCTGTAGTATTCAATAACGGTTTCGTTCCTGCGCATCCTTATTGCTTGAATTTCTCCCGTGTAGTGGTAGTACGTTTTCTTTGGAGAAAAATATTCCTTTAACGCATCCTTAAGATCGTTAACAGAGGCGATTTCTATCCCGTTAACAGCGTCTCTAGCGGTGTCGCGCATCTTTGCAATGACTCCCTTAAAGAAGGCATTATGAATACCTTCTGGACAAATGCTGAGGCCGTTTTCTACATCCTGTAAGAAGGTCCTAAGCGACATATTTTTCCCGTCGTAAAGCGGTATATGTGATAACGCCTGCTGCACCGCCATGCACTCTCCCATAGTGTTGAGCAATGCATCAGTGATGTTCTGATGATGTGTTAAGTTGGCTATCTGTTCTGCCATGACTGGGTCGTCTTCTACCATAGGCTGGGGGGTGAATCTACTAGGTTTTCAAATTCTTGGATTGGGGAGATTGTGGAGCTGCAATACTCGCAATTACCTGTACAACCTACTAGATCGGCTAGTTGGATGGCCGGTGGTAAGTTAAGTTTTGTGATGACGTCTTCTACCTCTAACTCTAACTCGTTTTGTATGAGAGTATCAGATGGCCGTGTGAATCCAGGTATATTCCCGAAGGAAATTCTACCTATTGTTTCTACGCGTTTTGCGGCTATTAAATCAGCTGTGTTTAGTTTCCTCTTTGTGGCTGCCTCGAAGTTTAATCGAGTCTTGATAATTTTTTTCCAGTTGTTTCGGGTTCTGCTCATTGGATAGAGAGTTTTGAAAATCTATCGATTAAATCAGTGACCTCTTTGTTGATTTTGTCTAAACGTTTATTTAATTCTATGATTTTATTTCGGGTCCAGTGATGTAAGTCTCTTTGTCTATTGGACCAAGTGTAATTACTTGCCTTGAGAGCAATTGTCCTTTCCTCGAGATCTATTAGGCACTCTTCATGTGATCCTAATACCTCGTCAATATCTTCGGCCCAGTTTAAGCAATAGGATAGTTTATTTCCCGATATAATTAAGCGTTGGAAAACCTCTTCTTTCAGTAAGCGTGTTTCTGAGTTGAGGTTCATAAGGTTTTATGACTTAGTTGTATCTTATTTTCTGTGGAGGTGTAAACGTTGGAATTGTTTCGTTAAGTTTGCTACAGTTTCTTCCGTAGATTTTATACGGATTTATAATTTTAGGGTCCTTTCTGCGTTCCAACCTCGCGAAAGCGTTATTTTCGTTGCTAATTCCTTATTTTTTTCTTCTAAGGAGTATATAGTTCGTTGTAACTCGCAAATTATGTCTCGTTGCGTTAATAAGGTGCTTTTTGTCTCTTCGACCCAAGCTTCGAACACGGTTGTTCTATCGTAGAAGTCCTCTACTAGTTGCGAGATATGGTTAGGAGTGATAGTTCCGTGAGACAAGGGAATCATAAGGTTTCGGGTTTTAGAACTTGAGATCGTTGATCCACTGATCTAATTCTTTTTGTGTTATTTCTATAGTCCCTTCAATGGTTGTTAGTAGCGGAGGTGGATGGTTTTGGCAAAATGTGTTTAATGATTCTTCTATAGATTTGTTTCCCTCTTGTTGTTCCTTCAGTATATATTCTATGAATTCGGGACTTACCTCCGTATTGAATATATATGAAGGATACTGGTCGCTGATTAGGTTAGGGGGAGATTTGGGTATAGTCATATGTTTATGGAATTTTTCCGCAGTGTATATTCGGAGGGGTAGAAGGGCTTTATACGTGAATATATGTATTTATATATATATAATAATATATTGTATATTTATGTTATTAGTATATGTGTGTTTATATATATATATATTCGTATGTGTATATATTGTAAAGAGACTAACTACTGTCAGTATAAAAAGAAGGGGGGTTTTTTTTGTTTAAAAAAAAATTTCTTTTACAAATTATATCTCACGAGTTTAGTGTATACTTCAGCGTGTATTATGAATAAGATAATAGCCGTGATTGTTAGTATTATGGCTATGTTAACGCTAGTAAACGTTATGATGGACTTCATAAAGGGAAATTTCCTTTTGCTCCTCTAGGTTTATGATTTTATATTGGCAGTATTTCTATTATTAAAGAATAGAGCTTCTTATGTTGGCACGGGATGTCGCGTAAATTATTAAAAATAGAAAAAAAAGGATTATAATTATATAAAGAAAAGAGAGAGGGAAAAAAAATGACAATAGTAGTGTAACAATACGTAGATGAGTAAATATTTAGCGATAGTATTTTCTTTTATTTTTAAATCCTATCTACCGTGCTTGACGTCACCTTTTATGTTAATTATTTTATAATTATTTAATATAAGTCTTAGATCTCTCCAAAGTTCCGTGAATGATTTTTATAATCTCTTCGTCTGGAATATTTTTAATAATTTTTACATAAATTTTATGTTCGCGAAGGGCGATTCCCAAGTAAGTAAGAATTTTCCTGACTGCGTAAAGGTAGGAAGAGTTCTTTAAAAGTAGTGTATATAAAAAAAAAGGATTAAAATTTTAAGATATATATTTTTTTTAAATAAAGTGTAGTTATTATTTAATTTTATATAGATAACTGTTTATAAATAGAGTTATTATTTATGTGTATAGTCTTTACAAGATACCAAATTCCTTCAATTTCTTCTTCGAGAATTTTTAAGTTGATTAAAACTTTAAAATTAATTTTAAGTTAAGTTTTAATTTATTTGATAGAAATTCTAATTTATGTGTTAAATAATTAATTAATTTGATTAGTTAATTATTTAGTTAATTATTCATTCGTATGGTTAAACTAAATTTTTAAATTTTTACTTAGCGCAGAAGAAAAGACTTAGTACAGGGGGGGTGTCCGTTTTAACCGTTAAATAGTCTAAATTTTGACTTAAGTGCTGCTGTACTCTATTCGAGCAGGTAAAACATGTGTCTTTTGTTCACGCTTCCCAATGTGGACTGTATAGTCTTGTCATATATATATATATATATATATATATATATATATGTGTGTGTGAAAAAGTATTTCTTCTTGTAATACGTAAATGAATATATTTATGTATTAAGTTTGTTAGGTGTTTTAACAGATAGTTTTATATCTTGTATTTTAATTATTAAAACTTATTTGTTAGTTAACAATTAAGATTATTATTTAGAATATAATATTAAAAGAATGATTATAAAATTTTTGGCATAAAATCTATGATGTTCATATAGGATTTTACGTAAATTATAATGATTATTATTAAGATAAAAAATATTATGATGGTAGTACAATAACACATTTGGATTTATATTTTATAAAATTTATTAAATTTAATGTTAGGTTTTGCTTGTCAGTCACTGATTTGATTAATTTATTAGGAGTGATTTTTATTGCTATGATTATATAAGGCGTTAATTTAATAATCTCCGTTTAGAGCGAATTGCTGTTACAGATAGGGCGATGCCGAGATTCCGTGAACAATTTCTATTATTTCTTCGTCAGAGATTCTCTTAATGATATTTAAATATTTTTTATATTCGCTGCGTGGTATACCTAAGTATTTAAGAGTTTTCTTAACTTTGTGAAAGTAACGAGGGCCAAAGTTGGATGACATAAGGAGAGGAAGGGAATTATTTTCACGTATATATCTTTATTAAGGAAAATAATTCAAAATTTGCAATATCACGAATAGAGGTCCTCAACCAATGAATCTCGAAAAAAAAAAAAATTTGTTATCTGCTATTGACTACGTTACAACAGTAATTCCATGATCGCACATACACACAAAAAGAAAATTTCGTCTACTATAGTACTGTCGGGAGTATTCCTCGCGACAAATTAGCTATAGATTACAACAAAATATATAAAAAAAAAAATATATGTGTGCGCCTAGGGTTGCTCGTAACGTGACAGAAAACTTAATAAACAAATGTATGTGAGAGTCTTTGGCTGGCGAGTTCTATTGCAGATTAAAATGACAAGATAAAAAAAATTTATTTTGCAAAACGTTATTGATGGCAGTGAAAGGAAAAATAAAAAAAAGGAGTATGTGTTTCTAATCCAGTGAAAATATATTTATTACTATATATATATATTACGGAGATCTCTAGCAAACCCTTTTTATGGTTATCTTATGGTAGTCGATGGCACCTTAAGAGCGTTTCGTTAGACTTAAAAGTGTGTCTGTGGTAGTTAAGGTTAGTCGAATTAATGTCACTAGGAAATTATTGACAAAATCAATGCGTAGTGACACTGAGAGCGTGGCAGCAAAACTCAAAAACACACAGATTAGTCCACGGTTGTCATTAAGATGCTAAGTTGTACCAAAAAAATAACAAGCAGAAAAAAGGTAAAAAAAAATTTTTCCTCGGGAGGTCTATTAGTGACCTAAGTTCTCCGAGTTGCGAGGTTTTCTAGAGTTCTCCTCAAAACAATGTAAAATTACTAAATAGGAGAGAATGTTTTAATTACTACACATACACGAGGAAGGAAGTGTGGATAATTTTAAACGTGGCGCGGGGTATCTTACTCGTGACGCGCACAAAAAAAAAATTTTTGTTTGTCACGAAAAAGTTTTCCCCTTTTGTTATGGCGACTATTATTTATAGTTATAAAGCGTAGTTATTCCCACAGTTTAGAGTAATTTAAATTTTTACTAAGTAATTATTAATTAATAATTTTTGTTATTGTTTATTTTTACTGGATATATATATATATATTTAAAGCTTAGTACGTGTCTCGAATGAGTGCGTTAGAAGATATTTTATAGAGTACGTATGACTTATCGTGTTTTTTTTTCTAGTGTTAGTTATTTATCTAAATATTATTTATGCGAACATAGAAGAAAGAATGAAGGGTTTCCTTCCTTTCTGATTACTATTAAGACGAAAAAAAAATTTAAGAACACTCCAAAAAAAATTTAGGTTTTATGTTTATTTATTAATAATTAATGAAAATTATTAAACCATTTAGAAGCCGTGGATCCTTATTATATTATATATATATATATATATATATATATATATATATATATATATATATATATATATATATATATATATATAAGAAAAGGAATGTTAAGTGATTATTTATTGTTGATTTTTATGCTAAGTGTAAAAGACGGTTGATTTGCATAAAATTTTACTATAATGTTTATCGTTAGATATTTAGATATATTAATTAGTAGTGTAACTTGTTATTAAGTTGGAATCGTTGATTTAAGAGTAATGAGAAATATTATGTTTATAAGGGAAACGAGAATCAGTAAGTTAAAAGGTGTTTTTCGTTATTAAGTAAAGTATGAATCCAGTTTGGCGTGACTATGCTATATTTAAGCAGGTAAAAGGTGGATGCTTTTGTGTGCACTTATGAATACAGTAAGGAAAACTATGCGGTTATGTTCTACAGGTGTATATGGGTAATTCTTTCATACTTTTAAAAATCATGTTACTGCGTCATTTCTCCTAAATATGAGATAGCACATCTTGTTAGCAAATGTTCACTGATTTATTGAGTTATTAGAAACTAATTTTGTTATATTTTTAATGATAATTAGACGTGTCATTTTATGGCGGATGGGGAAAAGAGGTTTTTTTTTTGAAATTTAAATGTTACCAGGCCATGTAAAATGATAAATTACCGCTATAAAAAAAATGACTACTGCTTTTTTGATTTGAAATTCACACCAAAGCTTTATCTATACACATACTTTTGGAAAATCAAGAGCATGGGTGTGTGCCTGTTAACAAAAGTACTTTCTGAAAGGTTATTAAAATGTTACCAAAAATTTATATATTTTACTTTTTTCTGGAAAATACGATGCTGTAAAAAAGACTATTCAGCGGTGACATTTTAAACTACATCAAAAGGTAATATTTAGAATCACAAAGAGAAATTTTTTTATTAGGAACGTGTGCCTAGTGTAGATAAAGTTCTTTGTTCGTTTGAAATTATACTTAAAAAACGTGACTCACTTTTGAAAATAGGGTTTTATCCACTAATATGAAAACCTAAGCTTTGATTCACCTTTTCTCTGTTGTGAACTTTGTAATTTACTATTTTATAATACTCAATGTAATCTTTAAGTTGCTTTTGAAGTATTATTTCGAGTATTCTGGAAATCATTGAATTTTTCCCGGCTATTAAATTTTCCAAATTTACATCGATTACCTAGTTTCTATCAATGTTTTAATTCTAAAGAGTTTAAACTTTAAAAAGCTCAGTTTTAGTATGTATTTAATAGCTTACACCTAGAACGTTGAGTTGAATCATCACTGAAGTTTCTAGATTTTAAATTTAAAATTTTTAGATTTAATGTTTATTAAATAAACTAAAATATTTGGTTAAAAGGAATATAAGTATTTTTATTCGAAAACATATCTATACAAATCATATACAAATCCATGTCAAATTTCATACCCTAAGTTTGACAATTTTAGCAAAAATAAATTGATATTCCACTCACTTATGATTTGTAATCAGGAATCCCAAAAGCCATTGGGTAACTAATATCACTCAATTTTAATACCCGAATCGCCAAAAATGAATTTTCCAAAAAAATTGGCATTTCTGGCATATTTTATTTATTACAAAAAATTTTGTAATTATTAATGTAAATTGCGTATTTAAATATTTTCTGTAACATATTAAACATGTAAAAATGAAAAAGCTCAATGGAAAATGATCTATTATAGCCGAAAATACTTAAAAACTGATCTGAGATATGTAAAATATTATACCTGGGTGTGATAATAATGAATATATTTAAATGTCTTATATTAAAAAAAGCTATCTTCAAAAGTGAGTAATGCGATTTTTTCTTTTATTATCATTTTAATATATCAACATTTAAAAAAATAAATTTGATACATGTGTCTTCAATTTTTTTTGATTTATTGAAAGTAAATTTTAACACTATGAAAAATTTACTCGAAAATCTGTCTTTTGATCTTTGTTAAAAAGACTACCCTTAAAAGTGAGTAACACGATTTTTTTTTTCATTATAATACGTCAATATTCAGAGAAAATTAGTTTTATACGTGTGCCTGTATTTTTTTTTTTTTAATTTGTTGCAGGTGAAATTTTAACATTATGAAAGATTTACCCATATACCTGTTAAGAAGGTAATTTGCTTTCAATGTGTTTATACGTATATGAATGGTCGAGTGTTTGTTAGATTATTTAATTTTTATTAATTTATTCTAATTGTTTAGTTCTAAGCTTACTTGAAAATTATTTATTAGTTCGTTGTTTAATAATTTGTTATTTAGCAAGGAAGAATTTATATTATTCTAAGCCGACGGAGAGATGTTTAGAATCGTATTATTTATTTAAAATTATTTAACTGATAGTTGAGGAAAGAGCGAATATAGAAAAGAATGTTATTTGATTGTATGTGGTTCGTTTTCCTTGGTTATCTAATAATTATATTTATTAAAGTTAAGAAAAAAAATTTTGTTTTGTGTAACTAAAAGAAGGTTGTTAATTTTTTTATAGAAAAAGAAATTGTGAAAAATTTCTTGTCTCTAAAATATTTATTTGAATGTATGTAAATTCGACTTTTGTATCGTAAGAAGTCTACACGTCCGTCGGGTAACAGTTGACAATTTCTGAGTTATTAAAGACGGGATATGGACTTGAATTTCACAAATTTTATAAGGTTTATATTTTCTTTGTAAAGCTATTTTATAACATTTACTAAAAGATGTATGCACAGAAAGTTTTATTTGTGAGAAAATAAAATTTAAAAAGAGACAATTTTCTAAAGAAAAAGATTTTGTTACGAAAAAAATAATTGATCCGTCGGATAACTGTTTCTCGGTTTTCAGTTTCTAATCAATTATATTAATAAGGAAAGAAACGCAAAAAAAAAATTTTATTAATCTCATAGGTTAGCTTAGAGAAAGAAAAGACAAAATATTATTTAAAACTATATTATAGATGTATAATATATTAAGTGTTAGAAATTTTTAGATTATATTCATAGAATTTTTTTATTAGACTTAATTGAATAAAATCTATACTTGCTTTTCTTTAGTTATATGTATATATATCTTTTTATAGATTATTTAGTAGATTAGAAAAAAAAAATATATTACTAAATTATTATCGTAATTTTATCTAAAATAAATAAATTGTTAACTTAATATTCGATAATTTATTAATTGAAAGAGTTGTATGTTTAGTTAATTTAATTTGTTTTTTTATGATTTTTATTAGTTATAATGTACGTATTAGTTATTAAGAATGTTTATAACGTTTAAAGAAAATATGATTATATTTTTATAAGAAATAGTAAATTATTTAAAATATATTTTTAATGAATTTTTAAGTGCATAAGCAAAGGATGTTATTTATTAAATGTAGGGGTCTACACGCTAAGCGCCTTAGTGCGCATGTCAGAAATTGTTGTAGAGGGTTTTCGGGCCTCGTTGCGAGACGCGTCAGCGTCGTTAGTCAATCGTGCTAGAGCCCCAGCACAGTAAACCAAATAAAGATTTATAGCCGGTAGTCCCGGCGTAATATTGTAACTGTAATTAATCTTGGTTTTTCTCTTCTTCCTAGATTCCTTCTGATCCTTTACACGCGTGCTTCTATAGACGGGCACGTGGTTATCTTACATAACAATTAAGTGGATAATCACACTTCCATACAATCAAGCTCTTGTACAAACGTCTATATTGGTGACCCCGAGAACTTGAAGGAAGGAGGATTTTTTTTCTTTGTCTCTGATTTTGGCAAGTCTGAAGGAAGAGGAGTGCTCCATCTTAAAAGAAGCGGACGAGTCCATTATACAACGACGGCGTCCATTTTGGCTCTACACGAGACTTCGCAGTTGCTGTTCTTGCTGCTGCTTGCTTGTCGCCTCCTTGTTACAAAGGTAAAAGGGAGAGGTTGAGACAGCAAAAAAATCAATTTGCGTTGTAATTTGACGCTATACCTTCTACTCTCAAGAAAATAGTAGAAGTTTTTTGTTTCTTCTCATCAACGGTTAAGTTGACGCTGCGCCTCCTTGTTACAAGGGTAAAAGGGAGAGGTCGCACCCGGATCATTCAGCAGGATCTCGAGGCCATTGGGGCTTCTGAGTAACGTCATCGACAACAACATCGGCAGAGTATCATCACGGTAACATCATCAGCCTGCCTGCATGTCTTCGTTTAGCCCCGCTGCATTATTAGTAAAGGTATTTATTAAGTGCGTGCGCGTATTATTGTCGTACTAACATATAAAGCGTTTTCAGTGCGTGCGCGAAAATAAAAAAAACAGTGTTAATTAAATTCAACATCACAAGCAAAAAAAAAAAAAATTGTATAAAAAGCTTGAAAGAAAGAAAAAAGCGTTTTCGGCAGCCATCTTGGCGTCGCAACGTATATATATATATATATATATATATATATATATATATATATATAGTATATAAGTGTGCACGGGCGAACGAGGGTTCGAGAAAGAGGCGTTATGTAATAAGGTTTTTGATGACGTGTTTCCGGGACGCGCGTTCTGTATGTAAAGATTATTCACTAACATTTGTTGAGGCGAAGAATTATTTATTTAATGCGCGGCCTAACCTTCATACAACTGGTTAATTTTTAAAAAGAAAAGAGTTTTCTGTATATATACGTCAATTTTGCATTTTCATTAAAAAAAAAAAGAAAAGAAAGTTGAATACTAGTATGAAGATCGGGTAGCCATTTTGTGCTTGTAACGTACTGCGTACATAAAAACCGACGCTTGGCCGCCATTTTGAAAATATAAAATTTTACGTAAATTAAAAATTTTTCTTTTCCTGAATAAAATCTTTTATTGATGTAATTCTCTTTCATTTTGCGATTTCTTAAATTTAAAAAAAAAAAAAAACAATAATAAAACAATAAAGCAAAAATTTTTTTTTGGCGAGCGTCGAGTATCGCAAGCAAGTGAATCGAAACGTTTTATTTATTTTAATAAAAATTTGAATGTATTTTAATAAAAAATCTTTCCATTTTAAATATTATTTTTAGTAATATAACAAACGAAAAACTTTTCTCGTCGCTTGCTTGTAGTTACTAGTAAATTCATGTCTGGTTTGACGTAACTATTTTAAAGTAAAAAATTGATATTATCAGTTAGATTGGCTCAGTGATCGTGCAGCGTCCGGGTACCGTGAATGTGTGTGCGTTGTTTTTGGAATTCTCTTAGCTGCCCAGCGGTGCGTGCGGCCGAACGACGCGTCGGGGGCGCTCTTGCATCATACTTTTTTTTCCTATGTCGATCATTGCAAACCGCCAGGACTGCGGCTGGTTTGTATTAAGACAACAGCTGCGACGAGTACCAATTTGGCGTTGCCGTGTAGATACTCCTGAGCAAAGCGCCAGTTGTCGGTCCTAGGCTTTAGAGATTTTAACGCGGTGTTAACTCGAGGGCGCCCGCGACCCTGTCCTTCGACCGCGCGTGCATCTCGGCTGCAATGTGTATAGTGTGTGTGCTGTGTGTTTTGGACAGCTATCTCTTTGTGGCAAGTGTCTTTGCCGTAGCGTTTTTGTAAGTCCAAAAGAGCGTTGATGGGCGATTCTGATAAGGAAATAACTGACCCATTCGGTGTAACGAATAGACTGGCACGTACCCCGCCACGTGGTACGACGAGAAGTGGTAAAACCTTCCTGCCAGGTATGAATGAAAACGAGAATGAGAATGCCTCAGGGCAAGTGAGTGAGACGGATAAAGCGAAAAATAATAATAGTACAGGAACGTTACCGAAAAATAGGGTAGATAATGTAGATAATAACCAGGCGCGTAAAAACGGTACACCGCAGGTAACGGGTACAACAGAAGGAGTTATTCCAGTAAGTTTGGAAAATAATACTGCACCTAGCTTGTTAGGGGGAAATAACCCATTGAATAGTGGCAATAGTGTAGTTTATGCACCGCCAGTTAATCCAGGAAATCTTAATCTGACGGGTAATAATTTGCTTGGTGGTTTTAGTAGCGATTTAACTCCAGTCATGGAATTGCGAGAGCTGAAAAATCAAGTTGAAAGCTTGACAAGGCTAATATTAAGGCGGTCTGCAGAAAGAGCTGCCGCAGTGGTTAATACCGGAAGCACTTTACCAGGAAATTTCCCTGGTGTGCAAAATCCTACCTCTCGCAATGCTAACGAAATGCAAGCTACAAGTAACATTAATAGGCCTAAACAGCTAAAGTTTCAAAGCTTCTGGAAGCATGACCCTACTTCATGGTTTATGCTGCTAGAAAGCCAATTTGTCAGTTCACAAATATCAACTGATGCAGACAAATTATGGAGTTTGCTATATAATTTGAAACCGGATGAGACGTTGGTGGTGGCAACAACCATCAAGCAAGCGCCCGAAGGTACTAGATATGAAGCAGTAAAAGCTGAATTGATTAAGGAATTTGAAGAAACCCCACAGCAAAGATTGGATAAATTCGTAAACTTGCAGATGGAAGGAAACAAACCTTCAATATTTTTTAAGCAGTTGACCAACCTGGCTGGTGTACAGATTCCTCAAGAGACTGTACTTAAAATGTGGAAGGAACGGTTGCCTGCTGAGGTTGCTGTTGGCATGGGTCCTGAGCTCCCCGGGCAAACACTCGCAAGCAAATTAGAAATGGCAGACGAGGTTTACAGGTTGCAAAATAAAAGAAAAAGTAACATTGTTTCTGCGGTTCAGGTGGTCCAGGAGGAGGTCTCAAATGAATTAAATAAGCGTATAGATGCACTGGAAAAACAAGTTGCTGCACACAAGGAAAATAGTAATGTAAATAGTAGTAAAGGTAACGAGAATAACTCATTTAAAACGTCAGGTAGAGGCAGCTGGCGTAGAAATAATTTTAATAGGTCAAAGCCTACCCAACAGATAGCTAAATCCCCAAACCGTAACAACAACGTCTTGTGTTACGACCATTTCACCTATCGTAATGCTGCAGTAAGATGTACACAGCCATGTAGTTGGCGAAACCGTACCATTCAACGGTTACCCAATCGAAACTCAAATAGTAGTAATGAAAAAAATGGGTAAGTCCTGTTTGCGAGGAGGCGGCAAACTTGGACAAAACAACTGTACGTCTCCACGTTTGGGATTATGATTCCTGCACTCTGTTTCTTGTCGATACAGGTGCAGAAATTTCCTTGCTGCCCAGAGGCGATGGGAATTTGGAGTTATCTGAATTGAAGTTGTACGCAGCAAACAACACAATTATTAATACATATGGTGTGGTGAGAAAAACACTCAATTTCGGCCTTAGAAGGCCTATTAGTTGGAATTTTGTGATTGCTGACGTACCATACGCTATTTTGGGAGGTGATGTACTTAAATACCACCATTTAATACCTGACCTTAAAAATAAACAGCTGATAGATGGTGAGACACTAATGACTGTTGCAGCGATTCAAAAGACTGTTGAAAAAGAAATTAAAATTTTGTTGATAGAGCCGTCACATAAATTTGCTAGTGTGCTTGCTAAATTTCCCAAGGTTATTGGAATAGAAAGTCCAGTTTTCTCCAATGAGCAGGGAATAGCTCATTATATTAAAACAACAGGTCCACCTATAGCGCAACGTGCTAGAAGATTGTCTCCTGAGAAACTGGCAGCAGCTAAGAAAGAGTTTGCTGAATTATGCGTGCAGGGCATTTGTAGACCCTCGTCTAGCCCATGGGCAAGTCCCATACATTTAGTGCCAAAAAAAGACGGTTCTTGGAGAGTATGCGGGGATTACAGACAGCTTAATGCAGTCACCAGGCCTGATAGATATCCAGTGCCTCATCTTCATGACTTCCCAGTATTTCTAAGCAACAAGAAAGTATTTTCATCTCTAGATATGAGAAAGGCTTATCATCAGATTCCTGTGACTCCTGAGGACATAAAAAAGACGGCTGTTATAACACCATTCGGCCTATTCGAGTATACAGTCATGACATTCGGATTGCGTAACGCAGCTCGGTCTTTCCAGAGGTTCGTAAATAGAGCCCTGGGAGATTTAGAATTTGTGTTTGTTTACATAGACGATATCCTCATCGCCTCAGAGAATATGCAGGAACATGAACAGCACTTAGAAATAGTTCTTAACAGATTAGATCAGTGCAACTTGCATCTTAACATCGAAAAATGCTTATTTGGCGTAAGCGAACTTACATTTTTAGGACACAGCATCTCGTCCAATGGACTTAAACCTTCAGCTGATAAGGTTAAAGCCATCGCTGAGTTCCCTAAACCAAACACCATCCAGCAGTTGCGTAGGTTTTTGGGAATGCTCAATTCCTATAGAAGATGCGTCCCTAAAGCGGCAGAGACTCAAATAGTCCTTAACGACTACCTGAAAGATTCAAAAAAGAATGATAAGAGGGTAATTAAATGGACTTTACAGGCCGAGCAGGCTTTTCAGAAAGCAAAAGATGAGCTCTGCAGTGCTGCGTACTTAGCTTTTCCTAAAGAGGATGCTGAGTTAAGAATTGTTTCAGATGCATCGGATGTAGCAATGGGAGCAGCGTTGGAGCAGAAATGTGATGATTCTTGGCAACCAATAGCTTTCTTTTCTAGGAAGTTTTCGCCAACACAAAAAAGATACTCTGTCCATGATAGAGAATTGACGGCTATCTATGAAGCTCTGCGTTACTTTTACCATTATGTGGAAGCACGTAGCTTCAAGATACTTACTGATCACAAGTCTCTGATCTATGCCTTGACGCATAACGATGAGAAGGCAAGTGCAAGGAAAATCCGTCAATTGTCATATATTTCAGAATTTAACACTGAAATATGTTATATCAAGGGCGATGAGAATAGAGTCGCTGATTCGTTGTCGCGAATCGAATCAGTCAGCTCTGCTATAGCTATTGACTGGACTGATCCAGAATTGCGGGATCATCCACAGTTTATGAATGTTATCAATAAAATTGATGCATTTAGTCTTCCAACACTATTTGAATATAAATTACTCAGCGATGAGCAGCAAAAAGATGAACAGTTAGCTGAAATTTTACAGAATCCTGAGCACCCATTGAAGTTGCAGAAGCTAGCATGGGGATCAGACAGGTTGCCTATTTATTGTGACTTGTATGGTCACGTAATTAGACCTTATTTACCTAAGACCTTAAGAAAGGCTGCATTTGACTCTGCTCATTCTCTCGCGCATCCTGGCGCAAAAGCAACTGATCGAATTATAAAAATGACCTATATATGGCCGAAAGTTAGCAGGGACGTAGCGAGGTGGTGTAAAGCCTGCCTAGCCTGCCAGAGAGCCAAGGTAACTCGGTATAATAAAATGTTGCCTGAGCATTTTGTGGCTCCAGATAGTCGATTCGACCATGTACATATAGATTTAGTTGGACCACTTCCACGAAGTGATGGTTATTCATATCTGTTAACTATGATAGACAGATACACGAGATGGCCTGAAGCCATTCCTTTGTACGATATATCAGCTGCTACCGTAGCACGAGCCTTCTACGATAATTGGATAGCCCGCTACGGCGCACCGGTGACTATCACCACTGATCAAGGGAGACAATTTGAGTCTCAGCTGTTCGCAGCCTTGTTACAGTTATTTGGATGTAAACGTATCCATACATCAGCGTACCATCCTCAATCGAACGGAATGATAGAGCGCTGGCATAGGACACTAAAAAGCTGCTCTTAAAACTCACGCAGAGAACAACAGAGACTGGGCTTTCTCCTTATCTACTGTGCTACTGGGCCTACGTACAAGCGTTCGTTTAGATACGAATGCTAGCCCAGCTGATTTTCTGTTTGGTTCTAGTCTTCGAGTTCCTGGCGAATTCTGCGCTTTTCAAGACACCGAACCTGACAGAGCTTACTTTCTGGAGGAGTTCAGAAATTATATGCGTGAAGTAAGACCTGTGCCAGTCAATCACAAACATGCTATCAAACCGTTTAGATATAAAGACATCGCTCACTGTACGCACGTGATGTATAAAACCAAGGCAATAAAACCAGCTTTGGAAAGACCGTACACTGGTCCTCATAAAGTTATTGAGCGCCACGCTAATGGTAGAAACTTCACAATAGAAGTTAATGGCACTCATAAAATAGTTAACATAGAGCTGATTAAACCAGCCTATTTTATTCATGAGGAACCAGAGGAGGGAGTTACCGTTGAATTATCACGGTCAATGGTGGAAACACCAGAAGCTGAAATCCCTGTCCAAGACGTAGATAGTGCTCACGACGAGTACAACGTCACAAACAATAATAATAATAGTATAAATCATAATAGCCGGATCGATCCCCAGTTGACTCACAATGAGCCGGAGGACGAAAACAATGGTCAAGCCATGCCGGAAAGTTTAGCCCCCAGCGTTTCCATGGACACTGAGCGGCAAGAGGCACCAAGAAGAAAGAAATTTGTGCCAAATATATTAAAGAGATCACGACGAGTGCAAACTGACGAAACAGAGCAAGCGTCTGTGAATACTCAATTGTCTCAAAGTGCCAAGAAAGTCACGTTTCAAGCTGAAGTTTATGACATACCTCAATAGAGGCAACTAAGTTTTAGCATACGGTATACTTGCAACTGCAAGCCCAAGGACACCGCACTTGAGAACGAAAGCTATAAAAAACGGTACCTGTATAAAGAGAAATTTAGACTGATTCTTATGGAAGAAGTTTTGTTTTGTATACGTAAATAAATGTAAAATAATAATAAAAAAACAGCTGTAAATATATGAAAGTATAACCGACAATTTCGTCAGTAAGACGAGCGTAGGTTAACTAAATAGAGATCTCATTTTAACACCTTAATGTAAACACGTGATATAGTTAGTAGCGTAGATAATAAGAATAATAGTTATAGTAATTGCAGTAAATTTATCTGCTATTATCAGCATCTCTTACTCTGTTCTTGAAGGTAACCTGGCCAGTTGCACGATGGAGCAGTTGGATGAGGTGTTTAAACAACTCGGGCAGATGAAAACTGCCAGTGACGATGCATACTTCCGCTCCAAATGCTTTAATGCTGAAATACATCTACAGGCTTACAAGCAGGAGATCTCACTGCTCTTCGATCACCATCATAGGCATCTTACCCGAGGTCAAGGACGCACAGTTATGCGAGAATTTAACCCAAACATCTTGCGTCATCCTGTGTTGGTTGTAAATGGTAAACCTGTGTTGAAGCTCTTCCTGTTTAATTTGTTCGACCAGGTTACTTGTGAAGACATTGATAAATTTCTAAAGGCATCTGGATGTAAGGATTTCACCGTAACTAGGATTTTTAAAGGAAAAGACCGTACGTCGGCGATAGTGCGGGCTGACCACATCGAGGCTTCGTGTTTGCTTCAGTGTAAATCCTGCCTAAAACAGCTCATTTGGAAGTATAAAGACGGATCTGAGAAGTATGTAAGGGTAAAACCTGATTTTAAGTGTAAGCAGATCGTCACGGGCAAGCAACCGAGCCTTCGATGTTTTTCACCTGAGCTCGCCCAAGTTTTAGCATGTGGAGACGCGGTCAGCATTATTTGCTCGAACCTAGGTCCCGGTGATTTCTTTAATTTTTATAAAGCGACGGGTTTCCACCCAGTTTTTCACAAGTTGAGCGTACATTTTGACGCGTCGATCAACAGGTATAGAGGAGCTCAAGGAGTAGAACTTATGTATAAAGATGCTAAAACTTTTAAATTTTCTAGTGTAAGTTTTCCATTGAATTCACGCGAAGCTTATATGGTTAATGTAAATATGTTATTTGAAAGACAATTCGTGTATGTAAATAAATCTAGGGATAGATGTAAGGTAAAGTTGATAGATTTGACAGGCGTCGAAGCATCGAATCGAATTTTTGTTAAATTATCCGAGCACTTCGACGTGCAAGAACTGCGTGTTGGGACTACCCGGGCGCTGTTCGATAGGGAGTTTAGGTTGTTAGGGTTAAGCAATTTATGTTTTGTTAATTGCGTTAATGCGCGTCTAAAATTTTTGTATGAACCAAACTTTAAAAGCCTGATGACCTTATCTGTAATCAATTGTAAAAAACTTCTTATGGAGGCATTATTTGATTTTGTAAAGGAGAATCAGTCGCTTAAAGAGCTTCAGTTAATTAATTGTAGTAATATAGACATTGATAGAGTGGATTTCACTATCATTGAAGCAGTTTTTTCTGGTAAAAACGTACTGGAATCATTTCAGTACTCATTTGATCATAGAGTAGACTCACAAGTCGAATGGCTGTATCAGCCTTCATTAAAACTGAACAAAACAATTAAGCGCCTGAATCTCTCTAATAATGGTAAACTTGAGCATTTAGTGCGTTTTATGCTTCCATGCATTCCAAGTGTGACGAGATTGAACGTGTTAGGTTTGAAGTTTCAAGAGCCATTAAATTTATCACGACTCTCGCAACTTCAAGAGTGTTCAGTTGATTATAGCTTACAAGCGAATGAAACTTTAAACTCTATTAGCAGTGTCAAAATTAACAATATTCAAGTTGTTAATCGTTTAGGTAAAAAGAAAACTAAGGCTTTATCGCTTAATTTTTTAGTAAACACGATTGAATGGTCAAGTCAATTGCGAGTCGTTTTAGACAATTGCTATGTTCCTGGTAGTAGTTACATTTGGAGTGTACTAAAAAGAAAAAACGTAAACATAAAAAGTTTGGAAAAAAGCTTAATTATAGATTTTAAAAAGTTATCATAATTTTGTAAACCAGACATGAAATATGCGTTTTTAATGTAATATGTTTTGTAAAAGCGATATGTTGATTTGTAAAGGGCATCACGGCTGACAAAATAATTAAACAGAGAAATGTAAACAAAAAAAGAAAAGAAATGTAATTGCAGAGAAGTATATATATGTATATATTTCACCGCCAAGTCTTTAAGGAATTAATCATTTGCAATTAATATTTTTTTTTTCTTTTTTTCCTTTTGAGGGGGAGTAGTGTAGGGGTCTACACGCTAAGCGCCTTAGTGCGCATGTCAGAAATTGTTGTAGAGGGTTTTCGGGCCTCGTTGCGAGACGCGTCAGCGTCGTTAGTCAGTCGTGCTAGAGCCTCAGCACAGTAAACCAAATAAAGATTTATAGCCGGTAGTCCCGGCGTAATATTGTAACTGTAATTAATCTTGGTTTTTCTCTTCTTCCTAGATTCCTTCCGATCCTTTACACGCGTGCTTCTATAGACGGGCACGTGGTTATCTTACATAACAATTAAGTGGATAATCACACTTCCATACAATCAAGCTCTTGTACAAACGTCTATAAAATATTTCAAATTTCATAAAAGAGAATAGTTTATTTATCGTTAATAATAGTAATAATTCATATAGGTTATTATTTATTAGTTTTATTCGCGTTGTAGTTTATTTTTATGGATAAAGTAAGGGAAAGCGACGGGTATGTCGTTTCATTAACTTTTGTTTGAAATTTTCTAAGTTTTCTAAATACCTATCCTACGAAAATTTATTAGATGTCGTAAACAAGATTTTAAAGTGAAAATATTTTATTTTAAATTTTAGATATTTGTTTTCAAGTTAAATTTGAAAGAGGGATGCAAAAAGATAATTTTTAGAGAAAGGTATGGTGCGTAATTTATACTATTGACTATTCAAATTTTAAGTTTAGAAAATTATAAATTTTTCTATGTTTTTAATTCTATGCTACTTCTAGATTTTCTAAGCATGCAAGCTACTATTCATGCTATATGAAAGGGAAGAAGGGGCTTTTGTTCACGTTTCTTAGAAGTGAAAGTACTTTGAAAAAAAGATATTCTAAGTTAAAAATGTTTTTATAAAATAAAAAAATATGAATTTTCGAAGACGAAAATTTTATTTTTGTGAAAAGAGAAATTTTAATTTATGTGGGAAAAGAAAAAGTAGTCTCAAAAGTGCAAAATAATTCCACCGTTATGTCACCAGTTAATTCTTAGCTGTAACGTTCCGGCGTTCTTTATATTAGTTAAATTATTGAATTTAATATATAAAATAGAACCGTGAATATTACAGGTCTGAATACGCCGAGCGGATGCGCGTTCAGACGTAAGCGTGGCAGATTATGAGGCGAAGGGGAAGTTATTCTGCGGGCTCGTGAACCCGTGTTGAGATCGCAAGAGAGAAAGAGAAGAAAATAAATGGATAGCAATAATGTATTAAACTTACCTTTTTTGATTGTTCTTGTCAACTGCTGTAGCTGGCTAGTTGCTGATCGCTGGTCCTGTCTGAAATGGGATCGGTGGTTCTTTCAATAAATGGAACTGCCCTTTTATTGAAGTGAATTTCCTTTTTATTGCACACAATTGTTTTTACAGAATGTTTTTTTATTTCACGCACAAGTTTTGTTTTGACACAAGTCTATTCGGAATGATTTTTATTTTTATACACAAGTTTATTCGGAATCGTTTTATTTCACACGCACGATTTATTGCATGGATATTTATTAGTGCACAATTTGTCCCTGGTACACTGATATATTTATTTTATATTTTATTATTGAAATTTTTCTAACACTGAGATTAACAAGTATGAAAAGAAAAATAAAACTAGATATGACCGATCTATTAGTCTCGTGAAATTAAAGTGGCTTGTGAAGAAGCCCGAGGATAAGGTGCACGTCGAGAAGTATGTCGTAACAAAAGCCTGTCGAACAATGCCCTCTCCGGCCTTTTATACCTGGAGCGGCTGAGGTGACATGACTTTTTGGGAACACTTGTGTTTACTTAAGATTTAATTAAGACGTAAAAGAAGGTACATATTATGCTATTTACTGATAGAACTTTTGGCGCGTGCATATTCTTTGACATCTTAATTAATATCGACAAGTGAAACACTTGTGTTTACTTAAGATTAGCGGCGCATATTAATTAATGGAAAAAACTTTGGAAATTGATTATTGCAAAAACGTAAAAGAAAAATTTTAATATGCTGAATCGTTTGAACTCCTAATGAAGTTAGGATGTTACATTAGAATAGCTCACACTTGAGATAAATTTAGATTATGTAATCATGAAAATAAAGAGAAAAAATATGAAAAATGAGTAATTCGTGATATACTTAATAATTATTATACGTTAATAATTAATAAAGTAACTAGAAAAGCTAAATTGTATCCGTATCGTAGTTCTTTGATAGGTAAATCATAAGCGAAAAATTGAATTTTAACGTATAAAAGCGTTATATCTATAGTAAAGTTACGACCAACGCTTACAACGATTATTTTAAACTCAAATCATTTCAATATCAAAACACGTATTATTAAGCAATAAAAATTAGTAAAGAAAAAGATTATTAAATAATAAAATTGTATTAAGAAATTCTGAACTTATATACATAGCTTAATAATCTGAATTGCGTTTGAATATTGAAAAAAGAGAAAATAGTTTAAGATTTATAAATCAAATAAAATATTGTTTTTCTCGTTATCTATTTGGCTATTTAGAATATAAAACGAAAAACTATAAACATCGATTTTGAATAAAATGGTAAAATTAAGTGCGGTAGAATTTATTTTAAAATCACAAGAAATAAAAAACAACAAAAATGAACAAATAGAAAAAATATTAGAAAAAACAAAAATAAAGTTAGAAAAAAGCCAAAAGGATAATAGAAAGAAAGAATATTTCGTAATAGAAGCTAGTGAAATTGCAGAAATATTAACAAAAGTAAAAGAAAATATAGAATTTGCATATGTAAAAATAAAGAAAAACGAAATAAACTTAGAGAACTTAGACAAAAAAGTAAATAAAATATTAGAATGACAAAGTGAGCTAGTTGATAAAATTAATTTAATAGGCCATAGATTAAACCATAATATGCCTAGACTGATAGAGCATTTATGCGATATAGAAAAAGATATAGAAAAATTGAACATTGCGAAAGAATAAAAGTATAATCATTTGAGATGCTTTGCGATGATACATCGAAAACGGATTAAAATTTGAAAAGAGAAAGTTAACGTATAGAAAAGAATTCGCGTTTTAATCGTTTCGCAAAGCACATCAAATGATACATACGAAACACAGCGCAAAAGTAAACAAACGTACAAAGGTAAATTAATGTTAGCTCCGAATTATATCAAATAAAATTTAACACGACAAGAAATAAAATATTAAAATTAAAAGCAGTAACACTTAACTTAAGCAGTGGCACTCAATATTTAGAAAATAAATTGATAACGGCAATTAATATGCTGTAAGTTAAATAAAATATAACTAATCGGGTTAATAACAGTTAAAATAAAATTGTCGTATTAAATTTTATTTAACGTTTAATAGCTAAATTTAATTTTGATAAATGTGATTTAAATATAATATGAAATAAATTAAACGTTGAATGTTTTATATTCAAAATAAATAATTGTAAATGAACAACGCCACAGACATATAGGAAATAAATAAACAGAGATTAACAAATTAGAAAGTAATAAACAATCAAACAGTTAAACTTGAAAAACAAAGCAAATTTTAAAATTTAAATAGTAAAAGATTTTATATTTGAAGAAAAGTGTTTTAATTTATATTATAGCGTTTTATGATCAAGTAAAATTCTAAGCATTCAAATATTTTCTTTTTGGATATTTTTGATATTTTTTTTATCAAACTTTTTATCAAGAAACATCGATTTGATTCGTTTATTGTAAATTGCGAAAATAATAATTAGACAAAATGCCGAAAAAACGTAGATCAGATGTCATAATGAAAGAGATTCAAGAACATCAAGAGAGCTTAACAACTATTCCAACAAAACTACAAGAATGGATGCAGGTAGTTTCAACTGAATTAAAAACTTTATTCCAACAAAATGAAACAATGGAGAATAAGATGAATAATTCAGCTGATTGGGACAAATTAGTAAACATAGAGTTGGATAAGGAAGTAATGAAATATTATACAATTAAAGATCAGCTAGATATGTTGACAGATGCATTAATTAAAGTAAGAAATGAAAACAAGTATCTACGGTATATCATAGAGAAACAAGAAGAAAGTTTCAATAATGAAAAAGAAGAATAAAAAAGAAAAAATGAACAACTAAATAGAGAGTTAAATAATTCAAAACAAGATATATTAAACGATACACACATTAAAGAAGTTCATGATAGGTTAATTAAGAGAATAGATGATATAGCTGATGAACAAGACATAAAAATAAATCAAGTTCAAGAACAAATAAATAATAATAGTACACCAAATAAAACAAATGAATATACACAACCCAAAATAAAAATTCCATTACCAAAATTTGAAGGACTGGAAGGCGAAAGGCCAATAAAATTTCTAAGTGAATTGGATAAATATATAGCGTTGAAGAAGTTAGAAAATGGAGAGAAATTACAGATTCTTCAAACCACACTACAAAAAGAAGCGAACGCATGGTGGTACATACATCAGGATGATGTACACACATTCAACGATTTTAAAGAATTATTCATAGAGAGGTTTTGGAATAAAGATATACAACGAACATCAAGAAGAAAGGTTGAATTTGGCCTATACTATGAAGGAAGCAGAATGTCAAGAGTATCTTATACTACACAGGTATTTGGATATGCTAAGGAATTGAACTTAAATTATACTGATGATGAGATAGTAGAAAGAATAGCTAATCAGTTTAACAGAAGTATAAGACAAGCCTTCCAATTTTCACAGATAAAAGATAAAGCAACACTATTGAAAATATTAGCTGATAATGACAATGATGATAAATCTACTACAGAGAAGAATAAATTTAAACAAAGAAATAATCAAAACTATAGTCACAAACAACAACCGGATATTAACATGCAAACGGATAAAAAACAAGAGAGTAATGAAAATAAAGAACAAGCTAACAAAATAAATATAAATTATAGAAATGATAAAAGCAACACAAATTATAATCAGAAACAGGATTACAAAAAACCTTATAACAAATATGATCAAGTAAATGCAACAAGAGTAATTGAAAGATCCAATAGAAAACAAGGTCAACAAGAATATCTAAAGCATCCAGTCGATCCTAAAATTATAAAAGAACAAAATAAAAGAATGCTAGAAATACCAGATGAGGACAGCACTATAAACAAAAAACAGGAAAACTAAATAAGGTTGTATCTGAAAAATCGAGAGAAGGGGTAACAGATACAACTAATAAAAATACCCCGATACCACCTGAATGCAAAATCAGTACGATACAAGAGTCAACAGAGATTGAAAATAACACATTAATAACAACATGTCCTGAGATAGAAATAAAACTAAATGGAAAGATAACACAGGCACTTATAGACACAGGAAACGAGGTTACATGCATATCAGAAAAATTGTATTATAATAATCTCCAAACACTAGAAAATTGTCTTCGATTACCTATAACAGGAAAATATATAAAAACAACAACGAGCTTTAAGTCTAAAAGAATTAAACAACAAATAATGATATGTACAGAATTCAATGGGCAGAAATTTAACATTATATATTTAATAGTACCGAACTTAATAAAAGATTGTATCTCAGGGTATGATACACAAAAAGTATTACATATGATAATAAATACCTTGCATGAAGAAATTCTGTTTGATATAAACGACGTATACGTCAATATAAAATATAACGAGCAAAAACTCAATGAGTATGCTCATATACAAATAATTGAAGCACACGAGAACCAAAAAGGTTTGAAGACATGTGTATTCAAAGAAAATGATGAGATTGTAAATTTCTCTCATATTGAAAATTATTTTAATATTCACGAACTCACAGAAGATGAGATTCGAGAAAAAATAAAACAAGGTGATAATATATCATCTGAACGAGAGACTAGCTTAGTAAAGTTAATCTTAAAATATAAAACAGTATTCAGTAATGCACCAGGTCGTTTATTGTCATATAAACACGAAATTAAAACAAAAGACGATACACCATTTTATTCGAAGCCATACCCTATACCAATACATCATAGAAATAGAAGAAATAGATAAAATGTTAAAATTAGGAATTATCCGAAAATCTAAAAACCCATGTATAAACTCAATAGTAACAGTCATGAAAAAAGATGGATCTGTACGATTATGCTAAGATGCAAGAAAGTTAAATGAAAAAATAATTGATGATTATGAAGCACCACCATCAATAGAGGAAATATTTCTAAGATGCGAAAGAAGAAAATATATGTCAAATCTCGACTTGACAAGTAGTTATTGGCAAGTTAAATTAACAGAAAACAGTAAAAAGTATACTGCATTTAAAATAGACAATAAAGCCTATGAATTTAACGTAGCTGCTTTCGGAATTAAGACTAGCAGTGCAGCATTACTAAGGGATCTTGATGAAATAATAAACGATATGCAAGATTTCTTATTAGCATTTGTAGATGATCTACATATTAGATAATCAACATTCGATGAACATATATCTTATTTAGAAGAACCATTAAAAAAAGCTGCAAAACATAATATTAAATTTAATTTTCATTTTATATCAGCTGATGGCATTGCGCCAGATCCTGAAAAAATAAGATCTATTAAAGAATTCAAAGTACCAAAAAATCAGAAGCAATTACAAGCTTTTCTAGGCTTTGTAAACTTCTATACAAAATTCGCAAAAGGATATGCAAATGAAATATTACCATTGATATCTTTGTTGCGAAAGAATGTTCCATATATATGGACAGATAGGCAGCAAAAAGCTTTTGAAAAGATAAAAGACTTATTTGATGAAAATATCATGTTAAAATTTGTTGATACAACAAAACCATTTATATTAACAACTGATGCGAGCGACTAGGCAATCGCAGCAATACTGTCACAATTAGATGACAACAATTATGAAAATATTGTTTGCTTTATTAGCAGGACACTAAAGGATAGTGAAATAAATTATTTTACAACTGTAAAAGAGTTGTTAGCCATAGTATGGTCATTGAAAAAACTAGACACGTATTTAAAAGGTTCCACAAAAATAATTGTAAAAACGGACCATCAAGCAATAACTTTCTTAAATAGGTGCAAATTTAGTAATGAAAGACTTAAACGATGGAGTTTGGCACTTCAAGATTATAATATATATCCTGAGCATATACCAGGACATAAAAATAAAGCTGCAGATTTTTTAAGTCGTCAAGATACGAAAGAAAAAGATTATAAAAAAGACGAAATAGTAATTGCTGCAATAGCAAAGAAATTTGAGATAAAAAATGAGTTAAAAAGAAAGTTAGCAAAGTTGCAAACTCTTCAGCAACAAGACACATATTGCAATAAGATTAAAGAAAAAATGAAAATCAATAAAAACATTCAAAAAAACATACGAATATATAGATGGTATGTTAACAAAAAAGTCAACTATAGGAAACAAAATTATACTACCTGAAGACTTAAGAGCAGGCCGGATTCGCTGTCCTTGTCTAATTGAGATTTTTGTTATTTACTCAAGTATCAATTGGTGTATCTGCTATTTGAAGGTTAAGCGCAATAGATATTATTATTACAAATATGTATGCACAAGAAAAAAAAAATCTACTGATTTGTTTTTGAGAAAAGTAAGGAACGCGAAAATATTATAAACATGAACTTTTACTTTGGCGTTCCTTACTTTTCTGAAAAACAAAGCAATAGATTTTTTTTTTCTTGTGCATAGATGTTCATAATAATAATATCTATTGCGCTCAACCTCTAATTTGAAGATACACCGATTATTACTTGAGTAAATAACAAAAAACTCAATTTTTACTCAGTTGGTATCAGATTCTACTCCGGCCTGCTGTTAATAAAGGATATGATTACAAATACACATGAAGTTTATGGACACATAGGTTCAAAGAAAACTCTTAAAATGTTAATGGAAAATTTCCAAGTTCCGAAACTCAGAAAAATAACTTATACAATACTAAAAACATGCGAGATTTGTTAAAAAACTAAATGGTTAACTGTAAAGTATAAACCACAGACAACACCAATTCTAGTAGAAAGAAAAAATCAAATGGTGTCAATTGACTTTTATGGCCCATTACCAGTGTCAACGGGGGGCGTAAAACATATATTAACAACAATTGACACATTCACTAAATACGTGGTCATGTACCCTATAAAGAGGGCAAATGCACCAACGGTAATAAAAAAATTATTAAATGATTTTCCAAAATATGAGAAACCAGAGTCTATAATTACAGATCACGGAACCCAATTTACGGGAAATAAATGGGAAAAAACACTCAAAGATGAAAATATAAAAATGTTATTCTCATCTGTTCGTCACCCACAGAGTAACATTGTGAAACGAATACATAGAGAACTAGCAAGATTCTTTAGAACATTTTTAAACGATTCACATAAATCTTGGGCATTTTATGTACCAAAAATACAAGAAATAATGAACTTAGTGTACCATAAAACTACAAGATTTACACCACTTGAGTTACATTTTAATAAAAATCCAGAAAGATTTTGGCAAAAATATTTTAATTTTGAAAAATCAAAAATTAGCTATGAAAGAAAAATATATTTAGCAAAAGAAAATATGCATGAAGAGAGGAAAAAACGTGCAAACAAACAAAATCTAAATAAAAATCAGCATGAATTTAAAATACATGACAAAGTATTAATAAAAGCGTTAAACATTTCTGACACTGAAAATAACAAAATTGCCAAGTTTTTTCAAATTTATGAAGGGCCATACAGTGTAAAAAATAAAATAGCAAATGATACATATTTGATAATAAATGAGAAAAATGAAGAGAGAGGAAAATTCCACTTGGACAACCTCAAACCATTCTATGAAAATTAAAATTTGTATAAAGTCGAAATGAGAGTGAAAACCAATACAATTAAAATAAATAACAACACACACAAACAAGAAACATTAAGGTATGATGAAATACAATGTATCATCGTAAATTAAAACAAAGGTGGCTTCAGTGACACAGTAACAGTGAAAAGACTTAGAAGTAAACTAAAATTCTAAGAACCACCAGTTATAATTTCAACGTATTAAAATTAAATTAAAAGTAAAATTAAACCAAAGTGTTACGTTTTTACGCATATGTATATTTATATTCAATTATAAGATGGTGGGTATCTTTTGTATCACGACTAATCTTGGTAAACCTAAGCAGTCAGTTTGCGTGAAGAATTAAATAAATACTCAGTAGTTATGATATGAATATAAGTTTATTAATACTTTCGTCGAGAGAGATATGTCCTATTATTAATTCGTCGCCTAATACGTTCCTTGCTGCTTGCTCCAAACGGGCGTACTCCCGTCATTCGTGGCTAAAGGTTGGTTGCTTACTCTCTCTACATTTCTCTATTGATGGTCTACTGACTGACTCCTCGTGGGATGTCCGGCTGTATTTATACTCGCTAAATTCGTTGTTTCCACGTGCCTATCCTTCTAGAATATTCGTTATTTATTGGAATTTGCTGATCAGTCTGTCAGTGACTTTTCGTTCTGGTCTTAACCTGTTGCTGGGTGGTCAGCTCTTTCTCTATGGTGCTCGACGCTTTTCGTTGTTTCCAGGCAGGTTATAACTTGTTAGTATGACAGTCAGCGTTTTCTGTCTTTACTTGCTGGAACGTGTATTCGTCGCATTCTTTGTATATTGCTGATATTAATTCTTATTCATTTTATAGGATATAGAATCCGTAACACAAAGTATCAAAAAGAAAAAAGCTATAAGTGCATCTATCAATAAGTTATATAGTTATTGTAAATAGTAGTATAAGTTTGTGTAGAATATAAGTGATTAGCATAATAAGAACAAAAAATGTATAGAGTAAGCCCATACCCGTACAAAAGGAAGATAAACTTCATAACCCATCCGAACAAGTTCCGGCATTCTGCAACGAGCCCGGATTTATATGTGAATTGCAGACACGCAGAAACGCAGGTAAATGAACACCTGTTAAAAACGAAGAATTCAAAAATTGTATGGGATGAGTCGTTAAATAGAAGCATAAACTACGAAGATAAGTTAAGCAGATCGTTAGATGATTTTAATTCAGCAAGCAATTTCAATGTAGCAGTAACAGGACAAAGAACACAGGCAACAAACAAAAATAGAACAGCAGAAACATCAACAGAAATAGAAGGCTCAAACACATCAGAAACAGAAAAATAGAATACATGTACAATACAGAAGAATTAATAACAATACCACCAATAGCAATAGACCAGGAAGTGTACTTAATAAGTTACAATAATAACAAAGAGAAGATTAAATTAATACATTGCCAGGACGACACACTCTATAACCAACGGCTACAACGAATGGGAGTTGCATCCAATTCAGAAGATTTGGCAGATCCAGAACCCAACTTTGACATCTGGCTACGTGAAAGACAGCGATATATAAAAAGGTAAAACAAAAGATTAGAATAAAATATTTTAATTTTGAAAAAGCTTGTAAAAACTAAAAAATTCAATATGATAAACTAGATAATGTTAAAATCAAAAAAAAAAGAAAGCTAGTAAAAGTAAAATCAAAATGAAATATAAAGTAAAGTGATTAGTTGCCTAGTTTGTCTGTGTGCGTTGAGGAAATAAAGTTTTTCGCACGCATTTTCTCTCAAAAAACCAAACATTATTTAAAATGAAAAAGAATAAATTAAGTACATAAATTTAAATATAAAAACGTTTATACGTGCGAAACACTTTATTTGGGGGGCACGTATAGCCCACTCAAACTTGCAAATGTAGAAAAATAAATTGTTTTAAATTGTCTAAATCTAAAAAATAAAATTATTGTAATTTGAAATAATAAGAAAATGATTAATGTAAAAAGATATAAGTAGAAGTACGCGCGATCAGTCATAGCAATGCTTTTTATCGGTTAAAAAATAAAATTCATTTGATTTATGAAATAAAGTGCATTTTTAAGTGGAATCAAAGCAACTTTATTTTAGGGGGGCATTGTGACATAGCAATTAGATTTTGTATCAGCAAAAGCATTGCTGCGAGTAAGCGCGGATAGGGATATAGAAAGAACCAAACGCGCTTACATGAACGCGCAGGTATACGCCTCGATTCTTAACACATGTAAGCGCGCTCGGTAATACACGCGTATATTTCTAATATAAAACTTATAAGATGTATGTATTACAGCGTTGATAAAGGAATGTGTTGCGAGCGGTGGGAGATGATCCCCGCTATTTGGGAGAGAAAGCCGCAATCAAGCGCCTAAAATGCGAGCCATCGAGTTTCGGCGAGAAGAGAAACTCATCACTCTTGTGCGAATCAGCTTATAATAAAGATCTCTTCTAATCTTAAATACAGAGTCATTGTATTCTTTTATTACTATTCAAACTCTCATAACAGCAAAAGAAATGCTAAGTACGCATTTCCCTACCTGCTCGAGTTTAAATAATATTTTTCTTAAACAAATTAAATCTTTGTGATTTCTTAGTTTAAACAAAAGTGAAGTGGTAATTTCCTTCTCTATTAAAAGTTAATTATTCTTATCGTGTGTGTATAAAAAGGCTAAATGCCTAGTGATTGTGCCTTGCATCGGCGTGCTATTTTGTAAAGCTTTGTGCTTAGAGTTAGCACGTTCTTGCAAGAGTGTTACCGATAAATACTGAACCATAAAATAAATGATTCAGTACAAGAGGCAAAATTAAAAGTCTTCATTACCTCATGCTCCTATAATTCCCTTATTTATTTTTCAGGAATATAACTCTGAGGTCTGAAGAAAGTAATGGACCCGAATCTGCAGGACATGGCGTTCCTGTAGTGTACGGTCTGGCTTTCGTCAACCTAACTTTCTTAAACAACTCAAGACTTTATTAATTCGACGAGTTTGTACGCGTGAGAGGGATAGCGCGGTAAACTCGGAGTTTTATACATATGATTGGTATCCATCTTGTTTTATCTTCACGATCTTGTCAAAAGGTAAAACAAAGTGAGAAGATTTAATATATGGTGGTTTTATTCATCATATATTGAATAAAAGTATGTGATACTCGTGTATGACGTTACAATATGTATGTATACGTAAGCAAAACCGGTCTTTTGAATGCGCGCTACAGTTTTCTGCTATGAACTCCTGTGTATTTTGTGTGTGGGATCGGCTTTTTGAACGCCGTATTCGATTCGAAAAATTTTATATATATATATAAAATTTTTCGTCCTTCCATTTGACAGAGAATGGGCGATACATATGTATATATATATATATATATATATATATATATATATATATATATATCTTTCATTCTTTGTCAAATCGAAGGACAAAAGATTTTTTTTCGCTAAAAATTGGTAAAATGGTTCTTTTTCATATTATAGACAACTCAGAATTTTTATAGATCTCTTTAGTACATATTTTCAGAGCAACAAAGCTTCAAAGTTGGGCTAGATCCATACTTTTAACATTTTTGACTAATTTTAGGCTTAAATTACTCACTAGGAGAGTGTCACACCTCCGGATCACGGATTTTGCTCAAACTTCGGGATAAGTTTTCAGATGATAAAGTATGAAAAAAGCTAAAGTTATATTCATAAATACTCAATATTTCCCTAGTTACAGGCAATCAAAGAAAATCACTAAAAAAGTTACTAAATTTTTAAACGCATATAGTTCTTTAGCGTCGATAGCTACAAGCTTGAAACTTTTTTTAAATTAAAGCTAAGCTCAAATCCTTTCGAAACAGTAGTTACAGCATATCAAAATATTATTTTTCCCCAAAGTTAGAGCGTAATAAGGATTGGACCTAATTTTCGCTTTTATTATTAATTAATGTTTTTAAAAGAAAAATCAGGTCCAATGTTTATCATGCTCTAACTTTGGGAAAAAATAATATTTTGACATGCTATAACTACTAATTCAAAAGGATTCGAGCTCAGCTTTAATTTAAAAACAGTTTCAAGCTTGTAGCTATCAATGCTAAAGAACTATATGCGTTTAAAAATCTAGTAACTTTTTTAGTGATTTTCTTTGATTGCCTGTAACTAGGAAAATATTGAGTATTTATGACTATAACTTTAGCTTTTTCCATATTTTATCATCCAAAGACTTATCCCGAAGTTTAAGCGAAATCCGTGATCCGGAGGTATGACACTTCCCTAGTCAGTTGGGTTGCGTTTTAAGAATATATTACTGAGAAACTTTTTTGTTTAAAATATTCTAAATTTTAAGAAAAAAAGTAATTCATAAGTGCTAATGTAGCCATCCACTGAGCTAAAGTCATTTTAAACATTAAAATACCACTTTTCAAGGTTTTGAACCGTGATCCCATGTCCAAAAAACTCATCAAAGCAGGTAATATATGTATAAATATGGCCTAGAAATTTCAGAGTAGACATAAATATGTAATTAAAAATAACGAAAATTGTGATTCTTAGATGAATTTCTTAAGTTTTAAACTTGAAATTATTTCAAAATAATCTGCGAAATGATACTACGCAAGTTGTATTAAAATTAGTTAATTTACTTTTTTTTATAGAATTGATCACTCAATTTCAGAATTATCAAATCTATGCTACTGCCAGGTAGGATAAAAGTTGAAAATAAATAAATTGACTTTATGTGTCTATTTATAAAATCATCATATCAATGATAAGTTAAAAAAATCTTATAATTGTTTAAGAAAGTGCATTTACATATTTTTAGTATACATTTATCTTAATTAAAGTGAAAATAATTTTGAAGATTGTTATGGATGAACGTAGAAGTGATAAATATATTTTATGGGGATTTCGACTTGTATAACTTAAAAAAAAATGGTATATCAATACATTCAAATCTGACATGAGTTTAATCGTATATCACTGACAAAAAGAATGAATTAATTTAATGTTAATGTATACCGATGTCTGTGAAATGCTGATTTTAATCATCTATTCAAATGGCTCTTAAGTTTTTATACATGATTAGATTCAATTATTGCTGTCACATCATTGGATAAATTTAAATTTTAATGAAAATCAATTTTCATAAAATGAGAATATTATTTACCAATGTGAATATAATAAGCTACTCTCAAAAAATACAGCAAGAATTAGAATCAATTATTTTCTAAAACTTAACTTAAGAATATAGATCAATAGGTACTTTAATTTCAACAAGACTCGAGAAATAAAATTGAAGTCAGTGTCTATCATCCGTTTGGTCTATAAAAGAATATGATTATTCACTTGTTATTCACATTTATATTATTCATTTGTACTATTCATATGAATTTTTTAATGTATAAAAATGAAACGAAAATGCATATTGAATATATGAATAATTCATATGGAAAATTTATATTGAAAATTCATATAAAAATTCATATGAATTTTCTTAACAGGGTATCGAGTTCCACAAAGCTTTTAAGAGGCGTTCGGAACCATTTGCTGCTTGATGGCGCTGCAGTCAGGTGAGAGAAAAATATAAAATATTTTTTATACAGCAATTTAAAATTTACTGAAACAATAATATACTTTTAATCTTGTCATTTCCTCTAGCCATATATATGTAGAATAATTATTAATATTAATCTTGTTTGAAAAGTCTAAAATATTGTTATAAAGCGAAAAATGCGACGCGAGGTAGAGCCGACGTAAACATTAATATACATCATTCTTTAGTATTGCTCTCTCTCTGTCGCACTAAAGGAAGGGGCACGCATTTTTACATCGGTCCTACGTTGCATCGCATTTTTCGCTTCATAACAATATTTTAGACTCTTCAAACAAGATAAGTATTAATAATTATTCTACATATATATGGCTAGAGGAAATGACAAGATTAAAAGTATATTATCATCTCACAAAATTGTAAATAGCTGTATAAAAAATATTTAATAGATTTCTCTCACCTGACCGCAGCGCCATTCTATATGTAGCGGCGAATAGACCCGACCGCCTCTTAAGCTCACTTAGATTTGTGAATCTCACTACTTAACAGACATTATGAATCACATCATAAACAATACCTATTAATGATCTAGGTAACTAAAAAATAATATAAAAAGTTTCTAACACCGTAATAATATTTGAATACGTACATTGACTCAAACTTTTCCATTTTAAATGCAAAATTAAGAAACAGCCTTAGGCGATCCTATTTATCTTTAATATATGATTATATTGCATTTAATGAATACTAAACAAACATCAATAACACTTGTAAAAATATGGGAATGATGATTTGTGAATTAAAAAGCAAACCGTCAAAAGTCATTGAACATTTGACGTACAACGCATCCTCTTAGAGCGAATAACAAATCCAGAGAATAACCCTTTGAATTCAACACAGGATACACTTGTTTATAATCTACTTGAGAATAGGTTCCAAACACCACATCTGTCTTACCTAATCCGCATAAATTTATCTCTAAAGAAAGTCTGACATATAAAGCATCGTCATATCATCATAATATATATCATTATATCATCATCAGTCCATATCATATTTGGTAAATTAGAGTCACCAACTATGATTATTTTAGGATCAGGATATCTAAAATTCAACTCTTCAATCTTTTTTTAATGAGCTCTATAGACACTTCATCTTATGGAGAAAAATAGACCCATCCAATCAATAATTTTCCACCGAGCAATGATGATAATTGATTATTCATTTTTAAGTTGACTTGACTATAATCAACAGAAAAAAGAGTGGTATAAGACTTCTTTAAACCTGACAATAAAATTTCAGTATTTAAAGTAGGGCAATTTACACAGCTATACTTTTCCATTCTCCTTTTTTCCATTTTTGTAGGTTAAGTGCTATGTGCAAAAACGGAGCACAAATAATTCTTTAAAATACCTAAAAAAGTTAAAAATATAATATATAATAATAGTTAAGAATAATGTAAGCGACTCTTTATAAATTTATTTGCACTTAATTATGTAAGAACAATTAAATAAATAAACGAGCAACATAAGAGATATAGATAAAACGTGTTAGCTATGCATTCCCTCGTAACTATTTTGAATGAAATATAAATATTTTCTATCTCAATTTTTTTTTTGATGAAAATATTTTTATGAAATATTATTTCATTATTATAACTCCCACTCCATGTCATCGAACTTCTATGACATATCTCTTTACTTTTATTCTGCATCACGTGAGCAGAGCACACAAAGTCTTGCAGAATAGAAAGTCGCGGAATAGCTATCATTAGTTATTTCCATTATCCAAGCTCCACTCTGCGTATCTATTCTTTATCATCTGATCGCGGCCTAAGGCTCGAATTCTTAGTCGTGACTTGAATATTCAGTATAACTTGGAACTTAAGTATCATCACTTAAATATCAGCTGTTACTTCAATTAAGTGTTATATCTTTACCGGAGAGCATCTCATTAATAAAATATTCTACTTGGAGAAATTATCACTGTCAGTTATAAAACATAAAATTACACAGATAAGACACTCGTTGATAAAGATGTAACAATCAATTAAAGTAACAGCTGATACTCAAGTAACGATACTTTGGTTCCAAGTTATACTCAACGCTCAAGTCATGTCTATGAATTCGTGCCTAAGGTTCGGAGTGATAAACGTAACTCAAGTAATGGTTGTATCATGTCTTTTTTTTATCATGACAGAGACAAAGACCAAATTAGTTTTGAATAACCATTGTTACTTGAGTTGCGTCTATCGATTTGAGCTAGAGAATTTTCCCTTAAGGGAGTTTCGAAACTTGTATATATAGTCACGCCGTTGCCATTATAAATATATAGTTTGTAAACAGTATCATGTAAACAATATTACGTCGATAGTATTATTTTAATCAAATATATGTACTTTGACGTGATCATCAAAATTTTATTCTTATTATTATTTGTTTTACATTAATCTAAAAATTAGGTAAACCTTCTGTTTAATTTTATAAATTGAAGAATATATTATATATCTTTAAAATATTTATGTAAGTGAAATTGATGTAAATCTGTCTGATATTTGACAAAGGTTATTCTAATTATTGCCTGTAAAACAATGTTGAGTGAGGAGATGCCTTTTGACGAAGTGGAAGTTGTGCATATTGAAAAAAAAGATGCATAGGTTATAATAGATGCTGCAAGCCATTACCCAGTGAAGAAGTTTGTTCAACAAAAACGTTGCGCAAAATATCAAACGAAATTTTGAAAAAGTTTAATGAAAAATATAATTCAAAACGTCCGTTAACATCTGACAATAGAGTTTGTGTTAAATGTAGAAATAAAATGTATGTTGTCTGCGTTTTAACTGAGTCATCACCATGTAATTTTCTCTATTCAAAATATTTTTACAATTTTATTATTTTTTTAGTTGAATATTTTTCTATATTTTTTAATTGCATTATAGGTACGTCTCAAAATATAGAATCACCAGAAGATCCATCAAATATCCCTTTGCTTGTGGAAGACCTTTTACAAGACCACGAGGAAGAAGCAAATGTTCCTGTGATTTGCAAATGTTCATGGATTTATTAGCCAATTTGAAGATTAAATATCACAATACATAAACATCTAAAATAGAAAAACTACAGATATTGACTCTGTTACCGTTAAGTTGGCCATACAATGAAATTGAAAAATATTTTGACGCTTCAAATTATATGATTAATTTGTCTAAAAAATTGCAAATGGATGCAGGCCCTCTGTCAAAACCATCTGTAAAAATAGGTAATTTACAATATTAATCAAAAAGCAGTTGGCAAAAACACGAAACAATTTCAAACAAATTCAATAAATCATTCTAATTATATAAATGGAATGTAATTGAATTTGGTAATAATTGTTCGAATAGAATGTTATTGCTTGAATATTATCCAGGCAACAATTATTATCAATCTAAAATAATTTTAGGACATTCTGTTTCTGATGCACACAAGCGAACTGTAATTAATTTTTTTTAAAGTGAAGAAAATACTTACATACTAGCTGGCAAAAAAGACTGTTTTAAGTATAAGGATGTGGAGGGGAAGTTTATTTATGAACAAAAATGTCTTCTGCTTTGTACATTAAGATAATTGTATAAACTGTTTTGTAATCAATTTCAGTCTGACATTTTTATAGGATTTTCTACATTTGCCAAATTAAAGCCAAAATGTTGTGTGTTAGCTGGTAGCAGTGGTACACATTTTGTATGTGTTTGTTCGATTCATCAAAATGTCAAGTTAATGATATCAGGTATTTCTGATTTCTTTTTAACACTTTTACTCGAATAACAATTTTTGTAGTATTAATTAAATAAAAACAATTTTTTAGGTTGTAATTTAGAGAAAATAACAGAAGGCTATTCTCACCAGTTTAAGAATTACAAAGATATTTTAGAATTTATTATTTGTGATGGAAATGTCAATGACATACAAATGCTATTTTGGTGACTGCGACAAATGTCCTGGTGTTCAACGCTTAGAGTCTTACTTGACTATGATTTTTGAAAAGAAAGAAATTGAAGAAGTCAATTACGCACAATGGATGTTTTCTCCCAGAGCCATTTTAAAAAATATTGTTGAAGACGTCAATGATTTTATATCTTCATTTTGTGACAAAATCCAAACCTTGATGCCACATGCTTACATTTCAAAAGCACAATCTGAATATTTTAAAAAATTAAAAAGCGAATTACAAGAGGATGAGGTTATAGTATGCTTAGATTTTTTAGAAAATTATGCTTTTATCGCTCAAAATGCTCCACAAGGATTTCACTGGAATAATGACCAGGCAACAGTATTTGTTACATATATTTATTATGTGGAACATACAAGATTATCAGGCAAATCATTTGTAATAATTTCAAATAACTTGGCTTATGATACTGTGGCAGTCTATACGTATCAACAACAAGTGATTATATATCTAAAAGAAAATTTCAAAGAATCAAAAAGTATCCACTATTTTAGTGACGGAGCCCCTCAGCAGTTTAAAAATTTCAAAAACATTTAAAATCTTTATCATCATAATGATGATTTTGGAATAACAGCAGAGTGGCATTTTCCAACTGCACATGGTAAAGGTGCATATGATGGAGTAGGTGGTTCTATTATAAGAGCCGCAGCTAAAGCAAGCCCTACACTTCCAGGCAACGCAACAAATTTTGGATGCAGTTGTATTGTACAAATGGTTAAAAAATAAAGGAAATCATACTAATGTTGCTTTTCCCTACTCGCCATGAACAGATCCCCGTCAAAAACGTTTAGCTAAAAAAATTAGCTAAAAATATAGCTAAAAATGCAGCTAAAAATACAGCTATATTTAGCTGGAATATAGCTATATTCATCTCGATTTTTTAGGTAAAAATCCAGTTATTTTTTAGGTAAAAATCCAGTTAATATTTTGAGTCTCTTGTAACAGCGGAAAATATAACTGTATTTTTAGCTGTATTTTTGGCTGTATTTTGAACTATATTTTTAGCTAATTTTTTGAGCTAATCGTTTTCGACGAGGATAACAATAGCTGATAATATAGCTAAATTTTCAGCTATATTTTTAGCTGTATTTTTAGCTTAAATTATTTTATAATTTCACGGAATAATAACTCGTTAGTTATTTTCCTGTAAAAGAAAGTTCCAAAAATGAGGTAAACCTCGTAGTGTCAGCTCTCCGAAGATCGAAGAGCTTCTACATTTTGGCACAAAGTATCTTGCTCTTTTGGCCTCAAAATTTGTTAATGTAATCGTAAAATTTAGAGAAACGCCACCTAGCGACGTGAAGTGAACTTACCTGTCTTTGATTATTGATTAATGCTACGTCGCAAGGTGGCGTTTCTCTAAATTTTACGATTCCATTAACGAATTTTGAGGCCATAGGTATAAAAGAGCAAGATACTTTGTGCCAAAATGTAGAAGCTCTTCGATCTTCGGAGAGCTGACACTACGAAGTTTACCTCGTTTTTGGAACTTTCTTTTACAGGAAAATAACTAACGAGTTATTATTCCGTGAAATTATAAAATAATTTAAGCTGAAAATACAGCTAAAAATATAGCTGAAAATTTAGCCATATTATCAACTATTGTTCGCCTCATCAAAAACGATTAGCTCAAAAAATTAGCTAAAAATACAGTTAAAAATACAGCTAAAAATACAGCTGAAAATACAGTTATATTTTCCGCTGTTACAAGAGACTCAAAATATTAACTGGATTTTTACCGAAAAAATAACTGTATTTTTACCTAAAAAATCCACATAAATATAGCTATATTCCAGCTAAATATAGCTGTATTTTTAGCTGCATTTTTAGCTATATTTTTAGCTAATTTTTTTAGCTAAACGTTTTTGACGGGGATTACAATGAAAATTTTAAATAATTGAATCATTTTAAAAATAGAAATAGTTTGAAAAACTTACAAAAACAACATTTTATTAGTCCAATGGAAAATGGCTATGTGCAAAGCAAATTATTCTCTAGTTTTGTAGAGTCTATTCAAGTAAATGTTATTGATTAATTATTATATTTACGTTTTTATAGTTTGATATATTGTTTATTACGTGATATTAAATTATGAAATATACTGTAAATAAAAAGTTTAATAATCTATATTTAAATTACAACAGACATATTTTTTAATACGATTAAATGAAATAGTTGGTTAATAAATTATTTAGTAAAAAATATTTGAAACAATTTTCAACTCGAAAAATTGACTGATTTGTTTAAAATAATAAGACCGATATAAATTTTGTTATAAATTTTCCACGAATGTAAATTGGGCTATAAAAATTATAAGTTTGGCGTAAGAGAGCATTCTTTTGATAACAGTAGAAGCGAATAACGTAGATGTGAATAACAGATGAATGACCTTTCAAGTTCATCTCTGAAAGATGAATTCTGCCTTAATTACAATAGCTACCTGATTATTCAGTCCTATGGTAGACAAGTCTATCTGATGCTAGACACCCATTGGATTCAGCTATGGAAATCCTCTATGAAAAAGTCTTTAACTTTGCTACGGATATCTGATAACTCTTTTTCATAAAATCAAATGGCTTTCGTTTTTATGCTTTTTTATAATTCAAGTTATAATTTCAATGAAACAAATTTCAAGCCACAAATATATACCCTACTGAAAAATCTCATTTCATATTTTTTATTTTGGTATGATTAAAATCATAAATCGGAGATTATTTTAAAAAAATTTTCTAAGTCCAAATTTTTTAAAAATAGTCTTCAATGGATGATCGCAAACACACAAAAATAAAAAATATTGTCAAGTGGGATTTTGCCATGAGACCTTATTAAAGATCTCATTTGAGATTTTTTTGTAGCGTAGCATTGTGCAGAAAGGGCTTTGATGGTTTGCTTTTTAATTCACAAATAATCATTCCCATATTTTTACAAGTTTATCGATGTTTGTTTAGTATCTATTAAGTGCAATATAATCATATAATTTTGCATTTAAAATGGAAAAGTATGAATCAATGTACGTATTCAAATATTATTACGGTGTTAGAAACTTTTTATATTATTTTTCAGTTACATAAATCATTAATACGTATTGTTTATTATGTGATTCATAATGTCTGTGAAATAGTGAGGTTCACAAATCTTAGTGAGCTTGAAAGCTTTGTGCAACTCGATACCCTGTTGAAAAAATTCATATGAATTTTTATATGAAATTCCAATATAAATTTTCCATATGAATTATTTATATATTCAATATGCATTTTTGTTTCATTTTTATACATTAAAAAATTCATATGAAAAATTTGTATAAAAAATTCAAATTAAAAATTTATATAAAAAATTTATATGAAAAATACATATAAAAAATTTATATGAAAAATTCATATGAAAAATTTAAATGAATAATAATCATGGTGATCATCTCATCATTTTTATATGGAAAAAGTATGAAAAAACTTCTTAATCCAGCCTATAATTTTTTATATAAATTTTTTAATATAAAAAAAATGAAACAAAAATATATATTGAATATATAAAAAAATTTATATAAAAAATTCAGATTAAAAATTCATATAAAAATTTATAGGAATTTTTTCAACAGGGTACTTTAAGAGGACGCTGGATCTCATTATCCTTTTCTAATTTAAAAATGTAGGTTTTTGGAAAAACTACTGATTATTGATAGAAATTAAGAGTTGTCCGCAACTTGTATAGTAAAAAGCAATATTCTCTCCGATATGAGCATATTAATTTTGTTGCTTTGTTTTCAAGGAAAGTTTGACATACTGAAACATCATATTCTCTAGTCTGAACTTAAGATTTTTTGAATATGTTAAACTTTTCTTGAAAACAAAGCAACAAAATTAATTTGCTCTCATTAGACAAAATATTGTTTTTTACTATGCAAGTTGCGGACAACCCTTAAGTTCTATTAATAATCATTAGTTTTTCTAAAAATCTACATTTTCTATTTAGAAAAGGATGGAGCGATCCAGTGTCCTCTGAAAACATGTCTGAATGTATATCCTGACAAATTTGTAAAAACTTTTTTTTTATTACAAGTTATAAATAGTGTGATTCAGGGTGAGTAAGCATTCTATTTATAACAGTACAAATGAATAATATAAATGTGGGTAACAGGTAAATGATCATATTCTTTTATAGACTTAGCGGTTGATCAACACTAACTTGAATTTTATTTCTCGAGTCTTGTTGAAATTAAAGTACCTATTGATCTATATTCTTAAGTTAAGTTTTAGAAAATAATTGATTCTAATTATTGCTGTAATTTTTTAGAGTAGCTTATTATATTCACATTGGTAAATAATATTCTCATTGTATGAAAATTGATTTTCATTTAAATTTAAATTTATCCAATGATGTGACAGCAATAATTGAATCTAATCATGTATAAAAACTTAGGAGCCATTTGAACAGATAATTAAAATCAGCATTTCACAGACATTGGTATATATTAATATTAAATTAATTGATTCTCATTGTCAGTGATATACGATTAAACTCATGTCAGTTTTGTATGTATTGATATACCATATTTTTTTAGTTCATACAAGTCGAAATCCCCATAAAATATATTTATCACTTCTACGTTCATCGATAACAATCTTTAAAATTATTTTCACTTTAATTACAATAAATGTATACTAAAAACATGTAAATGCACTTTCTTAAACAATTATAAGATTTTTTTAACTTATCATTAATACGATGATTTCATAAATAGACACATAAAGTCAATTTATTTATTTTCAACTTTTATCCTACTTCGCAGTAACACAGATTTGATAATTCTGAAATTGAGTGATCAATTCTATAAAAAAAAGTAAATTAACTAATTTTAATACAACTTGCGTAGTATCATTTTGCAGATTATTTTGAAATAATTTCAAGTTTAAAACTTAAGAAATTCATCTAAAAATCACAATTTTCGTTATTTTTAATTACATATTTATGTCTACTCTGAAATTTCTAGGCCATATTTATACATATATTACCTGCTTCGATGAGTTTTTTGGACATGAGATCATGGTTCAAAACCTTGAAAAGTGGTATTTCAATGTTTTAAATGACTTTAGCTCAGCGGATGGCTACATTAGCACTTATGAATTACTTTTTTCTCAAAACTTAGAATATTTTAAACAAAAAAGTTTCCCAGTAATATATTCTTAAAACGCAACCCAACCGAGTAATTTAAGCCTAAAATTAGTCAAAAATGTCAAAAGTATGGTTCTAGCCCAACTTTGAAGCTTTGTAGCTCTGAAAATATGTACTAAAGTGATTTATACAAATTCTGAGTGGCCCATAATATGAAAAAGAACCATTTCACTAATTTTTAGCAAAAAAAAATCTTTCGTCCTTTGATTTGACAAAGAATGAAAGATATATATATATATATATATATATATATATATATATATATATATATATCTTTCATTCTTTGTATATTGTATATATATATATATTCATATATGGGGGCTTATGGCATCTAGTCTAAAATTGAGATTTTATGGTATATGTTGGAAGAAAATTTGACGTTATTTATACATATGTTGTTAATTTGCCCTAAAATGTCATAATTTTTAAAATATTTCAATCGTATAAAAAAACTGGTGATTCGGGATTTATGGTATCCGATGATTATGTATCGATGTTCATGGCATCCAATGTTCTAATCTCTGTTTGTAAACAAACTGCTGTAAAATCTAATTAGTTATTAAATAGTATACAGTTTTTTAAAAGGTTTTCTCTAAATACTATAGATTATATTTTATTAAATTTAAGTTCTTGAAAGAACAGAAATCAAAGTGTTAGCAAAAAATAAAAATAGTAATTTAAGCCTAAAATTAGTCAAAAATGTCAAAAGTATGGTTCTAGCCCAACTTTGAAGCTTTGTAGCTCTGAAAATATGTACTAAAGTGATTTATAAAAATTCTGAGTGGTCAATTATATGGAAAAGAACCATTTAACCAATTTTTAGCGAAAAAAATTTTTTCATTTTTCGATTTGACAGAGAATGGGCGATATTTCAATGTATCTTTATCTCTGTGCGTGCGTATGTATACGTATTTTATAGTATAGGTATCCCTACTGAGAAAAATTACATGAGATCTCATAATTGAAAATAATACGAGATCTCATATGAAAACTCACATGAGATCTCATGTACCAAAAAATTTTATTTCTCTCAACACTTGATCTCACCTGTGATTTCATATGAGACCTCACGTGAGATCTCATGTGCGAAAATAGTATATTACGATACGGGCGACTTAAATCACCTATTATTATACGGCGAAGTTAGGGCCCGAGCGTCAGCGAGGGCCCTAAACGCCGTGTAATAATAGGTGAATTTAAGTCGCGAGTATCGTATACTATTTTATAGCTCGAGTGATTTAAATCCGCCACACTACATCTATACTCAAAATTCAATAACAAACAAAGGCTATGCACTCCACGAATGATAATTCATTAAAAAAACGAATTCTATTTACCAGCAAAACTAGGCATTCTACGAATGATAAATCGTAAAAGAAAAGCGAAAACTGCAAAAAAGCAAAATCTAAGCACTTCGCGAATAATAAATAAAAAAAAATATATATATATAAAACATTAAATAACATTATGTCAAACTGTTGAAATTAATTCTGTAATAATAAAAATCTAAATTTCCTTTCATATATGTATTAGGGCCGTAGGAGCAACAATTGGTAATTTATGTATTGTATTAACAGTTGCGTTTAGGGGAATCACAGACGCGATGGAGTCTTAGAGCGTCGAAATGACTACCTCTTCGCTTCACATGTTACACTGATATTAACTTTGGTTTTACACGTATTTAACACGCTTATAATTGTTATTTATTTTGAAAAATATCGATATAAAAGAGTTGCAATAATCTACACCTTATTATTATCGATGAATAAACTCTTAAAAATAATCCAAATATCAAAATATCGCTTATTATAAGTGCGTGATTTAAGTGAATTCAGCGTTATATTCATTATCGAACAGCGTAAAAATTTATCGTTTAACTATCGGCTCAGCGGGATTTAAGCGCGGATTTAAATCACGCAGTGCTATAAAATATTTTTTTCTCAACACATATTCTCATACGAGATCTCACGTGAGATCTCATGTCATTTTTTCTCAGTAGGGATGTTGCAAGTTTAAATTTTATAAATCAATAAATTTGTGCATAAAATAGAAATAGCGTGTGTATTTGTGCGTGTGTATTTGTACTTTAAATAAATAAAAATTTGTGTGCATGCGTCTTTCTATTTAATTATATTCAACATTTTATATGTATGAATTAATTTTAAAATTTTAAAAACAAATTTCTTCATTTATGTCTGAGGGACATCGTGTACCGTTATAACAACACCCTAACACAATCTTCTCAGAGGTCATTGACCTCTTTCGAAAATTAAAACTACGCTAAGAAAATCGGTTTTCAAAAGACATCCTTCTTTTGGCAGTTGCAAATAATTACCATGCACGTTTCAAAGCAAATTTATCAAATGATTTACGTAAAGTTAAAAAAAATCAAAGAATGAAAATTTGTTTTCAATTTTTAAAATGGTTTCAAAATTAAAACTGCATTAAGAAAACCAATTTTCAATAGCTTCTCGCCTACTTAGACAAAAAAATAAATAGTATACAAAATTTGGAGCAAATCCATCGAGTGATTTCAAGATCTAATTGGCTAAATAAATACAATATTTGTTTCAGAAATTTCTTTTTTAAAATTTTTAAAATGCTTACAAATTAAAAGTACGCTAGAATAATCAGTTTTCGAAAATCTCCCTTCTTTTGACAGTCGCAAATAATTTCCTGGCAAATTTGAGAACAAATCTATCGAGTACTTTACGTAGAATAAAGAAAAACGCTGCTCAGTGCTTTGGTGCAATGCTTTCTCATAGTGCTCATTGAGTTTAAGTAATTTTATGCAATTTTCAAAATATGATTTCAATCTCAAAAATGATTTATCAGCAATATTTCGTAATATCTTTTATATATTCAAAATTTAATTTGCTCGTCGATATTATCTTGCATCTGCTAAGAATAAAAAATTACATTATTAAATATTTTATAAAAATTTTTAATAGACATTTTCTGAAAACCACTTTTTTGACTCCTTGTGTCCTAATATGAACAAATTAATGAAAAAATATAAAAAAAATTTTTTATTGATACAATGCTTTCTCTATGAGAAAGCAATAAAAAAAGAATAATTAAAATTGTTTTCAAGTCTTTAAAATTCTCTATAATTATAATTACGCTTAGAAAATTAGTTTTCAAAAGCTCGATTTCTTCGGACAGTAAGGAAAAAACCCCGAAATGCGATCTGTATCCAATACATAATCAAAAATGAATAAGTTGACTACTGAAATCATCAAATTTATTTTTAAATAGAAGTTTGAACATAAATAAATCAATGCACATTTTAATAATCAACTTTTGGTATATCTATAAAAATGGTTCTTGAAAATCCTTCGAGATCAGGTCGTATATCTCTATCCTTTTTTAATCGAAAAATTCATTTTCCTGCAAAACCTAATAATTGTAGCAAAAAATAAGAAGAAAGCCCTATCTCGTATAATAAAAAGCAATATTTTCGTTTATGAGGAAAAATTATTTTTATCGCTTCGTTTTTAAGAAAACTGAAAAACTGAACTGTCCATTCTAACCTCTATTTCTTAAGTTTTTTAAGGTTTTCTTCAAAACGAATCGATAAAAATAATTTTTCCTCATCAAAGAAAATATTGCTTTTTATGATACAAGATGGGGCTCTCTCCTTATTTTTTGCTACAATTATTAGTTTTTGCAAAAAAATTAATTCTTTGATTAGAAAAGGACAGAGATATATGACCTGCTCTCAAGATTAAATTAATGTATACAAAGAATTTATTTTCGTATTTATTTTAAAACTAAGACCTTTCTTTATAATAATAAAATAGAATTAAACCATTATCATCCTTTTTCTGCTATTTTTATTCAATTTAACCTGATTCTTTACAAGAGTAACCACGTTCTGGGTCTTCACCTTCACGAATAACTTGCATATAAATTTAAGAGCAAATCCATCGTGTAGTTTACGTAAAATAGAAAAAAAAATGAAAAATGAAAATTTTTTTCAAAATTTTTCAAATGTTTAAAAATTAAAACTACGCTAACGAAAGCAGTTTTTAAAAGTTTAGTTTTTTTTTGAGAAGAGCAAAGAATTTTTATGCAAATTTTTAAGCATATTCATCGAGTACTTGACGTAAAATACCAAAAAAAAAAATTGAAAAATCATGATTGTTTTGAATTTTTTAAAATGGCTCTAAAATTAAAACCACGCTAAGAAAACCAATTTTCAATTGCTTCTGCACCAGTTAGACAAAAAAATTAATTGTATGTTAAACTGGAAGCAAATGTATCGTGTAGTTTTCAAGATTTGATTGGTGTAATAAACACATACACACACACACACGCAGGCACGCACATACACACACATACAGATACTTTCTGGAAACCACTTTATTCGACTTTCCAAGTCCAAATTTGTACAAATTAATAAAAAAAACGCTGCCAAGTGCTTTGGCGCAATGCTTTCCCATAGACCTAATTGAGTTAGAGTAATTTAATTTTTTTTAATTTAAGAAAAATTAAGAAGGGAAAGAAAGAGTGAAAGTCAGAAGGTGATTAGGAAACAGGAAGCGTAAGAGAGAGGGATGGATGAAAATAGTGTAAAAATGAGTATCAGGGTGAGATAAAAGGCTCACCCACATAACACGCAGAGCATGTTTTACAATCAAATTTTTATACTACACCTGCACTGAAAAAAAACAAGCGATTATTCCTGTTGATTCCAATGTAAATAACGTTTTAAGTTTCAGAAGCAATTATTGCCTGGGTTAAAAGCAATAATAGCATGGCTTTGTTCCACGTACTTCTCGGGATTGCGCGCAGTAACGTGCTATGGATTTCTGAATACAAAAGTCTACTGCGCATCCATTAGTGCGCGAGCCCGAGAAGTATTCCGAACAGAGCTCTTGAGTGAAAACGCAATCTTCTTCACTGCCAAGCAAACATTGTTTGGGTTAGTAAGATAATAAAGCCTTATGCAGCTTTCCTGTGCTAACAAAGGAGATCCTGCTTGAGTCCCAGTCAAGAATCGCTTTTTCTTCACTGTGTAGTATCCTCTTTTTTCATTTTTTCTTTGCTCAACTTAATAATGTTGTATAATTTTTTATTAGGAACTGGTCTAGTGTTAATAATAAAATTCTTTAAAGTCTTTTTACATTGGTTGTATAAACGGGAAACAAACGGAATCGATACAGAACATGATACACTTCTATTTACATTTTTGTTTTTGTAAATAATAATATTATTGTTATTCAAAACATTATGTCTTCGCATTCGTTGATTAATACATTGATCAATAAACTCAGATGGATAATTATTATGATACAGTAAATTCTTGACATAAGTTAAATTTTTATCTCGAAAAGAAAAGTCAGCAAGATTAATTGCACGATCTACTAAATCATAAACTATATAACACTTGAACTGTATCGTACGAAAAAAATTACAATTTAAAATACGATTAGAATTTGTAGGTCCTTAAGGGTATGGTTTCACGCTACTTTACCGATCGAAAATTATAATTTTATAAAATTACAATTTTTGAAAAAACTATACATCGGAATGAATTTTCCTTTGATAGATCACTTCATTTAATTTCGATGAAGGGCGGAAACTCTAAAAATTAGCGGAAAAAAGCGTTAATCGAAGATAATTAGAAAAACAAATTTCTCAGTTCGAAAAAATCAAATTTCTCAAAAACGGTGTTTCGTAGGGAAATTTCCTATTCAGAATCATTTTATCTTTGAAAAATGAAGGGCGGAAACTTGGTTTGATAAATCATATCGCAAAAAAGCAAAATTACATTTTTCTAAAAAGATGCGATCAGCTGTAAGAATACAATGACCGTGCAAGAAGCCATGTTTCATAGTTGGCATCAATGCTAATGTATAGTTTGGTACGCGCCAACTTTAAATTCGAATTTTAAATGTAAATTGAATTTGTTTTATATGTATAATTTCTACAAATGAACACTTTTTCAACATAAAACTGTTTTATTTTATTTAAAACATAAATATGTAAAAAATTTAATATTATAAGAGAAAAAAATATAGTTTACATCATTTGCGAACTCATTATTTTTTTTTTAATTTTCATTATAGCAAAATACGTAATCTATTCGTTTCTTTGTTTGAAACAAAATATTTTTTGAATGACTTTATTGAATTAGCGAAACTTTGGCATATCCTAACCTTTTTAGAATGAAAATGTTTTCAAAAGCGAATAATAAGGATTACTTAATTTTATTGATAATTATGGTTTTTGAAAAATAAACAGTCATAAGTAATTTTATTAAGATAAGACTTTGAAAAAACGTGAGAAAAATCACTTAATTTTTTTAATCTTAGTGTAATGAGTATAAAATAAAATTCATAATATTATTTTTGAAAAATTTGTAGAAATCTATTTTTCAAATTCATTATTTTCCTAATATTTATCTTTTTATTCGGAATTTAAATTTTACATTCATGTTATATATAGATTTATCAATCAAACATAAATATAAAAAGAATAGAAAAGATTTTGAAATATATTTTTTTTGACAAAATTTTTTTAAAGATAAATGAACAAGACTCTCCGTAAAACACAAACTGCAAAAAAACTTTCTTTTATTTGACAAAGAATTCAATTTGGTAGAAATGAATGATTAGTTTTTGAATTTTGTAAATAAATTAAATCATAAATAAATGTACATGTTGAACCTTAAAACTTCAGTTTTATTTATGCATTATAATACTTATCATTTTAACTAAATATTATTTTTTCAAAAAACTGTAAAAACTATGAAAAATATAAATAATCGTAAATAAATGTGAATAATTGTAAAAAAAATAAATGAATTTAAATAACTGTAAATAAATATAAACAACTGAATATTTATGGTTATTTACAGTTATTTACAGTTAGTAACACTTATTTACAATTATTTCCAGAAATTTTTTCCATATGGGCTTATCTTAATAAAATTATTTACAACTGTTTATTTTTAAAGAACGATAATATAAAATAATATTTGATGAGATTATATTATATAATAAAATTATATTAGCAATAAAATTAAGTAATCCTTATCATTCGCTTTTCAAAACATATTTTCATTCTAAAAAGGTTAGGATATGCCAAAGTTTCGCTAATTCAATAAAGTCATTCAAAAAAAATTTTTGTTTCAAACAAAGAAACGAATAGATTACTTATTTTGCTATAATGAAAATTAAAAAAAAAATAATGAGTTCGCAAATGATGTAAACTATATTGTTCTCTCTTATAATATTAAATTTTTACATATTTATGTTTTAAATAAAATAAAACAGTTTTATGTTGAAAAAGTGTTTATTTGTAGAAATTGTACATATAAAACAAATTCAATTTACATTTAAAATTCGAATTTGAAGTTGGCGCGTACCAAACTATACATTAGCATTGATGCCAACTATGAAACATGGCTTCTTGCACGGCCATTGTATTCTTACAGCTGATCGCATCTTTTTAGAAAAATGTAATTTTGCTTTTTTGCGATATGATTTATCAAACCAAGTTTCCGCCCTTCATTTTTCAAAGATAAAATGATTCTGAATAGGAAATTTCCCTACGAAACACCGTTTTTGAGAAATTTGATTTTTTCGAACTGAGAAATTTGTTTTTCTAATTATCTTCGATTAACGCTTTTTTCCGCTAATTTTTAGAGTTTCCGCCCTTCATCGAAATTAAATGAAGTGATCTATCAAAGGAAAACTCATTCCGATGTATAGTTTTTTCAAAAATTGTAATTTTATAAAATTATAATTTTCGATCGGTAAAGTAGCGTGAAACCATACCCTTAAAACCAGTCAGTAACGTGCCGAGGTTCTTTATAATAATTTAAAGGATATTATCAAATAACCAGCTTCACATATTGACAATAGTTTAACTTTTAAAAATAGAATTATTAATATTTTTATACCAGTTGACTTTGTTGTTTTATCTTTAGACGTAACTTCTTTATTTACTCATATACCGTGTGAACTTGTATTGAGAAGTTTGCATAAAAAATCGGAAATTCCTTTTGATGACATTATTTCTATTACAAAGTTTCTATTTGATAACACCTATTTCAAATTTGATGATAAAATTTATAGACGAATCTTTGGCACGCCCATGAGTTCTTCTATATCTCCTTTCTATGGTTATGAATGACTTGGAAGTTGAATGCTGAAAGACATTGAGTGATGTTTATAATATTACTCCAATATTTTACTATAGATACGTAGATGACTCTATTTCATGTATTCATAAGAATGACGTTGATATTGTTTTAAAAGTTTTTAATGATTATAATTTAAATCTTAAATTTACACACGAGATGGAAATGAACAATAGATTGAATTTTTTAGTTATGACTTTGATTAAAAATAATAATTCTATTATTACTGACTGGTTTTAAAGACCTACGAATTCTAATCGTATTTTAAATTGTAATTTTTTTCGTACGATACAGTTCAAGTGTAATATAGTTTATGATTTAGTAGATCATGCGATTAATCTTGCTGACTTTTCTTTTCGAGATAAAAATTTAACTTATGTCAAGAATTTACTGTACCATAATAATTATCCATCTGAGTTTATTGATCAATGTATTAATCAACGAATGCGAAGCCATAATGTTTTAACCCGCTGACTGCAGAGCACATTTCGAAACTTTGAAAAATTCTATTTCTTCTTAAATTCGTCATAATATGTGTCACAATGATGATTAAAAGCTTCATATACAAGTTTAGGTTAGAATAAATATAATAAAACCGATGTCCACTGTAGTGGACAAAAGCTACAGTAGACATGTTTTCAACAGAGCATATGAGTTATTTTTAAGCGAATTATGATATTTTTAACTTCTAAAATATTTAAAGTTAACCTCCAAAAGTATAACAATTAATTAACTTACCTTATACAACTACTTTTAAAGCTTTTATACGATAATATCTTGAAGCAAAATACGAGTTGTCAAATTTTTCAAAAAATAGTGTAACTCAATTAGCTCTTATGAAATGATTTCGCTAGTAAATGTTATATTAGTAGTTGATTTATATTACATTTGTGTCTATTTATAAAAAAAAACATTACGCAATCCAAAAAAGATGGCGCAGTGTTTTTTTTATACGGCTTTAAAGCTTTGTCCACCGTAGTGGACAAGAACAGTCAGCGGGTTAAATAACAATATTATTATTGACAAAAACAAAAATATAAATAGAAGTGTATTACGTTCTGTATCGATTCCGTTTGTTTTCCGTTTATACAATCAATGTGAAAAGACTTTAAAGAATTTTATTATTAACACTAGACCAATTCTTAAAATAAAATTATACAACATTATTAAGTTGGGCAAAATTAAAATGAAAAAAGAGGATACTACAGGTGTAGTATATAAATTTGATTGTAAAACATGCTTTGCGTGTTATGTGGCTGAGTCTAAACGATCATTAAAAGCTCGGCTTAAAGAACATATAGATAATAAAAATAAAAATACTGTTGTGGCCAAACATATTTTAGATTTTTCTCATGATTCTGATTGGAAAAATGTTAAAGTTTTAGACAGAGAATCTAATTATAAAAAGAGAAAAATTTCTGAAATGATATTTATTAATAGTTGTAAAGATACGATTAATTTAAAAACAGATACGTTAGCGTTGTCAGGCATATATAGACATATTATTAATTGTATAAGTAATCATAGCAGCTAATATAAATAGAGGCTGTTCGGCGTATAGTATTTACATTTGACAATGTATTCGTTTTATTGTACTTAAATTGCGTTTTTAATGTTTATCACACTTGTGTTATTTCTTTTTATAATCTTTTGGTTTCGAATAAATTTTTTTTTAGCCTGAAGAGGTCAACAAAACCATGTTAACAAAATGTTGCGAATAAAATAATTTTTTTTTTTAATGGCTTTCTCTTTCTGTGTTTGAGATTTTACACATTGACCTTTTTATCTGTATATCCTCAGCAACGTCATCAGCTTCGATATACGACGTTTCCATTACACTTTTATATTCGTCGCTAGTAGTATTACTTTTGTAACTCTCTTCAGTTTCAAGAATCGTAAGATAAGTCACAGATTTAACAGTTGCATAAAAAATCGATGATTTCGTTTCTCCGTTGTACCCTAAAACTTTCGTCAAACAAAAATATCAAGCAAATACTTTCGTGACGTCTCACAGTTTTAACTGCCTCTATCTCTTTGAGTTTTGATTTTCACAAAAAAAGAAAAAATACGTGTCCTTTATTTTTTTTCTAAATGACGGATATGATGGATTAGAAAAAAATTTCCGTGCTGCCGATATAATTAAATTGAAACATTTGTATTTAAATAATTCATCAGTTAATTTGAGCATGTACATTTTATTAATTCGATTCGTAAAATTTTGTTGAAATGTAAGTCATACTTTTATTTTGACTTATATTTTTCTATGTTAACTGTTATTCAATTACATCAACAGGCGTGGTGTTAAATTGGCAGCACGATCGTGTTTGGGCTATTTTAACTGCACAGATTCTGTTAGATCAAAAGGATTCTATCAGATTAACAGCAGATATGTTAAATCAATAACATGTCAGTTCATTTGATGAAATTTTTCTCTCAGTGTATATATCCGATTCATGTGTAATGCTTCATAAATTTTCATGAATAGAAATGCTACATTTTTTATAATGGACTGAATGCTTACCCTATTAAATGATTTCAGAATAATCAAAATAATAAATCCCTCTAAGAATGTCTAAAATCCACCATGAAAGCTTTAGACTTAAACATAGAAAATGTACTTTTGGTGCTACAGAAATTCCAAAAGTACATGCAGTTTTCTGATAATATATTTATACACAGTATTTTCTAATTACAATCACTTGAAAAGACGTCTTTAAATAATTTAAAAACGTATCATTTCTCATAGCCTTTGTCACTATAATGTTTTACAAAAAATCTTAATTTTAACGTTACACTTACATGATTACATAACTTTAAATTTCCCTGAATATATTTACAATAATATTAGCTTAAAATATGTGAATAATTTATAATTATATTTGGAAACGGCTTTTTAGAATTAATTTATAAATTATCAATTAAAAACTTTTTTTATAAAAAACATGTATAAAAAATAAAATTTAAATAAATAAAAAAGTGCTCATTCTTTGATTTTGGTTTTTGTTGGAATTAGATCCTAAATGTGCCTAGAATTATATCAAAAAGGAAAATTTGAGGTGCAAAGACTTCACAGTCAAAATTACTCGAGGACCACCGTGTATGACAATCAATAAATTTTAAGGACAATCCTATAATCATGTTGGTGTATACTTATCAACACCAATATTTAGTCATAGTCAAATATACGTTGCTTTTTTAAGAGTTAAAAATATGAAAAATTTAAAAGTTTTTATTATAGATTAGATATTATTTATTTCGTATTATATTTACAAAAACAGCGTGTAATGCAATAAAATAACAAATAAAATTAAAATACATAAAATACTTGAAATAGTCTTGCATATATAAAATCAAAATAGTACAATAACATATCAAAGTTATCAAACATAATAAAGTTAATACTACTGTAATAGTAAGTCAATAAATTAAATAAAAGTGATATCGCAGATAGAAAACAGAACATGAATGAATACATGCCAAGAGTATAAATAATATAATTAAAAATCAGTTTGAAATATCTATCAGTCAAAAGAATTACATAAAATCAAGCGTGTGAAGAGCGCAGTCAAAATATCAGCAGTATGCAGTAAATTAAAATCACAGAACAAGGTTGTATGTACAGTAATATACAAGTCAAACTGATAAAAATATAATCGTTCACTCAATCCACACACATACTACAATTACGCTAATAAATACAATAATGACTTTAATCTATAAAAGGTACATCACATAATAAATTAACACATATGATATAGTCCGAAAATAATACTGTTTAATCGAGGTCGAGTAAATACCTCCTCAAAGCGGCTTTCAACCTGCTGATTGATGGAAGATTTTTAATATCAGCAGGCAGGAAGTTCCAAAAATGCGCACCTCGAATCAGTACGTAGCCAACCCAAAGCATGTCTATAGGGAGAGATACGATCATCCATCCTCACGCCTAATACATATCTCACACATGAATTTTGCATTGTCTGTAACCGTCTTTGTAACTCCTGTGAAGGATCGAGAAAAACCACTGAGCAGTAATCAAGATGTGGAATTGTTACGAAATAATGCAAAAATAAAACCTAATCAACTGAAAAAAGAAGAAAAAATTTCTACTAAATATATTGTGTAAAGAAATTTTATAAATAAAATAAACAAAAATGCAAACAGTCAAAGAATGTCAATGTAAACGAATATCTTCAGAACAATGATTTAATGACTATAATATAGGTATGTTCTGTAATAATAATCGGCTGCATAAGTCGATGCGTGGTAATAATCAGCTGCATATCGACGGTCGTAGGAAAAAAGATGTTATTTTGTTTTCGGTTAAAAAAAGGAATTATCTCATTTTCGGTTGAAAAAAAGGTGTTATCTCGTTTGCAGTCAGAGAAAGGTGTTATCCCAGAAAGGATTGTTTTTTTTTTAACTTTGTAGTGACGACCCTGACGAAATCAATTAATTAGAATATCAAAATACATTCAATAAATAAATTGATTTATAAAAATTAGTATTCAATGTAGTTGAGATTTTCATCAATGAGTTTAGTCAGGGTTGTCACTACAAAATTAAAAAAAACAATCCTTACTGAGATAACACTTTCCTTATACTGCAAACAAGATAACACCTTTTTTAAGCAAAAATGAGATAACACCTTTCTTTAACCGAATACGAGATAACACCTTCTTCCCCGTAACCTATAATATGAAATCGTGCTGTAATAATCAGTAGGATATAAGGATGTGCTAAAATAATCGGATGCATGAATGGATGCGATGTAATAAATAGCTACTTATAAGAATGCGATGTCTAAATCAGTTAAAAATTAATGTTTAATTGTATAATTAATATAAAAACGAAAAAGGTAAGATGCACAAACATATTGCATTAAGGGGCTAGACTAGTTTCTCGAGTATGAAAAGGAAGTGATTTTCCAGATCTAAAAAAAAGAAAACCAAGCAGACAAATATTTTTAGGTTTAGGGGATATATTGAGATACTTTTAATGAGTTAACAAAAAAGATTTCATGCAAAAATATCGACTCTGAATACGCTACGACGTGGAATCCTCCAAGAATAAAGTCGTCAATGGGCTGCAGCTGCAGAGATCCTCAGGATGCTCGAATCTGAAAAAATTGACATTAAACTAGATGAGTTTTTCCGTACTATGAACTAGGATCTTTCTGATATTTGAACAATTGCCAATTTCCCAAGCAAAAAACAAGCGTTTTTTTTAATAGAATTTTTTTACATAACAGTACCATTTTGTTAATTTTTAATAGTTTTAGAATATCCTCTTAAAATAAAAATGGACAAAGAAGCATCTTAAGCGGAGCCTGTAATCAAATATTATATAAAATACACTCTACTCTGGAATTCCATGTCAAAGTATACAGGCTTGGATGAGACGTTACATTCACTGTATGTATGTCAAATATATTAAATCAAATATTCATATATGTAAAGAGAATATATATCACAGGAAAGTTTATACAGTGTAATTACTGATTACAAAAAATGATTTGACAACTCCTGAGGATGATGTTCAGATCCCAGGGTGACCCTTAGTCAATGAGACATCATCTATAAGAAAGTATCCAGTGTTATTACTGATTAAAAAAAATGATTTGACAATTTCTGTAGAGAATTTCCAGGTCCCTGGGTGACGTATACTTACAAGGAGAGTATTTGACATCCGAAAAACGGACTCTTTGATGAAAAAAATGAGCCCGTGTTTTTTTCTTTTGTGCTAATAGTCCCTATAAACAGAGATATAGACATTTCTTTGAAAATATATAAAAAAGAAGCGATTATAAGTACTTGAATAGCTAAAAAACTAAAACTTATACATAAAAATGTATAGAAAATAGAAGAAACTACAAGTTAAAAGCTTTAACTAAAGTCTTATTGCATTAAAAAAGCTTTTGTAGTTCAAAAGTTGTGCCTAATTGTAAATTACGACATATTTATATTAATATTTTTAGCATGTAGCATACCATCAAATTTTTATCTGATTTCATGAGCATATTTCAATCTCTTGTAACTTTTGAGCCATACAAGATTTTTTAATGCAACAAGAGTTAAATTAAAGCTTTTAATTTGTACTTTCTTCTATTTTTCATACATTTTTCTGTATAAGTTTTAGTTGTTTAGCTATTTAAGTACTTATAATCGCTTCTTTTCTCTATATTTCCGAAGAAATGTTTATATCTCCGTCTATAGGGCTTATTAGCACAAAATAAAAAACGCGAGATTATTTTCTTTTTCAAGAAAAAATTATATTCTGCAGTTTCAGCCGAATCCGTTTTCCGGAAGTCGAATACTCTCCTTGTAAGTAAGTTTAAAGTGAGGTCGAAAAGACATTTTTTCTGTTTCAGACCAATTTCAAAGTGCTATCTCTCCGGTAATTTTGAAGCTTTTTTAACGTACAAAAATTTAAATTTAAATCTAAAAGCGAGCTTTTCCAAAAGCGAACTCAAGATTTTATAAATATTAAAAAACAAAGTAGATATATTTCGTCAAAGAACACGAAAAACTCAAAAAATTGACCTGCAGGTTTTGTTTTTGACTAAAAAATAACTAATGGCATATCTATACTCACCAAGATGTTTATTCAATTTGAAAATTAATGGGAAAAATCGCGCCTTGCAGACCCGTTATTAGGGCCTTCAAATTAAATTCGTATTATTCATTTGAACATTGCTGAAAAAAACAGCTCAAATTAAGTCGAATCCAGGATTTAAATAGCTGTATATTGGCTTTTATAGCATTTCAAGAACTAAAATTTTGCAAAAGTTCATGTTTCACGGAATACATAAACATAACTGAACATCAGCGAGAATTTCAGTCCCCCACGGGGACTATTTGAAAAAATTATTAGATTGAGCCCTACGTATATTTTTAGCCTTATTAAATAAAATAGATAAAAAATGAATCTTATACTCAAATTTATTTTCTTTAATTTTATCCAAAATGTATATTATTATCACATATCGATTTCTCATATTTGAGCATAATTTTTTTCAGCTCAAAAACTATACTGCATGTTGAAATAATAGTGAGCCCGCACTAAGTTTCAGTTGAACAAAATATATTTAATTCTATAAAGTATTTGAGACTACTTCTATCTTCTTTAAATGACGATATAATTCCTTTCCATCAAAAAGATTAAATAATGATACGTATGCTTTTCACAGGTAACAAAATCACTTCGAGGAACAATAAATGATATTCAACAAAAAATTGGGAAGCGAATGTATGAAGCTTGCCTTTCTGGTCGTATGCCAGAAAATAAAGATTTATGCCTTAGAGAAGATCTTATAAAAATAAAAAGGTAAGTAATCGAATATTTTATTATTAATTCCAAAACACTGGTAACATAAAATAACCGAAAAAACAAATCAAATTTATAATCATATAAGTTTATTTCGGAAAAGTTGTTACGTTTATGTAATGTACGTAAAAAATCAGAACTTGTTGCGATGTCAAATAAAGAAAAACAATAAAGTTAGCTACATTAAGGACATAACGAAGCTTCCTCGTCTAATAAAATTTTCATTTAAAGTTTATTAATAAACAGTGCTTTTAATAAAGATTTTGCCTACAGTAAAAACTAGATTTTGCCCTCAAAAAAGTATAAACTTAACTTACTAAAAGAGTATCTGAGTTGCGGGTCACAGATCTTGATAAAACTTCGGGATAAGAATTAAGGTACCAAAATATGAGTAAAGCCACAATGGTACGATCTAACGCTTCGAAAAACTGAAGTTATGGACGATTATAGTCTTAATTTCGAAAAAATATAAAAAAAGAACTCCTAATTGAAGTGTAAATAATTCTGTCTATAAATGTCTTTATTGAATCCTTAATAACTGAAATGAAAGCAGAAAAAGCAAGCTTTAATTTGCCAGTTTCCGAATTAAAAAATAATAATTAGAACTAGAGTTATACTTGTTTGAAGTTAAGTATAAAAAAGTACTAAAAATTACCATTATTCAAAATTTAGACTATTTTTGGTACTCTCTTACTGCTCAAATTTGAATAAGCATAACTTTAGTTCTAATTATTATTTTTCGATTCAGAAACTGGCAAATTGAAGCTTGCTTTCTCTGCTTTCATTTTAGTTATTGTGGATTTATTGAAGAGATTTCTAGACAGAATTATTTACACTTCAATTAGTTCTTTCTTCATGTTTTTCTAAAAATAAGACTATAATCGTCAATAACGCTAGTTTTTCAAAGCGTTGGACCGTACCGCTGTGGCTTTACTTATATTTTGGTACCTTAATACTCATCCCAAAGTTTCATCAAGATCTGTAAACCGCAACTCAGACACTCTCCTGGTTGGTACTCTGAAAATTTCTAACTAGGGTTTGGTCACTTCAATTTTAATAAGCGAAATCGAAATAAACCTTCTATGAACCAAACCCGAGATAAAGCATTTGACACATACACACATGCAAATGCATATACATACATACACCTACACACATGAACATACACACATATACACATTAGCGCATACACATACACATATACACATAGACACACACATACACACATACTTACTTCAAGAGAATTGAAGTTCTACACGGAGAGAAAAATCAGGTTATTATCCCATGAAATTTCAAGTGATTATCACACGATCTTTTTCCACCTAATATTATCGAAGAAACAAGTGATTTTTAGATGATATCCATGTTTTTAATAGATGGCGGTGCATCATGTTAAAATTACTTGAGGCCCACGGAATTTTCACGTGGCACTCGAGTGAATTCATCAGTGGTGCGGCCGACCCAGTAGCACGGACTTTGAAAGGAGATAGAGAGGGAGAGAGAGAGAAACAAAGTAACCAAAGGGTTTAGCTTATAAAAATCGACATACCCCCACTCTACTCGCACAGTATGTGTATTCTAACTGACTGCTGCTACGAATATACACATATTCTTTACTCTCTCTCTCTCTCTCTCTCTCTCTCTCTCTCTCTCTCTCTCTCTCTCTCTCTCTCTCTCTCTCTCTCTCTCTCTCTCTCTCTCTCTCTCTCTCTCTCTCTCTCTCTCTCTCTCTCTCTCTCTCTCTCTCTCTCTCTGCCTTACGGTGCAACTCATCACACTGCCACATCTGATACTTGGCTAGATTTATGCCTTGTGGATGCAAGTGATTCCTTGCTTGATTATTGGAAGACTGATGTGCCATTTATAGATGGACATGATTTCATTGCAGCCACTGTCAAGTCTTCTCTTTCTAAGCCTGTGCTTAATGATTTCTCTTATCGAGACTATAAGGCTGTTGATAACACAAGGCTGATTGATTATTTTTCCTCTTTGGATTGCTTTATCTGTAATGGCGATTCAGATCTCGAAACTCGTCTTAATTGTCTTTATGGCCATCTAAGTGAAGCAATTTCACTCTTTGTTCCCATTAAAAAGGTTCGACAGGGTGTAAATCGTCGTCCATGGATCACTGCAGAGCATCGTGGTTTGGTTCATGATAGAGACCGGCTTTATAGACGCTATAAACGCTCACGACTTCCCTTTGACTTGCTATCATATAGAGCTGCACGTGATCGTGCTCATGAGAGCATTGAGTCTTCAAAACTCCTTTATTATTATGGCAGGCTCTCTGGGCTAAATGATTCTCGGCAAATCTGGAAGGAGCTGCGTAATCTCGGTATTTGTTCGAGTGGAAATACTTCTTGTCACCCAATCTCTATTGATGAGCTAAATTTTCATTTTTCCAGTGTAGCATCTGATAGATCGGTCACCTCAGTCTTTGATTATTCGAATACTTTAGCTGAGGATGAACCATTTAAACCTATGTTTACGTTCTCTGAGGTGTCGCTGTTTCAGGTTGGTCAGGCTGTGCGTAGTTTTACTACGCAGGCGAGGGGTCCAGATGACATTCCTCAGTCTCTTATTAATACTGCATTTCCTGTTATCGGTAAATTCTTGTGTCGCATTTTCAACGATTCCTTGAAAGAATGTCTTTTCCCATCATGTTGGAAGTTATCGCTTATTAAAACTATTAATAAAGTTACTTCTCCACAATCTATGAATGATATTCGACCTATTTCCTTATTATCGTTTCTGTCAAAGGTACTTGAGCGTCTTGTCCATCAGCAGTTGTATGAATATTTGTCCACTAGACAACTATTGGATCCGCGGCAAACTGGATTTAGGACTGGGCATAGTACACAGACAGCCTTGTTGAGACTGACAGATGATATTAGACTCAATATGGATAGACGCTATGTCACCTTGCTTTTGCTATTTGATTTCAGTAAGGCATTTGATACCGTGAACCATGCTATTTTGCTTAGAAAAATGTCATCACTTGATGTCTCCATCACGGTAATCAGATGGTTTGCCTCTTATCTTGCGGGTCGTCAGCAGGCTGTTATTGGCGAGGGTGGTAATGTATCTAATTACCTCTCTCTTAGTATGGGAGTTCCTCAAGGATCTGTTTTGGGGCCGTTATTATTCTCTATATATGTGAATGATGTTGCTATTGATTTTGGTCCTGATATTCAATACCTTATATATGCTGATGATCTTCAGGTATATGTCCATTTTCCTTTGGATAAATTGGATGTTTACTCTTCTATTATGAGTGCACATGCTGTTGCTATCTCTGATTGGGCTGCTAGAAATTGCCTTAAATTGAATGTCGGTAAAACTAAGGCCATAATTATTGGCTCCTATTATTATATTAATTTGCTGTCTACTATACAGGCTGCTGGTGTCCAAATTAATGGCACTACTGTTGGGTTTGAATCTTCTGTTCGGAATTTAGGGGTGTGGTTGGACAGTAAACTGAATTGGAAGGAGCACATCTCTCGGGTTTGTAATAAGTCTTTTTCTTTGTTCTACAGGTTAAACTACTTTCGAAAGAGTACTAACATTGCTCTTCGTAAGCATCTGATACAGACTTTACTTTTTCCGCTCATCGATTATTGTTGCCTCGTTTATTCTGATTTGTCGGCTGAACTTGACTTGAGGCTTCAGAGAGGCATCAACTCTGGTATTCGCTATGTTTATGGTGTTGGCAGACGTGAGCATATTTCTGCTTATCGTACAAAATTGGGCTGGTTATCTACCTCCAGTAGAAGAAAATATTTTGCATCCTCCTTTCTTTATAAGATGTTCTCTACTAAAGTTCCTTCTTATCTTTATTCTAGATTTATTTGGAATCAATCTGTTAGAACATTGAGGGGTGCTGTGAGGCCATTGACTGTACCACCTGCAACTACTGAATTTTACAATGGTTCGTTCTTGGTCACTTCATCCTTCCTATGGAATGAGCTCCCTGAGTCAATTCGAAATTCACCATCACTTCATTCATTTAAATCTTCAGCATTTACTCATTACCTCTCCTTAGAAAATGGACCTATGCCATCACAATAAAAATAAAAATAAACTGTAACTTAATTATAATCTTTAATTCAAATTATTAAGTTTTTATTATTTTCTTCTGTTTCTGTTTTAATACTGCTTTTACTCAATATTATATTTTATTATTACTTGTATATAACTGTATAAAAATTGTACAATATAATGTACATACAATAAACATATATCTATATCTATATCTATATCTCTCTCTCTTTTAAAGCCCATGCTACTAGATCGGCCCTACCACCGTTAAATTCACTTGAGTTCCACGTGAAAATCCCGTGAGCGTCCAAGTAATAATAACATGGCACCTATAGCATTTTAAGTTAGATGCTATTCTGATTAAATTAACTTCATTTCATGAGAATCTTACATGAACAATCATATAATTTTAACGTGTTAAATTTATCATGAGAAAATAACCTGATTTTTCTCTCCGTGTATATAAAATAAATGACACGGAGAAAACTAATCTGGCTGAAACTGCAGAATATTATTTTCCAATGGAAAAAACGAACCAGTATGTTTTTTGCTTTCTCACAGAGAAAGCATTGTATCGATAAAAGGATTTTTTTTCTATTTTTTCATTAATTTGTACATATTTAGACTCAGTGAGTCGAAACAAGTGGTTTCCAGAAAATGTCTGTGTGTATGTGTGTGTATGTGTGTGTGTGTGTGTGTGTGTGTGTGTGTGTGTGTATGTGAATAATTTTAGTACGCCAATAATATCTCGAAAACTACTCGATGGATTTGCTTCAAATTTTGCATGCAATTTATTTTTTGTCTAACTGGGGAGGAAGCTATTAAAAATTGATCTTCTTAGCTCAGTTTTTTTTTAGAGCCATTTTAATAATTTTAAAAAAATTTTGATTTTTCATTTTTTTGGTATTTTACGTTAACTACTCGAAGAATTCTCTTGAACATTTGTATGGGCATTATTTGCGACTGCCAAAAGAAAAAAAACTTTTACTAACTGGTTTCTTAGCGCACTTTTAATTTTAAAGCGATTTGAAAATTTTGAAAAAAAAATTTTTTCTTCATTTTTCTTTTATTTTATGAAAACCATTCAATGGATTTGCTCCAAAATTTGTATGCAAGTTATTCGCTATTATCTGAGGAAAATTAGCTTTGGGAAACTCATTTCTTCAGCGCAGTTTTAAGTTTAGAGCATTTAAAAATTTTTGAAAAAATGTTTATTTTTCATTTTTTTTATATTACATAAAAACCATGCGGTAGATTTGCTCTAAAATCATTATTCAAATTATTCGTTATTGCCATAATAAAACAAGCTTTGGAAAAGTTATTTTCTTAGAGCAGTTTTAATTTAAGAGGCGGTCGGAACCAAATCGGTGACTTAGTTCGGTGCTTGTAATAAATGCTTATAATAATTTATTCATTTATTAATATGGTAAAAATATAGTCATTTCCTCTAGTCATGTATGTAAAGAATAATTTAAAATAGTGAAAGCCACAAAAGTATACAAAATATTGTTATAAAGCGAAAAATCCCACCTAACAATCGACACGACAGTTTTTTGCATGCGGTATATGTCAAGTCAGTTTGATATTTGTAATAAATGCTTATAATAATTTATTTACTTATTCATATAGTAAAAATATAATCATTTCCTCTAGTCATGTATATAAAGAATAATTTGAAATAGTTGAAGTCATAAAAATATACAAAATACTATCGTAAAGCGAAAAATGTTGACTTGACATATACCGCAAGTCACCAATTTGATTCCGACCGCCTCTTAAGAGAATTTTAAAAATTTTTTAAAAAAATTTTTCTTTTTTTTTGGGTCTTACGTAAACTACTCTAAAAATTTGTTTAAAAATTTGTATAGTTATAATTTGCTACTGTTAAAATAATAAAAATATTAGAAAATTTTGAGAATTTTCATACATATTTTCATTTTTCATTTATCTTCTTTCTTAGCGTGGCTACGATTAGAAATTTCGTGGTCATCGGTCTTTTGAAGTACGATTTTATAAATAAATATTAATGTAAGACAATTTTTTTATATTGAAATCACATTTTAATAAATATATATAAATTCGACGCCTCCTAACCATATAATTCTATTTGAAATAACAGTTCTATAACATTCTTATTTAAAAATATTTCAATATAAGGCTATTTTAATGGGGATTCAATATGATTCCTATTGATGTCGACCGTAAATTAAAAATGCGTTCAATATAATTCTAACTTAATGTTAATTTTCATTTAAATCAGGCTTTACTATATGAATTAGTATTATAATGCACGACTGCTATAGTTAGAATTATATTACACGGCTTTTTCAATTAGAATATTGAACGCATTTTTAATTAGAATTATATAATACGTCGACATCAGTAAGAATTATATTGAATTTCCATTGAAATAGCCGTATATTGAAATATTTTTAATAAGAATTTTATGGAACTGATATTCCAAATAGAATTATATGGCTAGGAGGCGTCGAATTAATGAAACTCAAAGAGTTCTATGAGAAAGTATTCCGCCAAAGCACTTAGCAGTGTTTTTTTATCGAATAGACAACATGGACATAGATATAGACATTTTTTTAAGAACATAGTAAAGAAAGAGCCATTATAAGAACTTGAATAACCAAGAACTGAGACTCTTAAAGAATGATAAATCAAAAATAAAAAGAAGCACGAATTACTGACTTTAATTCAAGCTTTGTTGCATTAAGAGGAGGTCGCGTATCTCTGTCTTTTCTAATCAGAAAATTGAGTTTTTTACAGAAACTAATAACTTTAGCAAAAAAGAGAAAGCCGCATCTTGTATAAAAAAAAAGCAATATTTTCTTTGATAAGAAAGAATTAATTATATTGCTTTGTTTTCAAGAAAACCTTGAAAAACTTAAATCATAGAGGTTAGGGTGGATAATTTGGTTTTTCAAGGTTTTCTTGAGAACGAAGCAATAAAATTAATTTTTTCTCATCAAAGAAAACATTGTTTTTTTTCGATACAAGGTGCGGCTTTCTCTTCATTTTTGCTAAAGTTATTAGTTTTTGTGAAAAAGTCATTTCTTTGATTAGAAAAGGACAGAGATACGCGACCTCCTCTTAAGAAAGCTTTTGTGGTCCCAAATTTACAGGCGATTAAAATATGTTGATGAAATAACATAAAAATTCTATCATATTTCATATGTTAGAAAAATTACGTAAATATGTGGTGATATGTAATTAAAAATAACTCTTACATATCAAGAACTTTCAAGACGTATTTTTTTTTCAAGTAACAAATTTTGTCGTTACTTTATACATTTAAATTAACGCCGTCGAGCTATTGATAGAAAACCAGAAAATGCAATTTTTTTTCAATGTAATTTTCTTAAAACTATATTTTTTTCCTCAAATTTTAATATGTTTTTATACAAAAAATAACAAACTATTGTAATAGGTCAGAATAGGCTATTTTAAATTATTTGTTTTCAATAAATGACATATGCACACATATACATACACACACACCTACAAACACATATACACACATACACATACACACATACTTATACAGACATACACATACACACATACAAATACACACATACACATACACACATACACATACACACATACACATATACACATAGACACACACATACACACATACACTTACACACATACACATGCACAAACATACACATGTGTGTATGTTTGTATGTGTATGTTTGTATGCATATGTGTGTATGCGTATGTGTGTATGTGTATGTGTATGTGTGTATGTGTGTGTGCATGTAGATCTGGGTATGTGTATGTGTGTATGTGTATGTTTGTGTATATGTATGTGTGTATGTGTATGTGTATGTGTGTATGCGTATGTGTGTATGTGTATGTGTGTATGTGTATGTGTATGTGTGTATGTGTATGTGTGTATGTGTATGTGTGTATGTGTATGTGTGTATGTGTATGTGTGTGTGTGTGTGTGTATGTGTATGTGTGTATGTGTATGTGTGTATGTATGTATGTGTGTATGTGTGTATGTGTATGTGTGTATGTGTATGTGTGTGTGTATGTGTATGTATGTATGTGTATGTATGTATGTGCATGTGTGTATTTGTATGTGTGTATGTGCGTATGTGTGTATTTTTATGTGTATGTGTGTATGCGTATGTGTGTATGTGTATGTGTGTATGTGTGTATGTGTATGTGTGTATGCGTATGTGTGTATGTGTATGTGTGTATGTGTGTATGTGTATGTGTGTATGTGTATTCTATATATGAATGTGTATGCGTGTATGTGTATGCGTGAATGAGTATGTGTTTGTGCGTAAAAGTGTATGTGTTTGTGTGTATGTGTATGCGTGTATGTGCATGTGTGTATGTGTATGTGTATATGCGTATGTTTGCATTTGTATGTGTATATGTGTATGTGTGTAGGTGTATGTGTGTATGTGTATGTGTGTATGTGTATGTATGTATGTGTATGTGTGTATGTTCATTTGTGTATGTGTATGTGTGTATGTGTATGTGTGTATGTGTATGTGTATGTGTGTATGTATATGTGTGTATATGCATGTGTGTATGTGTATGTTTCTATGTGTGTAGGTGTATGTGTCTGTATATGTATGTGTGTTCATGTGTATGTGTGAATGTGTATGTGCAAGTTTGAAAGTGTATATGTGTATGGTTATGTTTGCATGTGTATGTGCGTTTGCGTATGTGGGTATGTGTATGTCTGTATGTGTATGTATACGTGTATGTGTGTATGTGTGTGTACGTGTATGAGTATGTGTCTATGTGTATGTGTGTAGGTGTGTAGGTATATCTGTGTTAGTATGTATGTGTATGTGTGTATATGTATGTGTTTTCGTGTATTTGAGTATGTGTGTGTATATGTATGTGTATGTTTATGTGTATGTGTGTATGTGTATGTGTATGCGTGTATGAGTGAATGTGTGTATTTGTGTATGTGTGTATGTGTATGTGCGAATTTGCGTATGTGTGTATATGTATGTGTATGTGTGTATTTGTATGTGTGTATGTGTATGTCTGTATAAGTATGTGTGTATGTGTATGTGTGTATATGTGTTTGTAGGTGTGTGTGTATGTATATGTGTGCATATGTCATTTATTGAAAACAAATAATTTAAAATATTAAAAATAAAAAAAAACTTTTTAATGTACTACGTTTTTATAATGAACTAAAAAGTATAAAATAATGTGTAATAAAATGAGAAATGAATACTGATTTAAAATAAAAAAAACGTGGGGCGCATGTTTATTATTATGTATTGTATGCGCCCCACGTTTTTTTTATTTCAAATCAGTATTCATTTCTCATTTTATTACACATTATTTTATACTTTTTAGTTCATTATAAAAACGTAGTACATTAAAAAGTTTTTTTTTATTTTTAATATTATTTTATACTTTTTAGTTCATTATAAAAACGTAGTACATTAAAAAGTTTTTTTTTATTTTTAATATTATTTTATACTTTTTAGTTCAATTAAAAAACGTGGTAGATTGAAAATTTTTTTTTTATTTAGATATTATCTTATACATTTTGGTATTATTATTATTATTATTAATATTATTTATCGTGTTGTCCAACAGTGCATATTATATAGCATATATATTGTTATCAAGGGACTAAAACGTGTTTCATCTATTTTTTTAGAGAACACGTAATCGCATGCTGAGTTTCCCGCCATTTTGACGATAATGACGCTATTAGAAATTCAACCAAAATTTATTGTTTTATGCATTGATAGACCATAAAATGAATAAAATACAGTCTCAAATTTTATATGTACAATACAAAATGCTGTAATTTATGTCTAATTGCAATATGAGAAGTTAAAGAATTTTAAAAATTTTCGAAGATGGTTAGACACTAATGTTAAAAGTATATCTATATATAAAATCTTCAGAATTTCAATTTTTACAATATCTCCGTATATAATTGTATTAATATATTTTTCGGTGGGAATATATATTTAATTATATTATCCAACAATGCATGCAAAAATATAATATTGAATATATTAATATATTAATATATTTGATATATTAATATATTAATATATTAATATATTTGATATATTAATATATTAACATATTTGATATATAAATATATTAATATATTACTATATTAATATATTACTATATTTGATATATTAATATATTAATATATTACTATATTAATATATTACTATATTTGATATATTAATATATTAATATATTAATATATTAATATATTAAAAGAAGATTTTTAAAATTTTCGAAGATGTTTAGACACTAATGTTAAAAGTGTATCTATATATAAAATCTTCAAATCTTCAATTTTGCCAACATCTCCGTATATGATTGAATATATTAATATATTGTTCGGTAGATATATATATTTTTTTTATAATATTGCATTGTCATCCAGTTCCGAGCTATATTTAAAATTTCAAGTCTCTAGCTCATCAGGAAGTTAGTTTACAATCGGTTGCAAAATTCGTACCGAACAGACAGACAGACAGACAGACAGACAGACAGACAGACACCAAAGCGAGTTAATAAAAAAAAAAAAAAAAAAAAAAAAAAAAAAAAAAAGACACCAAAGCGAGTTAATAAAAAACGTAGTAACGTAGTAATAACGTAGTAAAATAGCCTATTCTGACCTATTACAATAGTTTGTTATTTTTTGTATAAAAACATATTAAAATTTGAGGAAAAAAATATAGTTTTAAGAAAATTACATTGAAAAAAAATTGCATTTTCTGGTTTTCTATCAATAGCTCGACGGCGTTAATTTAAATGTATAAAGTAACGACAAAATTTGTTACTTGAAAAAAAAATACGTCTTGAAAGTTCTTGATATGTAAGAGTTATTTTTAATTACATATCACCACATATTTACGTAATTTTTCTAACATATGAAATATGATAGAATTTTTATGTTATTTCATCAACATATTTTAATCGCCTGTAAATTTGGGACCACAAAAGCTTTCTTAAGAGGAGGTCGCGTATCTCTGTCCTTTTCTAATCAAAGAAATGACTTTTTCACAAAAACTAATAACTTTAGCAAAAAATGAAGAGAAAGCCGCACCTTGTATCGAAAAAAACAATGTTTTCTTTGATGAGAAAAAATTAATTTTATTGCTTCGTTCTCAAGAAAACCTTGAAAAACCAAATTATCCACCCTAACCTCTATGATTTAAGTTTTTCAAGGTTTTCTTGAAAACAAAGCAATATAATTAATTCTTTCTTATCAAAGAAAATATTGCTTTTTTTTTATACAAGATGCGGCTTTCTCTTCATTTTTTGCTAAAGTTATTAGTTTCTGTAAAAAACTCAATTTTCTGATTAGAAAAAGACAGAGATACGCGACCTCCTCTTAATGCAACAAAGCTTGAATTAAAGTCAGTAATTCGTGCTTCTTTTTATTTTTGATTTATCATTCTTTAAGAGTCTCAGTTCTTGGTTATTCAAGTTCTTATAATGGCTCTTTCTTTACTATGTTCTTAAAAAAATGTCTATATCTATGTCCATGTTGTCTATTCGATAAAAAAACACTGCTAAGTGCTTTGGCGGAATACTTTCTCATAGAACTCTTTGAGTTTCATTAATTCGACGCCTCCTAGCCATATAATTCTATTTGGAATATCAGTTCCATAAAATTCTTATTAAAAATATTTCAATATACGGCTATTTCAATGGAAATTCAATATAATTCTTACTGATGTCGACGTATTATATAATTCTAATTAAAAATGCGTTCAATATTCTAATTGAAAAAGCCGTGTAATATAATTCTAACTATAGCAGTCGTGCATTATAATACTAATTCATATAGTAAAGCCTGATTTAAATGAAAATTAACATTAAGTTAGAATTATATTGAACGCATTTTTAATTTACGGTCGACATCAATAGGAATCATATTGAATCCCCATTAAAATAGCCTTATATTGAAATATTTTTAAATAAGAATGTTATAGAACTGTTATTTCAAATAGAATTATATGGTTAGGAGGCGTCGAATTTATATATATTTATTAAAATGTGATTTCAATATAAAAAATTGTCTTACATTAATATTTATTTATAAAATCGTACTTCAAAAGACCGATGACCACGAAATTTCTAATCGTAGCCACGCTAAGAAAGAAGATAAATGAAAAATGAAAATATGTATGAAAATTCTCAAAATTTTCTAATATTTTTATTATTTTAACAGTAGCAAATTATAACTATACAAATTTTTAAACAAATTTTTAGAGTAGTTTACGTAAGACCCAAAAAAAAAGAAAAATTTTTTTAAAAAATTTTTAAAATTCTCTTAAGAGGCGGTCGGAATCAAATTGGTGACTTGCGGTATATGTCAAGTCAACATTTTTCGCTTTACGATAGTATTTTGTATATTTTTATGACTTCAACTATTTCAAATTATTCTTTATATACATGACTAGAGGAAATGATTATATTTTTACTATATGAATAAGTAAATAAATTATTATAAGCATTTATTACAAATATCAAACTGACTTGACATATACCGCATGCAAAAAACTGTCGTGTCGATTGTTAGGTGGGATTTTTCGCTTTATAACAATATTTTGTATACTTTTGTGGCTTTCACTATTTTAAATTATTCTTTACATACATGACTAGAGGAAATGACTATATTTTTACCATATTAATAAATGAATAAATTATTATAAGCATTTATTACAAGCACCGAACTAAGTCACCGATTTGGTTCCGACCGCCTCTTAAATTAAAACTGCTCTAAGAAAATAACTTTTCCAAAGCTTGTTTTATTATGGCAATAACGAATAATTTGAATAATGATTTTAGAGCAAATCTACCGCATGGTTTTTATGTAATATAAAAAAAAATGAAAAATAAACATTTTTTCAAAAATTTTTTAAATGCTCTAAACTTAAAACTGCGCTGAAGAAATGAGTTTCCCAAAGCTAATTTTCCTCAGATAATAGCGAATAACTTGCATACAAATTTTGGAGCAAATCCATTGAATGGTTTTCATAAAATAAAAGAAAAATGAAGAAAAAATTTTTTTTTCAAAATTTTCAAATCGTTTTAAAATTAAAAGTGCGCTAAGAAACCAGTTAGTAAAAGTTTTTTTTCTTTTGGCAGTCGCAAATAATGCCCATACAAATGTTCAAGAGAATTCTTCGAGTAGTTAACGTAAAATACCAAAAAAATGAAAAATCAAAATTTTTTTAAAATTATTAAAATGGCTCTAAAAAAAAACTGAGCTAAGAAGATCAATTTTTAATAGCTTCCTCCCCAGTTAGACAAAAAATAAATTGCATGCAAAATTTGAAGCAAATCCATCGAGTAGTTCTCGAGATATTATTGGCGTACTAAAATTATTCACATACACACACACACACACACACACACACACACACACACACACACACACATACACACAGACATTTTCTGGAAACCACTTGTTTCGACTCACTGAGTCTAAATATGTACAAATTAATGAAAAAATAGAAAAAAAATCCTTTTATCGATACAATGCTTTCTCTGTGAGAAAGCAAAAAACATACTGGTTCGTTTTTTCCATTGGAAAATAATATTCTGCAGTTTCAGCCAGATTAGTTTTCTGGAGGTGAGGTGCTCTCCGTGTCATTTATTTTTTATAGAACTTCAATTCTCTTGAAGTAATTAATTTATCATTTTTTTCTCTAAGGCTTTAACATAAGATTGGTTTAAACCTTTCAATTTTGCATCTTTAAATAATATTGTTTTTTATTTTCTGAAATTCTGACTACATTATTTTTATAATATCATTTGTCATAATTATGTTTATTATTTTCGTAATTTGGTTGATCTGCCAATTTTTTATTATAATTATTTTTCATAGATTCTTAATCGCTTCCCATGATATTATTCTGACATAATTTGTTTTCACTGTTATAATAAAATCTTTTATTTTTTAAATTTTAGTTTTTGTACTTTTTGTAATTTTCATAATTTTCATTTATTTTTTATCCTTTTAAAAATGCTTCCTTGATTTTGAACTTATAGTATTTTAGGATTTTATTTTTTTCCTTTTTTTCATATATTTGTTTTTTCCGCTGTATCAGCCTCCGTCCCCTTCGATGCCCCTCTATCCTGCTCCACCACTGTGCGACCCACTCCACATCTACGTTTTCCTCTCCGTAAAATCAACTCGAATTCGTGTTTTATACATTATTTTTGAAATTTTTAGCGCCTTTATTTCACTTTGCTTTTATCCTTCCCACTCCATTTATCTCCGCTTCTCTCCTAACTACTCCACATCCCCCCGATGAATATTTTAATTCTTCATTTTCATTTTGATCTTTACACCCCTCCGTATATTTATTTGTAAAATATCGTTTTTTTTTTAATTTTACTCTGCATACCCCTCCGTATATCCTTCCACTATTATATTCAATGATTGTTCAATCAAGCTAATGAATGCCTACCCCTTCATATACCCCTCCGCATAACTTTTTACAAAAACATTGTAATTTTCATATTGTTCGCTTGCTACACCCCTCCGTATCTACTCCGCATAATCCTACTCATACTTTTCGCAAAGCTGATTGTATAATTTGAGATGCTTTCATGATGTCAAGATAAGCTTCGAAAATTGTTAACAGGATATCAAAAAATGTATGTGATAATAATTTGCTATTTGGAGGTGATTCGATAGTACTAGGGGGTGATTCAAATTTTACCAGTTGGAAAAAAGGGATTCGAGATACAATAATTAAAGAAACTATAAAATATATACATTGTTGGTCATTATTTAACATTTTAAGTTTAAAAGTAAATAAACGATTTCAGAATGGAAAATTTTTTAAATCATTACTAAAAATTTGACAAAAGCAAAATGAATATATTTGAAATACTAAAGGAATCCAAGATTGTTGATGTATATACAACAATTTATGAGAATATTGATGATTCACATACTGAAAACAAAGTTATTTAGGCTGCCTATAACAATGATGTAAATGAATTAAACAATAAAATATTAAAATTACTTGATGATAAAATTATAACATATTTTTGCATAAACTATGCTTCAGATAAAAGAGTTGATGAAACAGATGAAAACATCCATTTAAATTATCCTACCGAAACGTTAAATGAAATTTGAGATGGACTTTTACCTTATGAATTAAATAAAAAAATTTATGCTGTCGTTATGTTAATTAGAAATTTAAGCATAAACGATGGTTTGTGTAACGGCACAAGATTAAAAATAACTAAATTATCTAAATATAATATAGAAGTCGAAATCATAACAGGTGAAAAAGTTAGAAATAAAGTTTCCATTTTTCAAATCACGTCAAATACTGGAAATTCTTTTCTACTATTTGATTTGTACAATTTCCAATAGTATTAGCATTCACAATAACAATCAACAAGCCGCAAGGTCAAAGTTTTGATAAAATAGGTTTATATATTAAACATCCATTATTTCCTCACAGGAAATTATGTGGCTCTCTTAAGATGTGAAAATCTAAATGAAATTTTTATACAAAATAATTCAAAAAATTTACAATTAATACCAAATAATTTTTGGACAGAAGTTTTTGAGAATGGAAATTTTTAAATTAAATAAATTTCAAAAGAATTAAATTTTATTCGTTATTATAGTCAAATAAACAAAAAGTATTTATTGATTTAAAATTATTTTTACAGATAAATGAAGGTTCTACCCGGGTAAGATAGGTGATTTGGTTTCGGAAGCTTAGAGCTCGAGAAGCTTATTAAATGGCAATGTTGTTAGGGTTGCCATCTTTGTACGTTATCGTACGTTATTTAAAAAAAGAAAATAAGATATTATTTGTATTTTTGCATTAAAAAAACGTATGTTGATAAAAAAAAAGCGTTTTGTTGAAGCAACCTAAAATAATATATAGTGGTGTACGTTTCTGTTTTTTAAAATTTCAACTAAAATCAGTAAAATATAATATATACAATTATACTAGCGTACTTTATATTAACGTACGGGTGGCAACCCTAAATGTTGTATATCGTGATTACTTTGCTATTACATAATCCCATGCATATTTTTTTTATAGCGATTCGAATGCATCATCGAAAATTCAGGCTTCTAGATGTGGCAAAAAAATATTTTTTTTCAATAATTAAATCCTTAAAAAATTTGAAACACGCATGGTCAGATAATGGACAATTAATTATTATGCGAAACACAATTCATAATTTTAAGTTTTCTTACGATTATGAAAAAATTAAAGAAATTTAATTTTGAGATACACGTAGAATAAAATAGTATGAACGGTGAGGGTACATACAAAACTTTGAAATCGGTACTGTACTTTGAGGTTTTAAAACATAATAATCAAGATTCAAATTATTAAATTTTAACTTTTTATAATTTATTAGAACAAAATAAATAATTTGCAATTAATTTAAATAAATGAAATATAAATAAAATAATTGGTTATTGCGATATAATCAAAGTGCATATGAGGAACATAAGTTTTACATATGAATTATAATCAATAAATGTAAAAATTAGAATAGTCATACTAGAAAAAGAAAACATTAAAACAATTCGATATTTACTGAGTGATGTTTAATTGATCTATGAACAAATTATTAGTTATTGCTTGAGACTTTTATTAAAAAATAATATTATTAATCAGTAGATTTAATAGTCCATCAAGCTTTAAAATTCTATTCACAAATAACACGGTAATAGTTATGTAGTTGAACAATATTAAGAGAATGTAAAATAGACACTACACCTGAGTCCATAAATATTGATTGCCTTATCATTTTATTGCGAAATTTCAAAAAAAGAAATGCTTTGACTTATAATATGTTCAGTCAATGGAAATATATTCTATGATAATTCTTTTTGTGGGATTTTAAAATAACATCTTACTGAATGATTTCATGAATCCGCTCATTTTTATAAGTTAATTTTTAGATGTCAGGAAAAGAATTACCATAGAACATGTTCTTATCGACTGTACCATGAAGATTATTCAGTGAAAGAAGGATGCTTATGAGATAATTTGTAAAATCTTAACATAAACAACTTTTTTTTTTAACTATCAGGAAATTTATTAAGCCATAAAATTTAAAATAAATTAGTTCAGTTTAAACTGGTAAGAACAAAAAAAGTTTGATGATTCTACTATTTGTTCCAAATGCCTAACAAAATCATGATTTTTCCACTTAGTTTTATAATTTTTATCGTTTGCTTTTATTATCCCTTTGTTTTCCCAAAATGATTATTTTTTTAAATTTTTCTCTTGGCGCTTGGCTTTGCGCTCAGCGACATCATCGGGTGTATGTTACTGTAGTTATTGCATTTTCGTAGGCATTCTCCTTTATAAATAAATTTATTCGTCAGTTATTGAGAATTTTTAGTTTCAATATTATATATTGAAATTTCTCGATTGTATACCAGAAATCCACAATTCTTAAAAATTAATATATAAATTTATTCAATAATTTAACCAAATGATTTTTATGATACATACTACAAGCTAAAGCATTTCTTTTTTTAAATTTTTTTAATAAACTAAAAAGATAAATATTTATGGGTAAAATTCAAAAAGTTATCAAAATCATGTTTTTTAAAAACTAAAAAAAAATTCCTAAATTTTACTTGATATTTTTTAATATGTTTATCAATATTATAAATAAGAAGAAAACAATAATGGGCGAGCTGTATTTCAATTTTGGAAATATAACATGTGTAAATGTAAATAAACTTAGAAAGTGTGACACTAGGACATTTTTTTTCTTTTGTATGCATTAAAAGTGATCACTTGGTGAGTAATATATATAATAACAAATATATTTCACAGTCAATTTAAAGCTCTTAAAGCCTACTTTCTTTCCCGTAGTCCAAATCCTAACTAAATTTTTTTTTCGTTCAGAAAATCAGCGTTACACGAAGACATTAGAAAAGGTACGTTCTTTTATGGTTTGATTTAAATATATTTTCTCACCATGTATAAAACCTTTTACATTAATAACTCTTTTAATTACTAAAATACATATTAATGTTTATATTCGACGATATTTAGCTCTAATTATTTGACTTCTTAAATGATTTTCACGATAAACTATTAAAAGTGTGACATGAGGACAAAAAAATTGTCGTAACTTTGACGTCAGTTTTGAATAAATTTTATTAAGTTATTGTATTTCTACACCAAACCATTAGATTCTTTATTTAAAAATCTTCAAAAATCATTACAGTAAAATTTTAATAACTATGTATTTAGATACTTTTTATTTTGAAAACAAAATACTTGTACGCTCCGGACGCGTGACACGAGGACATTTTCGTTTATTTTTCTTATTTATTCCTTTGGATTAATCATTTAATCAAAGTTTTAATGGTTGAACAATTTGATTAGGATTGTTACTAGCTAACTGTTGGGTTTAGACACGTACATATTATTTACATAAAAAGTTATCATGTATAAACACCTATTTTCAATTTTTTTGAATTTAATCCTTATAAGTACAGGTGGAATATTCCTTTAACATCACCTTGACATAAGTATCATTTAATTTTTGGCGAGTTTCGCGTGTTTAAGAAAAATCATAAAAAGGTTGCTGAAAGTATAATTTTAACTGATTGAGAGGAGACTTCTTAAATAATTTATGAAATTTCTCAACGCATATTCGTTAAGATTTCCACTAAAAAAACTATTAATATAATTACCAAAAAATTTCTGAATGTTAGAATGGATGCCAAGTTTTTTGGCAAGATAAAAATGGTTATTTTCACACGTATTGTTAGTCCGGATTGGATTCTGATGGACAGATATCACTTTGGCCAAAGGTAGTCACGGTGTCCTTAAGATTAAAAATATTTAAGAGGAGGCCGAACTATCTGTCTTTGTCTAATAGAGTTTTTCATCATTTATATAAAAACCATCCGTTGTATCAAGAAAAAAATAGTAGCCCCCGCTAGATATTAGTATAATAAGTAAATTTTGTAATAACAATCAAATTATTTTTCTCAATATTGAGAAAAATAAAATCATCAAACCCTTATAAAAAATTATCGTCTGTTTGATCGTTAAGAGACTGCAGTACAATGACACAGATACCTGTTTTATCGACTCTATTTAAAATTTATTTTTTATAAAAACTAGTTACTGGAGGAAGGAATTAAGAGATGGTTTCGATGCGTATAATGAATAGCAATATTTTCTCTGATGAGAATAAATTAATTTTATCGCTTTGTTTTCTAGGAAAGTTGGAATAATTATAAAATCGTATTTTCTGCCTCTAATCTCTAATTTTATAAGTTATTCAAACTTTTGCTAAGGGCAGAAATGAAACCATCTCTTCATTTCTGCCTTTACCTACTAGTTTTTGGAAAAAAAATAATTTTGTAATTAGAAAAGATCAGAGAGATATGGCGGCCTCTTAACAGTTTTTCTGTTTGCGATTGGTCGAAATAGAAAAAGTTTTATTTCCACTAGTGAAAAATTGTATTTCGGGTAAATTGATGTAAAATACACAAATAGCGTGTAAATGATTTACGAATATTCTCTGTTATTAAAACACAGTTTTTTCATTCGCATGTTTTATATAAAATGTGTATAACCAAGCGTAAATGTATAGTGAATTAAACTGCATAAGATCTACACGAAATATAAATTTAGTAGATTGTCTGTTCTTAAACACATAAATCATCGACATGTATGGATTGTCAACATGTAGATCATTTGTAACGATAAGGTACCATGTTTGATAAATTACCTAATGTATCACCCAAATTTTTGTAATTTTTGGATATTATCCGTTTGAGCCAGCTAATCTATTAAATTATTTATGTGCATAATACTTTCATTTATTCTATCAATTGGTAGATACACTAACGCATATGCGGCCTCTAAAATATATTATGCTGTATATTTATATCTAAGCTGTTCCATTTTTAACAACTGCTTAAAATTTTCAAAATTAAATTTATATGTCAATAAAAAAGTGGGTATTCCATAAAAATCATGTATGCGTTACAAAAAAGTATGTTGTACAATAAGATCACAAAATAACCTTTAGATAAAGTTTAATTTCTAGTAACTAGTAGTTGGAAAGTTCCTTTACAATCCTAAACTACTAACTTTTAATGATGATCATAAGCTATTATTCGATGAACCTTTTGTAATATTATAACAAACTTTATAATATTATCTTTTAAATGGTAAAGATTTGTTAGCCCTTTTTCTTGACGTTGACTCCGATTATGATAATGTCAACAGTGACGTCCTATTAGTAAAACTAGCATCAATCGGATGTTTAGAATCTCTAGTTAAATTCATCAAATTTATCACACACAGAAGAACTATCTTTTCTAATACTCTTAAAGATGAATTTAGATACACACTGAGAAAAAAACATAGTTGACTTTACTACGTTCAGATTAATGATATTTACTAACGTATTGTTTCTGTCGTTTACTACAGCAACCTAGTAAATGCAACTAGATTCTTTGGTCGGCATTCAGTAGCACATGATGAATAGATCTTAACCTCAAAATCTATATAATATATATTATTATTAATTTGCATATTTACAAACGAAAGTAGATGAAATAAGAATATTTAATTATAATAAAAGCCTAGAAGACTCAAAAGGAGACTTTAAAGTCTTAAAACTTCGGTTAGTATATCTTGAAAAAAGTAAATAAAATACTAATAAAGTCTGTAGAAATTCCTACTACGTTCAATCTAGTAAATGCTACTAATATAAACGGTTAATTTGACTATATATTGAATACTAGAGTAACATGGTTATCGTTACTAGAGAACGCAATAAAGCCAACTATGTTTTTTTCTCAGTGCAGTTGTAAAAGAGTACCCCAAGGTGATGTACTAGTCCACTCTTATACCTTATTTACATTAAGGATATCACTGTTGGCGTTCCCAAAAGGGTTATAGTCATACAAGAAAAAAGTGTTTACATTCACTTTAACAATAGAGGCATAGCGCCGGGTGATACAGTAATTGAAGTCAATATCTAAATAAGATCTAGTGAGTCAACCCACTTTCTGGGTATAACTTTTGACTATTAATGAACTTCGCTGCTCATGTAAATAAGTTAAAACATGAGTGTAGCAAGAGGGCAAACATTATAAAATTTTCATGCGACTTGAAATGGGGAGTCTACCCCACTACCTTGTTTATCTTATATAAAAGTTTTGTTTGCTTTTTAATTAATTATGGAAGCTACATATTTTTCTCTGAAAATAAAAACCTAGCAGACTCCCTGGAAAAAATTTAATATAGTTTCATTAAAACAATTATGGGCTACCGCAAGACATCACCTACAAATATTATATTGGCAGAGTCAAAACTTCAGTCAATTTCGGAGGAAACTAAATTTCTCTGCTATTGCTATCTAGTGAAGGTTTTATTCAACTCTAATTTACTGATCACAAATATTAATAATGCTTTATTTAAAAACACAAGGGATGTCAACTTTGAGAACACAGATTCTCGATTATTAAACTATTGCATTAATAATGTCATTAACCTAAACATTAAAACATAAAAACTTTTCGCTTTATTGTTTTGACTATAAAATTTTCACTACTAGCATAAATTTTAATCACGAATTAGGTAGTAGTCTAAAAATAAACTCTCAACTTAACGAACATGTAAATAATTTTGTAAAGCAAACTAACTGAATTGCGATATTTGCGACAGGTGGTAGTAAGGGTTTAGATAGGTCAGTGAGATCTGCCTGTTACATTCCAGCTGAAAATATCAATTCTGGATTTTCATTCAAACCTTTAGCCTCAGTGTTCACAGCTAAGTGTGCAGCAATTCTCAAAGCATTACAATTTATCAGCCATAGTGACAATGTGAACTTTTTCATTATAACTGATTCGCTTAGCGCTTTTCAAGCATTAAACTTAGTCAAACTAATAAAAAAAATTACTACATTTATAAAATTAAAGAACTATTTGTAGCTATAGTGATAGGCAACCCTTCCAAGACCATTAACTTCGTCTGGGTTCCATTGCACATAAGGATCGTGGGAAATGAGGCTGCTAATTTATTCGCAAAAAATTTTGCCAAGAAAGAACAAAATATTTCACTTCACATTCCTTTCACAGATTTTCACCACAAATTTAAAATTAACTTTCTGTAAAATACAAATGAAGTCTGTCTAAATTGTGATGCCCTAAGCGTTCTGAAATTATTTTTATATATTTTTTTTTCCAGAGTTTTTAGAAAAAAGGTTTAAGATGGTATTGAAAAATTAAACAGTAAAATTAATTCACTCGAAAATAAAAACAAAGAATTAACTAAAGAAAATGATAAATTAAAAGATATCTGAGATGGAATGATCAAGCGTTCAGACGATAATTCCGGCTTAACTGCGTTGAAAAAATATTGCTTGGAGCAAATTGATGATGCTGCGTCTAAAAATGGAAAGAACATTAAAAAGCTCGAAATCAGAATTGAAAATATCAGTCATATGACCCCTGACCGTACTAGTACGCCGATTCATAAAGTGACGCACAAAATAAATATTGATTTACCTAAATTCAAAGGGCTAGATACAGAAAGCCCAATAAAATTCTTGCACGAGTTAAATAAATACGTAGAATTCGTGGAGCCAAATTTACACGAATTAATATGTATTATTTCGCAGACTCTTGAGGACTCAGCGAAAAACTGGTGATTCCTTGAGCAAGATCATATTGAAGATTTTAACGATTTTTTAAATTGATTTTAACAAAGGTACTGGAATTCCAGTATTCAGCGCACCGCGAGGCGTAAGGTCGAATTCGGTAGATACACACCCGCAGGAAAGTTGACACGCCTTGATTTCGCGATTAAAATGTTCGGTTTAGCAGAAGAACTAGAAATTGACGAAACCGAGCAAGATTTCATCAAGCGAATAACCGATCATTACAACCGAGTAGCAAGACATGCGATTATTGGTAGAAATGTCAAAGAAAAAGCAGAATTATTTAAAATATTAGCCGATTTCGATGACGACGATAAAAAGGAAAAGGTTAAAACTTTCTTGTTAAATAAACCGGTACTCAATCAAAAAATGGATAAAAAGCCAGGCGTATACAATAAGCCCTGACAATCAAAGAACGCAAATACGTTGCAAGCTTCGGGAATAAAAAAAATCCTAGCAAAAGAGAATCAACTGCGAATAAAGAAAAAACTAATGTGGATTCGCGTAATAATAATCAAAAGGATAATGATGTCCTTGAAGATTTATTAAATATTAATCAAAAAGATACGCCAATACCAAGCAAATGTACTATCTTGGGAAACGCAAAGTAGTTGCACCTCGTTTCTCGGGTAAAAAATTAAATTCATTGCGTGGTGCAGCTAAAAAAAATAAAAAAAATAAAACTAAGTTAAGTTAAAATAAAAAATTCATAAAATTAAAAAAACCCCATTATGATTCAACTAAATTGAACGAAAAACTACCAAACGAAAACATAATTGCTTCGATTTCAAATGATCCTCACAAAAATCTGTTATATGATATAAATCCGGAAGTATCAAATGCAAACGTCATACACTGTCCGAAAAAAACCATCAAAATAGAAAACGTTCTTACTTAAGTTTTAAGAGATGTCGAAAGCGAGATAACGTGCATTTCCGAAGAATATTATTATTCTAACTCAAATAAATGTAAAGACAAGCCAACTCTACCAATAAGCGGTAAAATCATTAAAGGTGCTACCGGAGCAAAATCCACGTGTTTAAAATTTCAAGTTCAATCAAAAGTAAAATTCGGTACTTTAGAAAAAGAACTAATATTTATTATAGTTCCTAAACTTGTAAAGCAATGCATTTTAGGCTACGACTCGCAAAAAGCTCTTAAAATAATAATAAACACGGTAACCGAAGAAATACTCTTTGAAATCAATGGTATCGATGGAATCATCAAGTACACAGATGTAAAATTCAATTTAAAAGAATTTACCTCTCTGTGTATACAGGAATCTTATAAAGATTACTTTGAAAATGAAAAAGCTTTAAAGCTCTTAAAAAGCTTTAATAATCTAAATAGTAATAAAAACTTCACTAACGATTATTATTAGTACGAGCTTTCCTTAAAGGAAATCGACGAGAAAATATACTTATGTGTAAATCTAAATGATGCACAGAAAGAAAAATTAAAACAAATAGTTCTTATATCAATCCAATAGTTGTAGTAAAAAAGAATGATGACTCTATCAGATTATGCTTAGATGCTCGTAAGTTAAATGAGCGATTTAGCGACGATTATGAGGCTTCTCCTGGCACTAAAGAAGTTTTTCAAAGGTGCATTAATAGTAAATGCATGACAATACTCGATCTTACCAACAGCTATTGGCAAATCGAGCTTGCAGAAGAAAGCAAGAAATTTACAGCTGTCAAATGCGATAATCACGTTTACGAATTTAACGTCGCAGCTTTCGGTATTAAGACGAGCAGTGCTGCTTTAATACATGGCCTAGGTGAAGCTATTTTAAGCTTAGATGATTTTATACCAGTATTCGTTGATGATTTACAAGTAAAGTCAATAAATTTTGACGAACACTTGGTGCTCTTAAGAACGCTATTCCAGCGTTTACTCAAGCACAACTTGCACTAAAATTTTAGAAAATCTAAATTTATAAGCCATCAAGTTGAGTTTCTCGGGCATATAATATCTGCTGAAGATTAACGCCCGATCCAAACAAAATAAAATCAATAAAAAACTTTCGAAAACTACGAAATATTAAAGAATTGCAAAACTTTCTTAATTTCATGAATTTTTATACGAAGTTCATAAATAATTTTTCCAAAAGTGCTAAGCCTTTAATAGATTTATTAAAAATGGGCAAAAAATATGAATGGCTTAAAGAACACGACCAAGCATTCATAAATATAAAAAACCTCTTTGATGAAAATATAATCTTGAAATTTGCAGATCCTAAGCGTCCTTATTTTAAGTACAGACGCGAGCAATTATGCTATATCAGGCGTACTTTCGCAACTTAACGATGACGGCGAAGAAAAAATAATTTACTTCATAAGTTGCACGTTAAATTGCAGTGAAAGCTTTTATTTCACTACAGAAAAAGAGCTTTTAGCGATAGTATGGTCGCTAGAAAAACTTGATTCTTACTTGCAAGGAGCTTTAAAGATTATCGTGAGAATTGATCACGAAGCATTCGCATTTTTGGGTAGCAGCAAGTATAATAATGCTCAACTATGCAGATGAATAGTTGCAATCCAAGATTTTAATATCTATCCTGAGTATTAACCAGGAAAGAAGAACGCAGTCACCGACTACTTAAGTCGCATTATCCACCCTGAAAGCATGAAAAATGACGCTGAAATGATAATAGCCGCGTTAAAAACAATGAGATTTAGCAAAGAGTTAATTAACAATCTGAAAAACTTAAAAGATTTGCAATTAACGGAAGATTATATTGTAAAAATAATTAGTAAGGTCAAAGCAAATGAAAAAAATTCCAAAAAGCGCTATGTGATTGAAAACGATTTAATTTGTAAAAATACACTTAATAGATTAAAATTAATGTTATCGGATATCGTCTTAAAAAAGCTCTTGTTGGAGATTCATGAAGTTTACGGTCACGTAGGGCCTAAAAAAGTTTACAAAATGATTTACAAACACTTTTTTGCGCCTAAAATGCGTAAAAAAGTGCGCTTATTCTTGAAAAACTGCGATACGTGTCAAAGAACTAAGCACTTAACTATTAAATACGAAGAGCTTTTTCAACCGATACTCGTAGAAAAGCCTAACGATTCACTCTTGATAGATTTTTACGGGCCTTTGCCGACGTCAACGAGGCGCGTAATAGTATATTACGATACATGTGACTTAAGTGGCCCATTATTGCATGACGTGAAGTTATCGCCCAAGCGTAGCGAGAGCGATAATCACGTCGTGCAATGGGCCACTTAAGTCTCAAGTATCGTATACTATTTTATAGCACAAGTGTGATAAATCCGCCGCATTACATGAGTACTCTTAAAAATCAATAATTAACAAAAACTATGCACTCCACGAATGATAATTCGTAAAATAAAAACGAAAATTGTAAAAGAGCAAATACTAGGCATTCCGTGAATTATAAATCGAGAAAGGAAAGCAAAAACTATAAATAAAAAAAATTTTAACATGATAAATCAAAACAGAAAAAAATAAAACTATGATTTCAAATATATGCTTAAATCGTATAATAATGATAATACAATAATACTACCTCTTCGTTTCATATGTTACACTGGCTTTAACTTTAGTTTTACTCGTATCTCACTTTATTGTTGTTATTTAATTTAAAAAGTGTACCGATACATTGGTGGGGTTACGGAACTGCACTTCAGCCGATCGACGAAGTTAAGCAGCATTGGGCGCGGTTATTACTTGGATGGGTGACCGCTGCCTATGTAACTTCGTCGGTCGATTAGGTGTTTTTTCTTTATCAACAATGTGTGTATAGGTAAAAGATAAATGTTTTCGGTGTTTAAACTAACGGAATGTGACATAAACACCGAAAACAATTTTCGATTACTGGGTGATTTTAGAGCAGATTTCGGCCTGAGGTAGAGATCTGACTGATAAAAAGTTTCGCTCGGAAGACTCGCAATTGTCAATAGCCACAGATTTCTCATGAAAATTAATAGTAACTCATTATTGTATAGCATGAAGTTTGCCAAACATGGTGTGCAATAATAGGCTACTTAGTTTACAGGCAGTTGTGTGTCTAAATGCGGATTTAGGATACAGTATGCTATAAAATTCATTTTATCGACAATAGACGTTTTTTCTAAATACGTGGTTTTTTATCGCTTAAAATGAGTGAACACGCTATCAGTTATTAGAAAAATCTTCAACGATTACGTCAAAAATTACGGTAAACCGAAAGCTATAACTGCTGATCACGGCAGGCAATTCGAATCCAAAAAATGGATTAAAAGATTAAATGAAGAAAAAATAAAGCCAATTTTCTCTTCAATAGGACACCTTCAAAGCAACGTGGTAGAGCGTGTGCATCGTGAGCTCGGTTGTTTTTTTTCGCACTTTCGTAGGCGAAAAGCATACGAGCTGGATGAAATATGTTGATTTAATTCAACAAATCATCAACGAAGCGCACCACGAGACGACGACATATACGCCATTAGAGTTACATTTAAACAAAAAACCGACGAGAATTTGGGAAAAATATCTGAAAATCCCAGAAGAAAAACAACTAATATCTCAAGAGAAAAGAATTTCCTTAGCGCGAAATATCATGCAAGATAGCTTAAAAAGGCGTGCAATCAAAAAAAATTTTAATTAAAAACACTTTGAATTCAATGAAAATGATTTGGTTTCAATTGAACATCAAAATCTATCAAATGCGAGCGATAGAAAAATCGCAAAGTTCTTTCATGTGTATAACGGTAAATTTGTTGATAGACAAAAATTCTTTAAAAGATCATGCTAGATTTCATGTTTGGAACGAGGGGTTTCTCACTAAAATACTCATAGAAAAACTCTTCCGTACTCTCAAGCATTCTTTAGTTCTCATGCGTACTCTCCAATACTCTTTTGGTGAACGCTTTAAGTAAACGAATACGAAAAAGTTTGAAAGAGATTTAGTGAGTATGCAAGAGTAAGAATGAGTATTTGTAGAATACGAATGAATATTGAAAAGTATGCAAGAGTACCAATGAGTATTCAAGAATACGCAAGAGTACAAATAGAATTTTAGTAATATTGATTTTATTATTTTATTGATTTCGACGATAAGTCATTTTATATCATGTTTGATAAATAGAACAGATCGTAACAGATCTTATTAATATAACGCTGAATTCTGAGTCTTTTTCTAACAACCCATCTCTTTATCAATATTAGTTACGTTTACGTAAAAATTATTAATTATAACAAAGTTATAATTTTAAAAAAATTTATTTAATAAGAGAAATATAGTTTTTTAAAAAAATGTACCTATAAAACGATTGTTGATGTACTTATATCAATTTATGAAATTTTCGTAGGTAAAACTTTTTCCGACTTTTTCTCAACAGGAGACCATAAAATTTTTCGTCAACTTAATGAAATATTATTATATTTCAATCTAGTGAGGACAAATAACTAGTTTTTATAATATTATTGTAAAATAGTAATTCTAAAGGTTATATTTTTTCATTTTGCCAATATTTTATTTTTCTCAACTGTTTAAATTCAACTTTATCCCTTGCATAGATCAACTTTCAAATCCATTTTTCACTAGTAATTAACTTTTGGTAATAAAAATATTTTTGTTGGGAATGACATGTAATATACAACTTATTTTTTGCCAAACATTATTTTTAATAGTTAAATTTCTGATTTTATTTTCTGAAAAGTATTTATTTTTAAATAAAATAAATCGCAACATTTTTTGTTTAAAATTTCACGTAAAACATACCTATATTTAGAAATAGTTAAATTTAAGCTACGAATAGTTAATAGATTTTGCCACTGTGCATAAGAAAAAGTTACTTATTATGCTATTATGTTTGGTATAAGCAATATTAAATGCCTTATCAAAATTAAAAAAAAAATCTTATCGTGTTCAACGGATAATATGTCGGTAAATAATTATATAAAATAAATAAAGTAATAGTAAAAACTATAAAAAATTGTAATCATAAAAAGATTTTTTCATTATTGTGTTTTTATTGGACTAAACTACTTTATTAAATATATAAAAATGCATTTTTATATATCTGTGTATTTTATAATTTAAAAATAGCCCTAATAGAAATTTTGCTAACTAAAATGGTCGATTCATCAATTATTCTTTATTTAGTTTGATATTTACAATGTAGAAAATTAATTATTACTATTATTTTAATTATTTTAGAATATTACATAAAATATGTATATGAAATGTAACCAGTAACATACAACATATTAATGTATCAGCTTATAATTTAAATTTCCTTTTTATTCACTATATTCTAAGCGAATTAATAGCTGGATTTATTTTATTAAAAATTAATGTAATAATCACTTATTTTGAGTTAAATTTTTTCATAGTAACATTTAATTTTAAAATAATTTCCTACCTCATTTCACAATTTAATAATTAATGATTAATCAATCAATAATTAATTATTAATAATTAATTATTGATTGATTATTATCAACCTACTGACTCATCGACCGATCAAGCTATCGATAGATTCATATATCCACCCATCAACCCATTGATTCATCAACCCATCGACCGATTAATTCATAAATATAACAACCCAAAATAACATAGATTTATATTCAACTCAACTATTTATCAACTTATTGACCTATCATTTCATTAATCCAACAGTCCATCAACGAACCAATCAACTTTTTCCTTCTTAAACGTATTAATCTATCAATCCATCGACCCATACATTCGTCGACCCTTTGAATATCTGACTCAGCTGAGTCCTTTATCAAAAAACTTATTTATTTTCTTTATTAATTTCGTAATTTTGTGAATAATTAATTGCATTTTTATTATATATATATATATAAAATTTAAAAAATCGATGTTTTAAGTTCTTTCTTTTAACACACACACACACACACACACACACACACACACACACACACACACACACACACACACACACACACACACACACACACACACACACACACACACACACACACACACACACACACACACACACACACTCACACTCACACTCACACACACACACACACACACACACACACACACACACACACACACACACACACACACACACACACACACACACACACACACACACACACAGTGAGATATACAAAGGGTCGACGAATGTATGGGTCGATGGATTGATAGATTAATACGTTTAAAAAGGAAAAAGTTGATTGGTTCGTTGATGGACTGTTGGATTAATGAAATGATAGGTCAATAAGTTGATAAATAGTTGAGTTGAATATAAATCTATGTTATTTTGGGTTGTTATATTTATGAATTAATCGGTCGATGGGTTGATGAATCAATGGGTTGATGGGTGGATATATGAATCTATCGATAGCTTGATCGGTCGATGAGTCAGTAGGTTGATAATAATCAATCAATAATTAATTATTAATAATTAATTATTGATTGATTAATCATTAATTATTAAATTGTGAAATGAGGTAGGAAATTATTTTAAAATTAAATGTTACTATGAAAAAATTTAACTCAAAATAAGTGATTATTACATTAATTTTTAATAAAATAAATCCAGCTATTAATTCGCTTAGAATATAGTGAATAAAAAGGAAATTTAAATTATAAGCTGATACATTAATATGTTGTATGTTACTGGTTACATTTCATATACATATTTTATGTAATATTCTAAAATAATTAAAATAATAGTAATAATTAATTTTCTACATTGTAAATATCAAACTAAATAAAGAATAATTGATGAATCGACCATTTTAGTTAGCAAAATTTCTATTAGGGCTATTTTTAAATTATAAAATACACAGATATATAAAAATGCATTTTTATATATTTAATAAAGTAGTTTAGTCCAATAAAAACACAATAATGAAAAAATCTTTTTATGATTACAATTTTTTATAGTTTTTACTATTACTTTATTTATTTTATATAATTATTTACCGACATATTATCCGTTGAACACGATAAGATTTTTTTTTTAATTTTGATAAGGCATTTAATATTGCTTATACCAAACATAATAGCATAATAAGTAACTTTTTCTTATGCACAGTGGCAAAATCTATTAACTATTCGTAGCTTAAATTTAACTATTTCTAAATATAGGTATGTTTTACGTGAAATTTTAAACAAAAAATGTTGCGATTTATTTTATTTAAAAATAAATACTTTTCAGAAAATAAAATCAGAAATTTAACTATTAAAAATAATGTTTGGCAAAAAATAAGTTGTATATTACATGTCATTCCCAACAAAAATATTTTTATTACCAAAAGTTAATTACTAGTGAAAAATGGATTTGAAAGTTGATCTATGCAAGGGATAAAGTTGAATTTAAACAGTTGAGAAAAATAAAATATTGGCAAAATGAAAAAATATAACCTTTAGAATTACTATTTTACAATAATATTATAAAAACCAGTTATTTGTCCTCACTAGATTGAAATATAATAATATTTCATTAAGTTGACGAAAAATTTTATGGTCTCCTGTTGAGAAAAAGTCGGAAAAAGTTTTACCTACGAAAATTTCATAAATTGATATAAGTACATCAACAATCGTTTTATAGGTACATTTTTTTAAAAAACTATATTTCTCTTATTAAATAAATTTTTTTAAAATTATAACTTTGTTATAATTAATAATTTTTACGTAAACGTAACTAATATTGATAAAGAGATGGGTTGTTAAAAAAAGACTCAGAATTCAGCGTTATATTAATAAGATCTGTTACGATCTGTTCTATTTATCAAACATGATATAAAATGACTTATCGTCGAAATCAATAAAATAATAAAATCAATATTACTAAAATTCTATTTGTACTCTTGCGTATTCTTGAATACTCATTGGTACTCTTGCATACTTTTCAATATTCATTCGTATTCTACAAATACTCATTCTTACTCTTGCATACTCACTAAATCTCTTTCAAACTTTTTCGTATTCATTTACTTAAAGCGTTCACCAAAAGAGTATTGGAGAGTACGCATGAGAACTAAAGAATGCTTGAGGGTACGGAAGAGTTTTTCTATGAGTATTTTAGTGAGAAACCCCTCGCTTTGCATACTCTTTGATTTTTTCGAATACTCCTCTTACTCTTCGCATACTCTGATCAATTTTTAAACTCCAATACTCTTATAAAACTCTTGCGTACTCACAATACTCTTACGAAACTCTTACCACTTTTTGCAAGAGTATTTTAGTGAGAAGCCCCTCGGTTTGGAATCTAAAATCCTATCATACGTAAAAAAGTTTTGTAAAAACTAATAAATAATGCGTTTAAATTTAATGTAAATAAAAACTTCTGTTCATAGTAAATAGCTTATGTTGGTTTGGAATAAATCAATTACCCTAGCAAAATTATTTATTTTCTTTTTAAGAATTATTTTTTTTTTGCGTGCGTCAGAAAACAATTGAAAAGAAAAAGATTATTATAATTAAAAAACGATAAAGTATATATTCGCTTGGTAAAACTAATTTTCTTTTCATAAAAATAAAAGAATTCATTTTTCTGATACAAAAAAAAAATTTATTAAAGAGGCATTCCACATGAAATTAATAGTGTTTTGACGGCTATGACTTTACTTCCCCGAAACTTTAGGTACTTTTTTGTAGTGCCAAAAAAATAGGATTCCCAACATTTCAGACCTCCAATATTTTATTTACCCCTACTATGTATACTTATTTATATAATTATTTAAAAAAAAAATTACAAAAAATTCCTTTTTCATTTCACGTTTTTGCCTCTAGAAAAGGAACGAATCATCCGATTTCGCAAAACTCAACGGGAGCATAAAGCTGGTAAAATTTCCAATTCATCCACTACTAATAAAGTTCTTTTTGAATTCGTTTAGGCTTTAAAATCATAAAAAATCGAAAAATGACGTTTTTGAAAATCGCCAAAATACACCCAGCTCAATTTCATTTTTTTCCGGTGAATTAGTCCAAAATTGCGTCAACTTTCATAAGAAGCCTTGGTTTTCTCTTAAATTTGCGTTTCTAAATTTTTTGTTAGGTCGATTGTGATTTTGAATTTTGATGAATTGGAAAATAAACTCAAAATCATGATACACTCTTATACCTTGAGTAAGAAACTTGTTTTAATGAATCTTTACACAGTGTTTTTTTAGAGGTAAAAAGTGGGCCTGCTATGACGCTAAAAAGTACGTGTTTTTCTGTATGCTAAACAATATTCAAAAATGCCTTTCTCGAAATCGAAGCTGATCCTATTCATAATAAGATTATCGATAAAAATTACTAAATGGAATAGTTATCTAAAAACATGTTATTTTTCATCTTTATTAGTATTAGTACAAATTGAAAATAAAAAAATGTCACATACGTTCTCTGGATAGATTATTTGATATTTTTAATAGTATGTAAGAATATATTCATGTAATTAATAATGTAATGAATAATTGATTATTTATGTAAGAATATATTCTAATTGGAGCCTTAAAAATTATCTCAACATATAAAAAAACTATTTCAAAGCCAAAGTATGCTGAAAATGAAGATGTAACTGAATCGAGCTGATTTCTAATTTATTTATATATGATCGTGCGATGTTTATTTACTTCTGTTAAAGTTTATATTTACGTTTGTATACTAGTATATACTAAACAGTAGTATTTATATTGTTTTGATTCGAAAATTCTCACCGTCAATAGCTTTTGAAAGTTATAGATATTTTGAAAAAGTATTTATATAGCGATTTATATTTTTCATTTTCATAGTCAGTTGATCACTTATCATCGTGAATTATGGGAACATAGTTCGAATAAAGTGACAACGCGTTAAACATATATTATCAATAATTGTGGATATTATACTTGTTAAGTGTCGCGTTTCAAAATTTTCGTCATGCCATCACATCCAGATTATATAAATAATCATAAATAAAATTGTACCAATAAGTTGATACGCCTCACAAAAAACTAATTTTGAGAGACAATATTATGAATATGTATAGGGCGTTGATAAAAAAAGGTATATACTAAATTAAAGACCATTTGATTTTATTTGAACTATATAAATGTATGACCTTGCAGAGCAAAGGCTTGTTAAGAACTGCTCGTTATGAGAGCTACAAGAGTCCTCAATAGTTTTATAAATTTTGATGCTTCGATTTTACAAAGGTGTCGACGCTCGTATTAATACATGTTTTTGCCTGGGTTTTTCCAAAGCAAAAAGACAGTTATACACTTTTAAAGAAAATTCGGACATATGGCAAATTCATGAAACAGTAATGTTTAAGTTGAGGAAAACCCCGTAATCTTTACTTGAATAGTTTGCTTAAGGAAAGAGACCCTTTTTTATGGCTTTACAACAGTTATGTTCTGACGGTAAAAATTTGTGATTTTGAATATTTGCGACTTTGTGTATATATTTAAAAATAGAATATTAAGAATGAATTTTCTTTAAATTGAATTTACATTAATGAATGAATGATGAAAAATATGATTTACACTACAGCAATAATACAACATTAGAAACAAATTGTACGAGCGCGTACATACTCCTCCCCTTGAGAGAGTTAACTCGATCAATGAAAACAATGTATTTTGACTTAGATTACATTAAATTGAAATTATTATGTTAAAAATAGAAAATGTTAAGTTAAGAATATTATGTTTTATCATTTTCATTCTCGATGGGCAGTGCGGCGATCTTCGAAGCTGGACGTTTCTTGAGCCCATCCTTTGTTTGTACTGTTACTGTCCTGATGATATTGTCGGTACCTGGATGAGTTTCGGTAATTCTGCCAAGATTCCATTGTAAACTTGGTTGGTTGTCTTCCTTAAGTAGTACCAATACTCCTGGTTCTAATTGTTTCTTGTTATAGTTTTTATTTCGACGCATATTCAATCCATTTATAGGCGAGAGGGACACCCCCAAAAAAGCGCTTAGTTTTCGAGAAGGTGACCGCTATCGTCCTACAAGCTAATTTTTTTTTAAATGAAAGCTTCTGACCTATAGATTACGAATACAAACTTTTTTTTTAGTTCCGAGTCCGGGAACATAAAGAAAACGGCGAAAATGGCGTTTTAATAGGTAAAAATTCTATACGCACTGTAAGTAACCGCCATTTTCTTTATGTTCCCGGACTCGGAACTAAAAAAAAAGTTTGTATTCGTAATCTATAGGTCAGAAGCTTTCATTAAAAAAAAAAATTAACTTGTAGGACGATAGCGGTCACCTACTCGAAAACTAAGAAAACTAAACGCTTTTTTGGGGGTGTCCCTCTCGCCTATTAAGTATTCTTTATGCCATCGTGTCCAGAATTCTTGTTTGATCTTATTTATATTTTCCCAAGCATTTAAACGATTATCTGGGATTTTTGTATAGTTATTTTCAGAAAGGCCTTTTATTAAATCACCAGTTAAGAAATGTCCAGGCGTAAGGGCTGTCAAGTCGTTTATGTCATTTGAAAATTGGGTTAAGGGTCGAGAATTTAATATTGCCTCTACTTCAACACAAAAAGTATAAAATTCTGCAAAGGTAAAACGTTTGTCATATGCTACTCTCCTGAAATGATGTTTGAATTGTTTTACACTAGCTTCCCATAAACCACCGAAGTTGGGTGCATTTGGGGGAATGAAGTGCCACTGAATTTTATGATCGTTTGTAAAGGTTTCGAGTTTTGTTTTCAAATTTTTTGACTGAAATAATGTGTGTAATTCATTCAACTCATTTTTTGCCCCAGCAAAGTTTGTACCGTTGTCTGAATATATGTTTTCGCATAAACCTCGTCGAGCAATAAAACGTTTTAAAGAACCGATGAAGGCTACTGTTGTAAGATCTTCCACGAGTTCTATGTGTATGGCCTTTGTAGTCATGCAGACATATATAGCCACATAACATTTGAGAAATTTTTTATTTTTGAATTTCTTTTCCTTTATAAAAAAAGGTCCGCAATAATCTACTCCTACGTTGTTGAAAGGACGAGACTGTCTAATTCTCACGCTAGGTAAGTTACCCATTTTATAATCAATAAGACGCGGTTTGGCACGGAAGCATGTAATGCATTTTCTTATTTCTCTTTTTACTTGATTACGCCCATCGATCGGTAGATCCCACGCGACAATATAATTTTCGTCCGTTATTTCAAGCACGTTAATTTTTTCGAGTGCGTCGTTGCGTAGCGCGGATTTTAAGTATAGTAATTTGTCTACGTTCGATAATCCTTCGAAATTATGAATAAGAGAGCGAAAGGTATTTTTAAATGATAGCCAATTTTCTAACTAGCCACTAAAGATTGGTATTGTAGGATCCGGGAGTCTTATTTTTCGTTTTAAGGTGCGCGACGAACCGCTATCGTTTTCTGTAGTCGAATTATTTGAACTATTGTTTGTTGGCGTTAGTTCTTTTGATCGACTGTTTGTTTTTTCTAATGAATTTGAAATAGTTTGTTGAGCAGTAGCAGTAACCGCATAATAATCATCAAAAATTACAAATCTTTCTTTTCTACTGGTTTCTGATGGATCTAAACAGTCTAACTCGTCAAAAATTGTATCGATTTTATCGTGAATCGTATTGAATTTGTTAAAACGTGTTTCGAGTTGCTGAAAGTCTGTTTCTTTATGATTTGAAACGAAATTTTTAAATATTTTAATTTTTTCCTTAATGGCATCGCGCTGTGCATGTAAAACTTTAATTTTGTCATCGTTGCTCATTTTTAATTTTATTGAATAGTTTATTTTAAGTAGAGGCAAAATTTATGTGACAGTAGTCAGTTGTTTATGAATTTGTCTATTGGTGATTTAATATGATAAAAGGCACTTACCCACAGTAGTTCCACAAGACTGCGTAAATAATGTTGAATCGATGAACGTTGATTGATTGTATATTGACAAATTGTATGATTGAATAATAATGTATTTGAATATTTGTATGTTTGAATGGTTGTATGTTTGTATATTTGACGATTGTATATTTAAGTATTTGTATATTTAAGTATTTGTATATTTAAATATTTGGATATTCGTATATTTGAATATTTGTATATTTAAATGATTGTATATTTGAGTGGTTGTATTTTATTCGAATGTCTTTTGATCATTCGAATAATTTGAATAATTGAATTGATGCGAAGAAGATCCGTGAATACTTGATTAAATGTATATAACTTAGGCCTAGGTATAGTTCTGTTTGAATTGAATTAATCAAGATAGATGATTGATTCTGCAGCATGTATTTGTATATTAATTTTTGTTGTAACTGGCGCATTGATTTGTTTTTTGTTTATGTATAAAAACTCGCATACACACGCGTGGATCCAACACGACGATAAACTTTACTATTTCTCTACTATATTTAATTTGTTAATTCGATAACTAACGTAAGTTACTCCGTTCTGAATGTATAGCGTGCTTTCGGTTGAAAAGTTATGATTATAAATACCGTATGATTTGAATTGTTTTTGTAGCACCAGTCACAATTTTGTGTATGTATTTCACTTCACTTCTTTACTTTTTGAATTTTTTGAATTGATTTAAATGTATGCCGGAATATCAGGCTAGAAGGACCAAATTTCATGTACCAATAAGTTGATACGCCTCACAAAAAACTAATTTTGAGAGACAATATTATGAATATGTATAGGGCGTTGATAAAAAAAGGTATATACTAAATTAAAGACCATTTGATTTTATTTGAACTATATAAATGTATGACCTTGCAGAGCAAAAATTTGTGATTTTGAATATTTGCGACTTTGTGTATATATTTAAAAATAGAATATTAAGAATGAATTTTCTTTAAATTGAATTTACATTAATGAATGAATGATGAAAAATATGATTTACACTACAGCAATAATACAACATTAGAAACAAATTGTACGAGCGCGTACAAAAATAGAGGAAAAATTTGTGGACCGTGTGGAAAAAAAATCATTATTGGAAAGAAAAATATTAATAATTTTAGATTAACAGAAAATCATCAACAATTAATTAGGAAATTTATAAATAATAATTATAATTTAGAGGACGAAAGGTCTCCATTAAGTATATGTACAACATGTCGCCTTATTTTATCAGAGCATGTCAAGAATATTACTAAAAGGCCACTGCAGAAAATGCCTAATAACGAAGATATTTTACTGCCAAAAATTAAGCGAGCAACAGTAACAAATGAATATTCTGTTTGTAATTGTTATATATGTTTGATTGGAAAATGGAAATGTCATTTAAATAATTCGAAAAATTCCGGAGTAAAAAAAAATTTTAATACAGAAATAACAGTTTCAAACGGGTTGTACGTTTCTCAACATTCAAATGTAACTGCTATCACTAACATTGATAAAAGTAATATTCAATCAAAAAATTTAGATAAAATAATATTATGCAAAACATGTATGAATGAAATTCATAAAGGTAAAAAGCATTTTTGTAGTAAACGTGACCACATAGCTCGAAACAATGTAATAAAATTAATAGATAAGCAACCAGACAAGCAGCAAGAATATATCGCGTCAAAAATTATTAACGAAAAAGCTAAAACTATTAATGATGAATCTCTTTTACATACTCAAGGATGTAAAAAACGTATATTTCTTAAAGAAATAAAGGTGGAAATTGCATTTTCCTTGCAAAATTTAAATACTTTTTATACTAATGCAGGATATTCCGTTCGTCAGATCAGTAAATTAACTAGTATCATTCGATATTCCGCAGATAAAAATTCAATACCTACTCATTATTTAAATCATGCGAGTGAAAGAACAAAGTTGCTAGAACATATGTATAAAGTTGACATGTTAGTATTTGAAACTAAAAATGGCAATGAAGAAAGACCTGTTGTTTGGTCCGATGCCGAAGAAATGATAGAAACCGTAATAGAAAAACGTAATTTTATTGGCGATTATCTTGTTAAAGTAACGGCAGATGGTGATCAAGGCTTTTTGAAAATTTGTGTATCAATCTTTCCTCAGACAGAAGATGAAAGTGATGACGAAGATCTACATGATAATGTGCCCGAAAAAAAAGAAAAATCGAACCAAAATGTTCTAATACCGTGAGTACAGAAACTAGTGTTAAAAGATTAATAATGTTGTGCATAGTACGTGATATCAAGGAAACATACGAAAACGTTAAAATTTTATTTGATTTATTAAAAATTAGCAACATTACTTTTAAATTCGTTTCTGATTTCAAATTGTTGTTTATAGTGAATGGCCAACAAACAGCAACATTGATGTATCCGTGTCCTTATTGCTTTGTTAGTCTGCGAGATTTAAGAAAAGATGTTGATGAAAGCGAATTTGCCGAAAACACTGAAATTTCTCAATTGAGAACCTTTGGAGATTTAAAAAGAGATTACGAAAAAATTTTTTCTCTTGGTAAGAATAAAAAACTATCCAAACAAAGTTACGGTACGATTAACAAACCTCTCTTTGAAGAAGATGATGATTTATTAATTATTGATAAATGTATTATACCAGAACTTTATCTCTTACAAGGATTCGTTAATCATTTGTTCTGGGTGGTTTTGTAGCTCTTGTCGGTCGAGAAAAAGCTTTACTTTAGCCTGCAAAATTGAAACTAGTATCAAAAAATTATCATAAAGAAATATTCGAAGGGAATGCGTGCAGAACGTTATTAAAAAAAGCTGATGCACTTCTTGATGAAGAAATTCATATTAATGTTTGCCAGTATGCTTTGATACATTATGTTAATGCATTTAAATTAATGAATAAGATTGTAGATTCATGTTTCTCATTAAAAAGACTTGAATCAATTGATAATATTAGAAAATTTATTGATGAATTGAAAAAAACATTCTTAAGCATAAAAGTATCTCAAACCTTAAAAATTCACATTCTTCTGCAGCATGTGACTCAATGTTTGGAGCTAATAGACTATAAACAAAGTTTAGGATTATGGTCCGAGCAAGCTGGAGAATCAGCTCATTGAGAGTTCCTAAAATTTTGGGAAAGACGGAAAGTTAATTCGATTTTGCACCCTTCTAATATACTTTAATGTACAGTACTATCTACATGTTTTTGCCCACCCAAAGAAAAAATTGTAAGAGCTAAAAAGTTTTATTACACAACATCATAAAGTCGTAGCTCAAAAAATCCAGAGGCGTTCGAAAGAGCAGGTAAAAAGCATCAAAAATCTTATTGTGGAATTTAAAAAACTTAAATTTAAGTCTAAAATTTTAAAAAAGAATTCACTAACAGTGTAAAATTTAAATTTGAATGAAAGAATCTACTGGGTATAACTATTAAAATTCCATTGAACAAAATTTATTTAAAAGGATCAATAAAAAAGGTTATAAAAATAAAATCAATGAAAATTAAAAAATGCGTTTCGGCTCCAAATTCTCCTGTGAGCCATCATCAGTACAACCAAGAGAATTTTGGAATTCTGGTTGTACTGATGATGGCTCACAGGAGAATTTGGAGCATTTTTTAATTTTCATTGATTTTATTTTTATAACCTTTTTTATTGATCCTTTTAAATAAATTTTGTTTAATGTAATTTTAACAGTTATACCTAGTAGATTCTTTCATTGAAATTTAAATTTTACACTGTTAGTAAATTCTTTTTTAAAATTTTAAGATTCGATACTTGGGTGATATATGTGTCGTTAATATATTCTCAATATATTTCATCTATGTTGGGATTAAGATGTAAATAATGCATCACCTATCATATGAGTGAAAGAGAATGATTCAGATGTTTTCTTTTTTGACAATTTGGATGGAATTGTCATTGAAATTTCGCAGTTCATATTTTGGTCGCTAGGTGGAGCTTATTTTTCTGGCTCCCTTAGCAAGATTTATCACCTCATATCAATATATATTCTCAAAATCGACATAACATTTTGTGTCTACAATAGAATTCTCCTGGTTGTACTGATGATGGCTCACAGGAGAATTTGGAGCCGAAACGCATTTTTTAATTTTTATTTATTTTATTTTTATAACCTTCATTTAGATTTAGTTTTTTATAAAAAATAAAAAAAAATTTGTCTTTCTTTAATTTGCTGTAGACTTAGATCCGGTAATTATAGCTTAAAAAAAACTAACCGGGTTTCAAAAAGTATTTATTTAGCTTTAAAATGAGAGGTCAAGCATTGATTTTTTTACTAGAGTTACAGCATTTTTTATTAGAAAACACATTTTTTTCAAATGTGAATATTTACAAAAGTAAGCAAGATAGAAAAAAATTTCAGAGAAAAAAAAGTTGCGTTTCTACAAATAAAAAGACAATTTTTTTTGCTTTTTTCATATTTTTTTTCAACTTTTATAAAAGACTTGAATTTAAGTTTTTTAAAGTCTACAATAGCATTTTTGAAAGCTTCTTACTAGCTCTTTCAAACGCTGTTGAATTTTTTGACGTACGACTTTTTGCTGCTGTAAATAAAACTTTTTAGTTCTTACCATTTTTTCTTTGGGTGTGCAAAAGCATATGGAGGGCAGCGTATTTTGTGATAAATAAGAAACTATGCTACGCACAAGACTTCTACCCTTAAACTATTTTGGTATTCTACGTTTTTGAGGATTTAGATGTATACATTGACCTGATTTTTGCGACTCAATAAGAAAAATTATTTGATTTAGAAAATTTAGATGTAAGAATATAGTAATAGATATTTATGCTAAATGTAGATTGGATTATTAATAGAAGCTAACGATGTTTACAGAACAAATAATTTTTTGTGATTTATTGATTTTTCATCAAGGTAAAATCATAAATATCATATCAAATAAATATCCATTTAAACATTCATTTCAAGCAGACCACTTGACTTTTATATCTTGGTTTTTGTTACTTGATAAATGATTTTTTACTCTTAAAATGTCGGTGGAAATAGGAATAAAGCTATGGTAACTTCTAGTACCTTGGATAGTTCTCAAGCCATGAAAACGACTTTGCAACTTGATTTCATTTTGCCTAATCAATTCTTCAGGCACACACATTTTCAAAATAGTCGATTTCCACTTTTCAGCCCATGAAAATAGATCTAATGGCGTATTTGATTTTTAATTGGTCTTTGTAGACTGGCTTTTGTAGCATACCGCTTGAAGGTTCCTCCGATACCATCACACAGACCTTTTCCATGTGAAGTAGCGAAACAATGCCGTTTAGCCGGAATTCTAAAATCTGCCTCATGATGGGCAAAATCAAGAAAATCATACTCGTTTTTGTATTGACTTGCTGCTCCATCGATAAAGTATACAATTTTTACTATCTGAGGTAATTTTTTTTGCACAAGTTTAACTAAACATTCTTGGAAAATGTAAACACTTTTGACATCGTGTTTCAAGAAATCAGATATCATAATAACACTTATATGGCAAATAGTATTATTCTCGTCCTTGTAATAACAAACTCATGGATCAATAGTAGCTTGATCTTTTGACCAATGATACCCTTGTACAGCATCTTGGACTATAAAAGAATAGTTTTAGCAAAATCCCCGATAATTAACACATGCCCATAAGGAAGACTGATTTTCAATTCCTTGAAGTACCATGCTTGTTCCTTGGATATAAAGTCATGTCGAAGAAGAAGTAGTAATGCATATTTAATTCTTCCAATACATCTGATGAAGGCTTGATCAGAGTTTATAATTTACACCTAATCAATAATGTATGGTATTAACGTAATAGTGTATAATATTGTACACGTAGTTTTTTTTATGAAAAATACCTGTCAGTTTGTGTCTATTGCTTATATATATATAATCTCACATATACCGTTTGTTTCGAGAAGGTCGGATATTTGATTGATAATATTGTTAATAGGTTGATATAATTGACAGTTTCCTATCAAATTCACAATTTTTCTATTAATGATTCATCACAATAAATTTCCCAATAGATTTAAAATGGAAAGCTTACCTAAATAACAATTCTTTATTGGTTGTTGACAAATAATTTTACTCAGCAATTCTTTGTATGTCCAACTCTCATTACTAAAGCTTTTTAAATTCAAAGCAATAAGCAATAATTTCATATTCTCGTGTATCTTACAAACGCAAACAGAGTGTGTGTCAGAGTCTCCAGCTAAAACACAATATGGTGGACGTTCCATTGCAAATTTAGGAAAGCCTACTTTTACATTGGGATTGAGCTCCTTAAATAATTCATAAGATTCTCGTAAATTACTTAAAACAAGTCTGTTTTGATGCTTAATTTTTAAAAAATATCAATTTGATGGTGAAATCAATTTCTCAAACAAAAAATCTTAATTTTCTACTTACGCATTTTTTTATTCCATTTTCCTTGTAAGTTTTACAATCTTTTAGACCTGGCATCATCCGACTAACTTCATCTGAATTGTAGAAATCTTTAATTAAGGAAATTATATCAGGAGACAGAGTTCTTCCAAATTTTGGTGAAGACATTTGTAGAATACCTTTTTCCTCTACAAGTTTCTTAGTTTTATTAGCAACATACTGAGTGACATTAAATTGCTCCCTCAATTCATGAGCAGTCCAGCTTTTAGGAAGAACAGATAGAACGAAGCACTGTTTATTTATAGAGTTGTATGTATCTAAGCAATCTTTGATTTGGCTCAAAATTTCAATAAAATTGTCAGACTCCTTTTGTTTTTTAGATACGAATGCAGGTTTCAGTGTTTTTAACTTCTTGTTTACGGACTCGATAATTGTTTCATAAACTTCATTCAAATTTCTCTATATTTCAAAAAAAGATTCATTTAATTTAAATAAAATATAGATTATAAAAAATTGTATTACCTTTTGTGCGCGATAAATTGTAGTAGTTGAATCAAAACCCAAGCATTCTAATACTTTTTTCAAAGTTTCTCGCGTTTCTTCTACTTCCTAATTGGGTACGAAATTATTTTGTGAACTAACCTATTGATACAGTTTCTGATTGACTTGACGATAATTGAGAAAACTCTGAATAGTCAGGTGCAGGATTTAATTCTAACCAGTGGGGAAGAGTTTTATACATGCATGTTCTACATAACTTTCGACCAGGAATCAACGTCAAACACTGTTTGTAAGTTTCATGTTTATCTAATGATATCTGATGAAGAGAATTACGAATTGCTTTTTGTGTTTCTGTAAGGGATCGCAGCATTTGGTCTGTTTCAGATGAAAATATCGTAGCTTTTGTTCTATGTGTATTTTACAGATATAAGATTCAACTTTGCCCGATCCGATTTGTAATCGCTGATCATTTGGAAGATGACTTGATAAGATTTTTTCATTTTTTAAACATGACTCTCTATCTTCGTAATAGCAATTCATTGTCTAACTTAATGCTAAAAAATAGTCAAAGTATATAGAATGTAAAAGTCGGTATCATAAAACTCATATTCAACTTAATTCTTGATTAAATTGCTGACAGGAAAAATTTTTTATTTTTCAATAATCGCAACTTTGAGAAGGATTAAAATGTACATCATTAATATAATTTATATTTATATCGTGATAACATTGTATCATCTGTTTATTGTTAATAACATATACGTCATATTAATAATGCATATTTCATTAACAATAAATTATATTAATAAAGTATATTTTCATCGTTATAAATTTGTAAAATCTGTTACAGTAAAGTGATTTTAATTTTAAAATGCTTAGAAATTTATTAAATTGATAATCTTCATTGAAGCTATATTTTACTTCAAGTGTTTTGAATTATTATCAACATTTTTAAACATATTCATAACAATTTACGTTAAATTTATTACGTATTATATACTTTGAATGTAAAAGAAACCATATTTCAATTCCAAAATTATAGAAATATTTATAGTTCATCCTTTATTAAAAGTTTCGCGTAAATCTTAAAAATTATTAATTTTCAGCTAAGAATTAATAATTTCGAAATTCATAATTGTTAATTTTAAAATTTATCGGAATGTAAGATTCTTGTTGAAAATAATTATTATTGCTGTTTTTATAAAATAGAATATTTTTATTTCTATTTATTATTATTTTTAAAGAATGCTAGCATCGCAATAAAATTATCACTTCAAAAAATTATAACTGAATGTTTTGAACTTAATAGATTTTTTACGTGTTACTCAAAACTGTTTGAAAATCTTTAGAATACACAAACAAAAACGTAATAAAAAATATATCGTACATTTCAAATCTCGAGCTGAATTTAAAAAGGAACCGTTACCGAACGATGTATATATAGACGTAGTTCAGTATAAAGTGATTTGTGCTGTCACTTAACAAAAAATTAACTGACTGATTGATATTTGAAAGATAGAAAATGCATGAATTTGGTTTAATAAACATGAATTTTGCATAGGTTAACTTTATAGAAGAAAATTTTAGTTAAGTTAAGTACAACTGTGCGTAAAGGAACGTCCTTAAGAGTTGGCCGTATAGCTCTGTCCTCGTCCAAGCTAAATTTTCGTTATAATTAATGAATTAAATATTTTTATACAAATGTAGGGGCTAAGCGCTGTAGAGAAAAAACGAACAAAGGATTCTATTCTATGAAAAAATATAAAATTTCCATTATTCATCGAGTACAGTCTGAAACGGAAAAAATGGAGTCAAGTTTAACTGTTTTTTCCGTTTCGGACTACATTCGAAGAATAATGGAAATTTTATATTTTTTCATAGAATAGAATCCTTTGTTAGTTTATTTTTATCTACAGCGCTTAGCCCCTACATTTGTATAAAAATATTTAATTCATTAATTATAACGAAAATTTAGCTTAGACAAGGACAAAGGTATACGGCCGACTCTTAACGTGGCTGCTTCGCCGCAATGAAGCCAACTCGCGCTTGCGCAGAAGCTGATTACACATACATGCATGGTCCCAACCCCGGCATAACTTTTTTTAATGAGTGACGTTACAAATACTGCACCCGCACACTGTACTAAAGGCATTTGAGAGATTTCAAGGCAAAAAAAAGGGATAGAGTAATGTTGAAATATAAACTGCAGTCAACAAAAACGAATTTAGATACCGAATTCCATACATTATGTGATTAGAAATTTCTATAATACATTAGTTTTTAGAGATCTAATTTATTGTTTGAATATAGAAGGCGGTCTAAGAGCTTGAAAATAAGACATAAAAGTGATCCAAACATTTATTAGATATTTGGATCGTACAGGTATGTGTAGCTATTGAAATAGATCCAAGTGTTTCCTTCATTTTTCTATATTGATTTATTATGTATTTTGATCGAGCGTGCCAATGTTCCAAATTTAAGAGAATGTACTATAATTTCTTCTCTATTGAAATTTATTTTACTTGACTGTTGTGACTCGAACCATATACTTCTTTAGTTTTGGGTGATAAAGTTTAAAAGAGTTAAGACTTGAGGGTTCATTAATACAAGTTTCTCACTCAAGGTATAAGAGTGTATCATGATTTTGAGCTTCTTTTCCAATTCATCAAAATTTAAAATCACAATCGACCTAACAAAAAATTTAGAAACGCAAATTTAAGAGAAAACCAAGGTTTCTTATAAAATTTGACGCAATTTTGGACTAATTCACGGGAAAAAAATGAAATTGAGCGGGGTGTATTTTTGCGATTTTCGAAAACGTCATTTTTCGATTTTTTAAAGTCTAAACGAATTTAAAAAGAACTTTATTAGTAGTGGATGAATTGGAAATTTTACCAGCTTTATGCTCCCGTTGAGTTTTGCGAAATCGGATAATTCGTACCTATTCTAGAGGCAAAAACGTGAAATGAAAAAGGAATTTTTTGGAATTTTGTTTTGAAATAATTATATAAATAAGTGTACATAGTAAGGGTAAATAAAATATTGGAGGTCTGAAATGTTGGGAATCCTATTTTTTTGGCACTACAAAAAAGTACCTAAAGTTTCGCGGAAGTGAAATAATAGTCGTCGAAACACTTTTAATTTCACGTTGTGAATCATAAGCGTTTTGTTTATAAAAGCGGCAGTAAGAATTTCTTAGAAATTGTTTAATAATAAATTTGACAACAGCGTGCGTATATCTGTAAATCGACGAATATAGCGGCTCCAAGCGTCAATATATATAAAATTTTATTGGGCAATATGCAGAAAAATAAGTTTTTCATGTTCAGTTTTACGCAAAATAATTTAAATTACATCGAGTGAATATTAGAAAAGAACAGAGTGTCCTATAACACAGTTCAAACAGCGCGCGATAAAGGCTTGTGGGTCCTATATGCGCTGTGCGCGCATCAGAGTATGGGTAAGCTTGACTGCCGCGACTCACAAAAAAGCAGCTTGCGTGCTCTTATCAGCCGCACCAGTCAAGCCGTAGCTTTTGGTGAGCATGAACGCCTCTACTTAAACGGGCCTTTATGGCACATGCCACACGTCAACGCAAGCTGCGGCTTATTTTATAAAAAATAAGATTATTGACTGTACATGGGAGCTTCATAAAAATTTCTTATGCTAGTCAATAAAAAAGAAGATTTAAAATTTTCATCCCGATTACGGACGAAAAAATTAAACATAAAAAAGGGCAAATCTGCCAAACCTTTTTGGCCGGTACGGCGAAGCCAACCATGACGCCCTTGGCCTAGCTGATGCCTGAGAAGATACAACTCCTTGAAAAGGAGCAGAAGAAAACCGGAAGGATCTCAGTCCGCACGGTAAGGAGACCAAATCCTTTCTGGTCAACTTCGCCTCCTACGCTGCCACTAGTGCCGGCACCAACACCAGTCACTCCACGGATGAGGACTTCCACCATGGAGGACTTTAAGATGTTGGCTGCACAAAAGCCCCGATTGAATGACACCATTACCTCCGCAAAGCTAGAGGCGTACGACCCTGGTCCATCTACCTCTCGTCTCGCCTACGTACCAACACCTATAAAGAAATTGCGTCCGGCATCGTCTCTGAAGGACGTTTTCCGAGATTCGGAGAACATGGGCGTCTCGTCAAACCAAGACGATATATACTTGTCAATCATTGAAGACTTCAACTTGTGGCCAAAGGCTTCAAGCCAACAAAACAAGAAAAAAATGAATTATTAATTTAAAAAAAAAAAAAAAAAAGAAGACATTTGTTCAGTTTGTAAAATTTTGAAAAAGTGATTTTGTATTTATTTATTTAATTGTAAAAAAAAAAATTATTAGCTTAGGTAAATTTTAATGAAAAAGGCTGATTTTTTGTGATTTTTAAATGAAAAAGATAAGTTTTTAAGTTTATTTACAGACATCAAAGAACATTTTTTGTTTTTGTATTTAATTGCGAAAAAACTGATTGTTTTAGTAATTTATTTTGTATTATTATGATAAAAAAAAATGCTGTGATATTTGTTGGTTAAATAAATAAAAAATAATGTTGCGAGAAAAAATTTAATTTTTTATTTGGGGGGTAATGTGACACCCTAAGCTTTCTGAAATTATTTTTATATATTTAATTTTTTTATTTTTGAGTTTCATTTTTATTTATTATTCAAACATTTTTAGTTTTAAATTAATGTTAACTTTTATTTTATTATTCTATAAAAAGATTTTTTTTAGTTAGGCGTTTTTAGTAAGTGTGTGACCTATATACGACTTTGTATGTAGGTCAGCGCGCTTACTAGGCCCAATATATTCTCTTTAATCGGAAGCTCAAGAGCGTGCGAAGCTTAAACTCTATATATATATATATATATATATATATATATATATATATATATATATATATATATATATATATATATATATATATAATGCTTTATACGGTATTTCGGCTGCTGCAATGTTTTCTCTTTCTAACAATCAATTGAACCAAAGGAACATTTAACTTTCAAACTCTATTTCAATTCTAATAAACAATCAAAGTAAAAAGCATCTTTTATTTTTGTTTTTTTATTCTGTTGATCGCATTTAGACGTTACCGATTTCTAGATTTGAAATCGGATACGTCATTTGAATGCAGAAAATCTATAAATAAGAAACAAGTACTCATTATAACTTAAATCTTACAAATAATTTATATTTAATAATATTCTTTATAATCTCTTTAAATATTACATTCTTATGTGCACAGAGGTAAAATAGCAATTTCAAATACTACATATATTTTTCTATTATTCTCATACACACAACTTCAGTTTTATATTGCAAGAAGTATTTTACTATTATTACACTGAGAGAAATCCTATAATAATTATAACTATAGATTGTATTAAAAATTACTATATTATATAGTACGAGTGGGACATTTCTGCGTCATGATAAAAATTACTATATTACATAGTAAAATTTGTAAAAACACATACGTAGAAAAAAATTTTTTTTTTCACCCGAAATTTGATATTGAAAACTTTTTTAATTTATTTAATTTATTAATTCAATTTTTTTAAAACAAATTACCTTTGAAAAAAAACGGACCTGAAGTGGAGTTGAACCTGGGTACCTCGAGAACGGAAAGCGTGGAAGTTACCGAATGCGCCATCATGACATGTTACTTATAAAATTTTGAATCGTCTATATATGTTACAGAACTATACTTTCAATTTGGTAGAAAATTTTGAGGTTAGAAATAAATTTACAGATCATCTACTCGACATTATTATTTGAAATAGTAAAATTTATTATATTCATAATAAAATTTATTATATGCATGATAAAATTGATTATTTTTATAACATTAATTCCAACATAAGATATCAAATATTTTTACTCTGTCATAACAAATTTTACTATAGCATAATTTTTACTATGTAATATAGCAATTTTTCTAATAAGATATAGTTTCATTTCTTAAACGATGTTGCCAACCTTATCAAATTTTATAGTAATATTTGTTATAAATATAATAAAAATTGTCATAATGCAGAAATGTCCCAGTTGACTTATAAAATATAATAATTTTTATTACTATCTATAACTAGAGTTATTATTTATTTTTCTCAGTGTAGAATTGTATTTCACTGTTTCATTAATTTTATAAATACATTTTAAATAATCTGTATTTTTATAAGAATAATGATAAATATAAAATCGCAATCATACGTTATAGATTTCTAAAAGGCGAAATCACAAACGTCCTTTACTTGCGTTACTTTTATGGTATTTATTTTAATTTTATCAAAATTAAAGTATTGTAAACTTCAAACAAAATAAATCTAAAAAATTTCATATGATTGTATACATTCGAAGAATCATTTTTTATAGAAGATACGCAAGCTTATTCTGAATTTGATTCTTTTCCCAATTGATTATTTTTCGAATTATTTACGAGTTCTGTGCTATGCAATAGAGTATGATGATGTTTCTTACACGGCATTTTTACAGTCATTTCTCATATGGCCTGATTTTAAATAACCGAAGCATAACTTATGTTTCTTCACTAGTTCCCAACGTTTCTCCAAAGCTTCACGTTTGAAAAATATACGCGACACGAGCTGATGTTTAGTACGACAACAATAGACGCAATTCCTTACTTGTTTCAATGAACCGTTCACGCGATCTGACTCATGTCTCGCTGCACATACAATTGCAGTTTTCGAAAACTGAGTATGTTTGTTTATAGTATCTGATTTTCGAGTCGATGTCGTTGGCGTTATGTCAAAGTTTCAGCTTCTGTATAAACATAATCTCTTATTTTTTCCAACTCAGATTTTTTTTCGGTTACAGAAGTTAGATGTATATTATATGCGTATTTTAATGATAAAGAAAGTTTATTTCCAATTGATTTTATTAATTTCGGACTATACAAGTAGCCCGTCATTGTTAATGTTTTAAAAGCTATAATTGCGTTTTTTAATTTTGTTGCGAATTGCACTAAACTTATTTTACGTGAATCAATTCCCGGTAATGCTTTTAAGAGGAGGTCACGTATCTCTGTCCTTTTCTAATCAATGAAATGATTTTTTTACAAAAACTAATAATTTTAGCAAAAATGAAGAGAAAGCCGCATCTTGTATCAAAAAGAGGAATATTTTCTTTGATGAGAAAAAATTAATTTTATTGCTTCGTTCTCAAGAAAACCTTGAAAAACCAAACTGTCCACCCTAACCTCTATTATTTAAGTTTTTCAAGGTTTTCTTGAAAACAAAGCAATAAAATTAATTCTTTCTTATCAAAGAAAATATTGCTTTTTTTGATACGAGATGCGGCTTTCTCTTCATTTTTTGCTAAAGTTATTAGTTTCTGTAAAAAACTCAATTCTCTGATTAGAAAAAGACAGAGATACGTGACCTCCTCTTAAGTCTTTTATTATTTTCTCAGCGACGACCCATTTATTTCCGAAGTAGAAATCAAGAGTTTTTTTTATGTTATCGGCGCACAGTTGCGAAATCCGAGAAAAAAGTGATCATTTCAATCTGTAGACAATACCATAAAAGATAGCGAAAAATACCTTTGACAGAATTGTTCGTTAGAAAATTTCCTTTCGATTTGTCAGAGTCGATTTTTTATTTTCAACCACAGAAATTTTTTTAATTACTCCAAAACTATGAACATGTAGATTATTACTGTAAATGACTATAAAGTCCTGAGAAAAATTTTTTTAATTTAATTAAATAAAAATTTTGTATAATTATATATAAATATATATATATATATATATATATATATATATATATATATATATATATATATATATATATATATATATTTACGTATATGGAGCGTTCATGTCAACTCACACGTTTAAAAAATAAAAGTTGCTGAAAGTCTGGGAATCAGATAAACTCAAATAACTACATGTTGTGATTTGCAAAAATTCAGGTGTTTTCTATATGTAATTTTCAACAAAAAGTATCCTATTAAGTTTTTAGCAGAAGTTGATATTTTTCCATAAAAAATTCATTAAATAATTTATTTAACAAAAAATTTCGAAAATTTGAATTTCCATGAGTTTTAGCTTTTAACCCTTTTGACTTAGACCTCTAAAAATTTTTTTGTATGTCTTGGGTATCAAATGAAACTGATTTTCAGATTTTTAGCGATTATCATTTCTTGACCGTGCGAGTTAACCTGAAACGGCTCATATATATATATATATATATATATATATTCATATGTGTATCTATATATGTATATATATATATATATGTTTATATGCATATATAATATATATGTATACACACACACATATATATATATATATATATATATATATAGATATTTATATATAATTATACAAAATTTTTATTTAATTAAATAAAAAAAAAATTTTTCTCAGGACTTTATAGTCATTTACAGTAATAATCTACATGTTCATAGTTTTGGAGTAATTAAAAAAATTTCTGTGGTCGAAAATAAAAAATGGACTCTGACAAATCGAAAGGAAATTTTCTAACGAACAATTCTGTCAAAGGTATTTTTCGCTATCTTGTATGGTATTGTCTACAGATTGGAATGATCACTTTTCTCTCGGATTTCGCCACTGTGCGGCGCTACAGTTACTGGCAAGTAACGTATTCACAATCTCTCTCGCTTGTCCTTTTAAAGCACTAAACAATCAAGCTAGATTTTCACTATCGCTATCGCTTCTTAATTCTGAAGAAAGTTGATATGCTTCTTAAAAATAAAGTTACTTTAAAGGATCACCGAAAAAATTTGGGAGCGCTTTCGCAGTTGTTAAGCGATTAACTGAACGCGAATTTCCTTCGCCTATAGACGATTCACGTACTATATTTAAAGTCTTTTATTGCTTCTACTAAACGCATTGTCGGATCAACGTTAAAATTATTACTTTGTTCAGATCTAACTGGCAAAGAAGTACTGTTTGCCTATCCTCTTGACGGCTGTCGTGCATTGTCTGCTGTCACTGCAAACTTAATGCCATCGTATGCATTGTCTGTTCATTCAGGAGATGGCAAGGTGCGTACTCACTGTTGATGTGCCCTGATGTTTGCTCGTGTCCTGGTACGTATATCAGATTCTGGCAATACCCTTGCAGTTTCTCTTTCTTCGACAGTGACTGTCGGTATTATCTCTTGCTGAGGATCTCCTGTTGTAGTCTCACTTGTTGTTGACCCTTGAGGTGGAGTTTCTTGTGAATCAGTCCCCTAGATTTCAGCAATGCGAAGTTGTTTCACTGCAGGCCGACCTCTCCTAGAAGTTTTTCTTTTCGGCGGCATTTTGCAAAAAACAAATTAAATATAATTAATAAAATTATCAAATTCAATTATGTTTTATCCCAGTTTCCAGTCAAGAATTTCCGGTTTTCGGCACCGAAAATTGTAACGTAATAATACTGGGATAAAGTGAATTGAAAAATAAATAAAATGATTTAAAATTTAAAGTTGGTCTCAATAACAACAGAATTTATGATGACAAAGAGTATTAAAAATTATTAAAATTTGAACTTTTACTTTTACTTTAATTTTAATTACAAAAAATGCGCAATTTCAAGTTATACTTAACTTTTAGACGACCAGCATTAAAATGGCTTACAGTACTCATACGTCTTTTTTTTCATAGGGATCGAAAACTTGTCCCTACTATTACGGTTTATATTCAAAGTATCAAGTGTTCTCAATGTTTACTCTAGTTTCTTTAAAACATTATTCTATTTTCTTTTTTCTTTTTTCTTTGACTGTGCTTGATTTGTATAGCTTTATAGTAACCCGAACTGACGATGCCTGTCATTTCGTGCCTCTTATCTTGACACCTGGAGACTCATAACCAGAGCTCACTCTGGGGAGGCTGTAACCATTTACCTCGACACTCGGAGTCTTGTAATCAAGACTCACCCCGGCAAGGTTCTAATAATTTACCTCGATACTTGGAGCCCTGAAGACTCACCCCGGCAAGGTTCTAATAATTTACCTCGATACTTGGAGCCCTGAAGACTCACCCCGGCGAGACTGTTATTATTTACCTCGACACTCGGAATCTTGTGATCAAGATTCATCCCGGTGAGGGCGCTATTCCAAGCTATGGGGGTACCCATACACAAAAGCACTTTTTTTGCTGCAAATTTTTTTTTTACTTTTTTTTTCTCATTTTAATTTTATACTATTTTCTTTAAATTAAATTATTAAGTTCAAATCGATTATTCATTTTATTCAATAATTTATTTATAATCATTTATTTTCATTCACTGTTCATCTATCATTATCATTAATTTTATTATACATAGTAATATAATAATTTTTATAGAAATTGTTTAATCAATTTTTGTACCACATAATATATTTATGCTGATCTCTTTACATTTCTTTCTTCCCAAGTTAACGATATTTTCTCACATATAATCTCAGTTTATATAAACAGCGTAAATTCGATATTGACAAGCACTTTCGTAGCTCGATTTTAATCGTAATACGCAACACAACAAACATAATATTATAATATGACTTAAATAACTAAATAAAACTCAAAATTTTTTCGTTAGTTAAACTTTTCTCATGAATTTAAATTAAAATAATACAATCTAATGTATTTTTTATTTAACAAAACTTTACCGAGAACTTTAGTGATTAAAAATGAAACGAAATACAAATATAATCTTGAGAAACTATAATATATAATCTTATAAGCTAAAAATATTAATTCTGTCTGTAACACAAGCTTTGGGAAATTAATTTTCTTAGCGCAGCATAAATTGCTTATCATCATTATCATCCTAATTATCATAATTGTAACAATAACTATAACCGTCACTTGGTTTATTAATTGCAATAGTCAAATTTTGAAATTAAAGATCTTTAGAAATAAATATTGTTATAAGCATTTGTTAATTACATAAATAAGTATTCTATAATTTTTACATATTTTTTATTGCAACTCACATATAGAAAACATTAATAGAACATTAATGATCCAGGCTATGATCTGTGTATCTCAACTTATGGTCACGAATAGAGGATTAACATGTTAAATATTTATATCAAGTTCTTTAATACCACTTATTTTGATTTTATTTTCAATGAAATTTCTTACATAATTATTTTTATCACAATCATCATAATCATTGTAATCTCTTTCATAATTATAATCATCATAATCATTATCATCATTATCCTCATCTTCAAAATCATCATCATTATCATAATCATAATTTTTTTCATAAACATCATCATAATCATAATCATTATAATCATCAATATATTGATTTCTAAATATTTAATTTGTATATATTTGGACTCAAGGAGTCAAAAAAAGTGGTTTCCAGAAAATGTTCGTATGTATGTGTATGTGTGCGCGTGCGCATGGCGTGCGTGGGTCCGTGCGTGTGTGTGTGTATGTGTTCGTTACGCTAATTTTATCTCGAAAACCACTTGATGGCTTTCAGTTTTTTTTTGTCTTTTCTCGTGGTTTATAAAGTTTGGAGCAGCTTACTATCAGCGCGCTCATAATAGATTTTATTAATTATAGGTATAATTTAGAAAACGTTTTTTTTTCTTGTCTGCTTCCCTTGCTTCTTTGTGTTGTGTGCGCTGCAATCGTGAAGAGGTAGTAGAAGTGTGTTAAAAAAAATTACACAAAAGGCTAACAGGATCTTTTGAGTGCAGTACCGCACGAAGGAACAATGCCAGTAACATGACAATTAGTAAGAAAATAATATAATAGAACAGAGAAGTGCGGGTTCTTACAAGTAAAAAAAAAAGAAAAATAGCGCGAGTGTGACTTGAGTAAAATGACGGATTAAACGACAGTGAAAAGTAAAATCATTGTACGATTGCAAAGGGTGTTTTTTTTACAAAATTTATGAATAAAAATAAGCGAAATTGAATAAAAAAAACCAGTTGAAAATGAATGTTTGCAAAATGACGAAAAAATTAGTTTTTTTAGTTTGATTAGGTAAAATTTCATTTTCATGAAAAATAAACGTGAAAATGGACGCATTTTTACGTATAAATAAAAAGTGTAGATAGGAATGCGTGCAAACATGTTGGCCATAGGATTGAAAGAGAAATTTATTTTAAAATATTTATTTGAAATTATCATTGTACAAAGGAGAAAAGCTTATTGCTGTTTCTCAAAACTCAAGAGACGGTAAATGATTATATAAGGAAGCATTCTCATGAGGAGATGTATGTGACAGTTATCTAAGACAGCATTGTATTCAAAACTATGACGGAAATTGGATACAAATTAAGTATTGAATAATAATTATTCTATATTTAAAAATTTTATTTAATCAAGCTTGAACGTACAATAGTACGTATATAAATAATTTCAAAATTATCCATGGTTTTAAAATAATATTGATCGATCATAGTTGCTGCTTTCACATACATAATAATGCTTATGTTAAGTATATTGTGTATGGGAATAATAGCACATATGTATGATTATAAATATAAAAATATACATAAACAACTGACATATTTAAGTCATTCAACATTGCTTGTGTTTGCCATGTTAGATCGATTCTCTTTAATTGTCATAAATATAAATGAGCTAACATTGCTTGTGTTCAGCATACTAGGTTGATTTTCTTTATTTTGATAGATATGTTGAGCTTAGAGGGCTTGTGTTCTGTCTGTTAAGTTCATAATATATATAATTAACTCTTACGTAAATTATCTAGTTTTGCTTGTGCTCGGCAAAATTATATGAATTTTATTTATATTGGTCTACTATTCTTTTACAGTTGAGAAGTACGTTACAAGTGAAGAATTTGACTTGGTGATAAGAACAGTTACAGAGATAAAGACAGATTATATATGCCTTATTGTACGTCAGGTGGCCACACTATGACTGATAAGAAAGAGAGAAAAGACAGAATTAATGACAGCAATGAGACCGAAAAGATGGAAGGGCTATATAACGAAACAGAACAGAGGGCAGAATAAAGTAACGATTTTAAAGACTGCTCCGTGAAAACTGTAGTTAAAGTAACTGCACACCGAGAGAGTTTTGCCTCAACAAACATGATGCGCGACGCACTAGAAAAAGTGATGTCTTTTGCATCGTAAATCACGCATACTGCTTCGCATTTCATATTTCATGCATCACTTTTTCTCATTTATAAGTCGAAATACAGTGCGTGAGGTGGCGCCACATCGAAAAATTCCATGCTTGTTTGGACACGCATCGATATTTATCGTTAATGCGAGCCACCTTGTGGCCCGTTTTAAAAGCGCACCATCGTTTATAATGCGAAACCTTCTCCGTGCAGGAGTCAAATAGCGACAGATAAGGAAAGACAGAAATAAATGAAAGGTTTGACAGCAAAATTGAATGATGTATTGAAAATAATATGTATACAATTAAAAAAACAGATAAAAATAAGAGCAAAGACGGAGCTAAAGACAGAGAAGAGACAGATGGACATTACAATAAGACTGAAAAGGCAGGAATAAAGACAGAGGCAGAAAACAGAATGAATAAAACGACTAAAGCAAAATTGGCAGGTAAATAAATAATAGTAAAGTCAAATGAAAAATTAAAAAAAATAATAAAATATTTATAAATAAACATTTCGTAGTTTTGTCAATAAAACAAATAGAAAAATTGACGAGAGTAAGATTTTTGAGCATGGTTATTATAATGAAAATTTTGATTTAAACCTATTTGACAAATTGGACAAGGTAATGGATAAGCTCAATTCAATTAACGCAGGAATGGCAAAGAGCAAGAGAGACGAAGAAAAGAGAAAAAGAATAGAGATGATGATTTGATGACTTTGATAATAAAAGAAAGAAACGCCACGCAAATCTTCAACAACCAAACTCTGGACACGATGAGGAAGGAATTTAAACAAAAAATGACTACAGGTAACGAGACAGAAAGGACAGATAAATCCAAAGATAGCAAAACGACATATAAGGTAAACAATTATTTTGGAAATTCTAAACTTAACGCAGAAGGTTTCGAAAACTCGACAGTCTTGGACGAACACCTAGGACCGGTAAATAAATTAGAAATATCGCGTTTAATACAAATAAAGATTGATAAAAGACTTCATTAAGAAAACGACAGTATTTTAGACGTTTCTGAACAGTTGACAGAAACTATCAAAACCAGAATGACTGAAAAAGACGGACCAGTAAAACGCGGTTATAAATTATACATGAACGACTCAAACTAAATTCGAAACCTTTTTAGATTATTTTATGTCTAAATTAAGTTCGAATGTCTTACTGTATGTTGTAGATAGTACTATTGTAGCAAATAAAAGTTTATCTAACAGTAAAAAAAAACATTGATATAAAATTCATGATATTTTAATAAATAGAATAGATGAAGACTATTATGCTGGACTTATAATCAAATCAAAGATTCGGTTGAATTATTGAACAGAATTTCAAGAAATTAAATTGAGTAAAGTAGATGTAACTCCATCTATTATACAGAAAAAAAAATGTACAAGATAAAGTATAATCCAGTGAAAGAAAAGGCAGTTAATTTTATATTTAGATTCGAAGAAATAGTAAGAAATTATAATAACATGCCAAAAGTTAAAACGTCATCTGAAGAAAAATAAAAAGATTTCTTTTATAATGCTATCATAAGCAAAGTACATCAAGTAAAAGGAATAAATTTTATGACAACGTTTGATGGTGAAAGGGTTATTTTATGATCAACTAATGTTACTTATTATGCAGGTTAAAAGCCACTAGACGACAGACAAACATCTAACGACAGCTATGACGATCTAGTTAGAGGCGATACAGAAAGTGCGATGTTTTGAATGTGACTGTTATGGGCACTATGCAAGCAACTGCCCGCGATAGGGCACTAGCATAAAGGAGTGTTTCTTCTGTCTGAGATTTACCCGTGACCATGTGATCTCAACATGTCCAAGACATTAGGAACACTCGAGACAGAACGACAGAAAGGTATGAATCAAAATATTATAATAATAAAATTTTAAAAAATACAGGTCGGATTGTATTTAAATATGAGATAACTAATCCAATTAATAATGGCAATAAAAAACAAGCGGAATCTGATAATAAAAGGAGACAAGAAAATTATGTAAAATACAACAGAGAAAAATATCAAAAAGGAGGCAGCTCTAACCAATTGAAATCTAGAAACGAGAAGACTAATGAACAGAGTGCTGATAGTGGTGTAACAGAACATTTGACAAATTCAAAGTTGATTTTTAAGACATTTATTAAGCAACTGGACGAAATCCAATGCGCAAATAAAGATAGCAGCGCAAATTTTAAATCTAAGAGAGATGGAAGCGTGCAAATAAATACGACTGATAAAAAATTTATTACTTTAGACAGAGTAATCTGCACAGAAAAGTTAAATGAACGAATATCTATGACAACCAATCAGGTGGACAACAGCAAGAGAAGACAGCGTGAAGAAAATAATAAATCAATACAAGCAGGCCAAATATTGCCTATGCTGTTCATGTTCTAAGCATACAACAAATCAACCTCACTGAAGATGACTGGCAGTCAGTTGAAAGAGTATTTAGATACTCAAGAGATTGCTGTATACTGACACAGATACCTGTTTTACCGACTATTTAAAATTTATTTTTTATAAAAACTAGTTACTGGAGGCAGAAATGAAGAGATGGTTTTGATGCGTATAATAAATAGTAATATTTTCTTTGATGAGAATAAATTAATTTTATCGCTTTGTTTTCTAGAAAAGTTGGAATAACTTGAAAATCGTATTTTTTGTCTCTAATCTTCAATTTTATAAGTTATTCCAACTTTTCTCAAAAGTAAAATTAATTTATCCTTATAAAAGAAAGTATCAATTTTCATTATACAAATCAAAATCATCTCTTCATTTCTGCCTTTAACTGCTAGTTTTTGAAAGGAAAATAATTTTGTAATTAGAAAGGACAGAGAATACAGCCTCTTAAAAGGAATGAAAGACTTTAAACTCAGATATAAAGGATAGAACGACTGTTTACAAGTTGTAGAACAAAATTAAGACATATGACAGAAATAAAGGGACACTACGTAAAAAAGTATTTAGAAAGAAGTCTGATAAATGTCAGCTGGGTTTCTTCTAAACATCAGATAGCTGACGTATTTACGAAACCGTTGGCATTTGAACTTCATAAACGACTAATAAGACTGACAAAAATTTAAAAACATACATATACTTACACTCCTTTTATTTTAATATTCTTTACTTTGTATGTATGACAAGTTCTAAATAAAACAACAAACAACAGAGCTAACGGCAGTCATCTTTAAATCAAGATTGAAAAACTCAAAATTCTATTTCTTTTATACATATTTTTATTGATGTATTCTTATAAAAATTATTTATGTATGATAAACAACATTGAGCGAGGGAGGGAGTGTTAGAAATATAGACACGCTCAATTGTGTGTGTGTTTTGTGTGGTGCCGCCGTGAGGCGGGGTATCTTTAAAAAACGCTAGATGCATTTGTTCATTCTGTGTTTGAAAGTTAGGCAGTCAAGATGTATTAAGATTTTGTGTTTTTATAATAAATTATTTATTACAAATTATTTGCGTTTATTTCATTGAAGCCACCTCTCGCTAATTTCAACAATTTTACTAGCATAGTTCTAATTTTTGAGCATTTTGAAAATTTTGAAAAAGAAATTTCTGAAACAAATATTGTATTTATTTAGCAAATTAGATCTCGAAAACTACTCGATGGGTTTGATTCAAATTTTGCATATTATCTATTTTTTCGTCTAAATAGACGGGAAGCTATAGAAAATGAGTATCCTTAGTGTACTTATAATTTTATAATTCAAAAATTTTAGAAATTTAAAACAAATTTAGATTTTTTTGTTTTCTCTATTTTACGTAAATTACTTGATAAATTGGCTTTTAAATTCGCATGAGAATTATTTGCAACTGTCAAAAGAAGAATGACTTTTGGAAACCGATTTTCTTAGCATAGTTTTAATTTTAGAAAATTTTTAAAATTTTGAAAATATTTTCATTTACTATTTTCCTTCTATTTTACGTAAACTACTCGATAGATTTGCTTTAAAATTCGAATACAATCTATTTGCTACTGTCTTTATGAAACAAGTTTAAAAAAAATAGTTTTCTTAGAGTAGCTCTTTGATCACTTCTTCTGATATCTGATTTAGTATATATCATAGACAATAAATCATATATTAGTTATATCTAAGAATTTTGTGCCATATCAGATTATTAATAGAACAAAGCAAGAAGAATGAACAAATGTTTAGCAATAAAAATCAAAAGAAGTCTTTATGTAAAGATAATAACTTATGAAGTGATTCAGGAATAGCGCTTACGATTAGTCAAGGCACGATATTCTTAGGTAATTTTTATAGAATCAGCTGAAAATTGGAATTAATATTTTTCGTAAGAAATATAAGTGTGAAAAGATGTTTAAGGTTTTCCCGAATGAAAAATTTTTTATAAAAGTTCTGCTCCGTGCAGAAAAATATGCAGGAAAACTTGGAAATACTCCATTATTACTCCAACAAATATTCACTTCTTATGCAGATCATTTAGCTCATATTCAAGAGGTATATATTTACCGTTTTGTTATGTAAATAAAAAGTGAAATTCAGTTAAAAATTAGTAAGATTTGTGATACATTAAGTTTTACTTTAATAGTCAATAATAATGACAAAATCGGAATCAGTAGGATTATCTCTAACTGAATCACTAAAAATTATAAAGTCAAATCTTAGAGATCTTGAAACAGATCCAGTATCTCATGTGAAAATAGTTTTTAGTACTTGGGAAGCAGTATAGGCTCATTTAGTAGTCAAAAATCACCTCAAACATTACCAAAAGTCGTAAAAAATGGTTCTTTCCATTTTTAATTACGTTTTAGCATTTTTCAGCTTTCTTGGCATTTTTTTGTATTATTCATAAGTGCAAGTTTCTTGAAAAGTAAATTTCGCAAACTTGAGGACTAATACGGTATATGCGACCTTTATGGAATTAGAAATTGGTAAGGACAATTTTTTTTGTATCAATACAAAATGTACTTTTTGAAAAAGTCAAATTTTTTAATGAAACCGATATTATTTGTAATATTTCTTGTTTCAAAGCTATTGCGAACTATATTTGCTGATATCATTAGATTGTGTTGATGAAAAAAAAGTATTTTCCATTCGTTGGACTCTTCTAAAAGGCAACAATAATACTACAAATGGCCAAAAATCGAAAAATATTCATTTTTTTGCATTTTTAACTACGTTTCACCAATTTCAAAAATTTGAAAAAATTTATGGTGATAGTTTTACTAGTTCTTAAACATATGTAATTTTTTAGAGTGTGTATCTTTTTCAGTTTTTTTAATTGCAATTTAAAATTTTCAAACGCCTATAAAAATTTAAATTGGACGTTATATTTTTGTTTACTATTTTCAACGTGTAGAACGTAAAAAAACCTTTAATTTGAAAAAAAACAGAAGGCTATTCGACCGAAATCAGCTGAGTTATGAAGAAAGAGCGATTTTTAACAGTTTAGCGCACCCTGGTAAGCCGCTTAAATATCGAGGGCCAAAAATCAACAAATCTTTATTATTTTCAATATCAAACATAACCCCATATTTATTTTTTCGAAATCGCCTTGAGTACTTTTGATCATTATATTCGGCTATGGTCTTTATATTAGAATATTTTAACAGCAGTACATTCATCATTAAACTTCAATAATGAAAAAAGAAAATACTTAATATGATCGACTTTAAATCATAAACAGTTTAAAGTTTAAGTTTTTCCCGATGAAAATCAAAAAATTTTCTTATATCCTTAATAATTTTTAATTTACTGATAATGATTAAATAAATAGAACAAATATTTAAAAATAAAAATGGTCGAATTTAGAAATTCTGCTGCAGCTTAATAGATACCCAGTAATCGGCAGCCTGGTCCTCACCACTCAATCAGCTGTTCCTCTCTCGATCTTAATTCACTTAGGTTACAATTGGTTCCTCTTTTCTAAATCATTTCTGTCTCAATCAACTGTTTCTCTCTCGATCCTGACTCATTTAACTTAGGAAAGGTTCCCCCTCTACGAATCATTTCTGGCTCAATCAGCTGTTTCTCACCAGTTGATCCTTGAGTTGGAAAGATTACTCCTTTCTAGATCATTTTTGGCTCAATTAACTGTTTCTCTCAGCAGTCGATCCTCGGGTTGAAAAAGGTTCCCCCTTCCTAAATTATTTCTAGCTCAATCAACTGTTCCATCACCCAATATCACATAAAACATTAATATTTTCTTGAGGGAATTAAAATCGGTCTCCCGGACCGTTTCTGGCTTAATTAATCGTTTCTCTCATTGTCTAATATCACGTAAAACATTAATTTTCGTTTGGATGAATTGGAACCAGTCCCTCCACCCTAGATTATTTTCGAAACATTTCAATTCCAGCAGAGATGTGCTTGTGCTGGAACTGATCTGTGTTAAGACCGGCCTAGCTTGTGTACTTCTATCTTATCACGCAGTCTTTTTTATTTTCGAATGCGGCAGAATATATTAAATTTTACTAATTATTTTAAAAATAACTTTACAGAGCCGTGGATAAATATTTTTTTAGTGAAATGCTTAATGTTTGCAATTACTGCTTTTCTATGGAATTAATTGCTACTCTGAATAATTTCAATAATAATTTATATTAAAAATGCATGAATATACATTTATAATTAATTCCATACCTTATATTTTTTACCTCACACGATTTATCAGAAATTTAAAGACAAACAAATATTTTGATGGGATACGGTTTTTGAATTTTTAAACTTACATTTTAAAGTACAAGGAGATGAATACTAGCTTGTATAGCTCATATGTTATAAACGTATGTACCCTTATGAAAAAACACTGCCAAGTGCTTTGGCGCAAGGCTTTCTCATAGAGCTCATTGAAATAGAGTACCTTAATTTTATTTTTTTAAATGTGATCTTATAGATATTATTATTATAAATATTTATGCACAAGAAAAAAAATTCTATTGCATTGTTTTTTCTTGTGCATAAATATTTATAATAATAATATCTCTTGAGCTCAACTTTCAATTTGCAGATACATCGATGAATATTTGAGTAAATAAGAAAAAACTTAATTAGACAAGGATAGCGAATCTAGCCTGCTCTTAAGATGCGCTTGAATGTCGTCACTTCAGAAAATAAGTTTGTGAAACAATCCATAGAAAAATTAATAAATACTCTCAGATTTTTAATTAACTTTACAAAAATTTTTATAAAATATTATGTTTAATATCTTGAGTACAATTTGATTGATATCAAATTTTTTACTATATTTTTTTGTAAATATATTAATAAAAGATTACGAGTTAATCACTCGATAATTATTTTCCTAACATAGAAAAATATTAGAAACGAGGTTAACCTTGTAGTGTTTACTCTTCGAAGAACGAAGAGCTTCTACTAGATAACTCAAAGTGTTCTGGTCTTATATATCTGCGCCGTGGAAGTTTGTATAAGCGATCACAAAACTTGAAGAAATGCCACCGAGTGAGTGGAAATCAAATCAAACTGTACTTGAGATATTTCACATAATATTTTATAAATATTCTTTTAAATTTTATTAAAAATCTGTATTTGTTGATTTTTCTATGGATTGTTCCACAAACTTATGTTCTGAAGTGACGACATTCAAAAGTATCTTAAGGGGAATCCTCATACCGACATAGAGTTCTATCTTATCTACATTTAAATTATTAATTTTAATAAAAATTCAACTATTCATGACTGAAATTCGTAGGAGAGGCACATTCTTAACATGTCAAAGAATTTATTGCCACGTTAAAAGACAATATAAAGGTAAAAATAAAGGCGAAAACTGCTTAATACGATTAACTTTTCAATGTAGTTATGAATAATCGTATTATGCAGTTTTTGTCTTCATTTTCACTTTTATTCTGTATTTTGACGTTGCAATAAATTCTTTAGAATGTTAAGAATGTGCCTCTTCTATGAATTTTACTCAAAAATAGTTAAATTTTTATTAAAACGCATAATTCAAATGTAGATAAGGTAGATCTCTGTGCCGGTATGAGGACACCCCTTAAGGAGATGTAAAACGGAAACTACACCTGTACTCATGAATTTGGCCTATCTTTTCATTATATTGCAAAACTTGATTAAAAGAAATGCTTTAGTTTGTAGTATTTACCATAAAGATTATTCAGTTAAATTTTCAAATAAATTCATTCATTAATTTTTCAGAATTTTGGGTTCCAATATTATATATTAAAATTTTTAGATTTTGTACAAGAAATCTAAAATTCTGAGAAACTAATGAATAAATTTATTTCAAAATTCAACTGAATAATTTTCATGGTACATACGACAAGCTAAAGCATTTATTTTCTTAAAATTTTGTAATAAAACAAAAAGATAGTAAATATTTATGAGTACAGGTGTAGTATCCATTTTACATCTCCTTAAGGAAATACTGCAAAATTTCCTAAATGCTGTCCTACAGAAAATTCTATACATTTCTGAACAAAAGCCCTTAGAAAACTCTGCAGGACATCGTGTGGACGAAAAAACTTCAGAAATATTCACAGTAATCTCTGTAATCACATCTTCAGTTTTTCTAAAAGATAACATAAATAAAAAACTGCAGTATGTCTTATAAATTTTTCTTTAGGTTTTTCCTATATATTTTTCTTTAGTTTTTCTTACATATTTTTTTATAAGGGTATGTACTTAGATTAACTCTAAAGCAGATCTTTTCAACTAGACCTCTACCTCAGGCCGAGAATCTGAAGCTGCTATGATATGCTCTAGCATCACCAGACAATAGAAATTTTCTTTGATATTCATCTCGTAGAGTTAACCTGTGAAAACATTTTTTTCTTACGTTTAGCACACATCAGCGACAACAAAAAATCACCTAATCATTTGACGAGATATCATAAACATTAGTGGTGACCCATAAATGTAACTATCGTGACCAGCGCTGCTTCGCTTCGTGATTGGCCGTGGTGTAGTTTCGTAGCCCCACTAATGTGCCGGTTCTAGATATGAAATAGTATAATATTGAACATAAGGTAATACCAAAAAATACTATTTTATCAAATTCAATGTTTAACTTCAGAATTTTTTTTATTATGTAATGCGCAAAAATAAATATTCTTCGCTATATTTCACTTGTTTTCACTATCTATATATCTTACAGCTTTGAACTACACTATAAAATACTCACCCACGGGCCTGGCAAAGTTATTTTTATAATAATCAGTAAAATTTAATATGTTCTGCAGCATTTGAAAATAAAAAGACAGCTTAACGAGATAGAAAATGCATAATTTTATCAGAAACAATACAATTCAAATGGGTATCTACCCATGAATTTTCAAAAGGCATGTATACTCATGAATGAGTTAAAAATTTGATCTGCTATATCCCTTTTTTTTATAATTCTAAAGTGTATTATTATCGCTATCATTATCTTGATAATCACTGTAATTTTTATGAATTCATGAGGCACGAGTCTGCATTGTTTTTTAAGATGCCAGATCATTGGAAACATTCATCTTTCAAAGAAATATATAAATTGAATATTTCATGATTTTTATATTATCAAAAAGAATGTATTGAATTACTAAAGTGCTTGATTGCTTCATTGATTTCAAAACTTTCTTTAGCTAAAACTATAAATAAATGAAATAAAAACTATAATTTTACGATTATTCCATTGCTTTCAGTATTTTCAAGAGCTGAAATTTAGAAAAAATATAATCTATATAGTATTCTTATTTTAAAGAATACTATACCATTCAATACCTGACTTGTTTGAAATATACTTTTTTTGAAAGTAATAATACTAATAATAATACTAATAAAATTTGGTAATAAATTACTTTTTATTTTTATAAAAAATAAAATTTTTATAATTACAATATATTGTGCATGTATAACCGTTTTATGATTTCTTTATCTTATAAATTTGGCCTATATAGATTTTAAATGATTTAATTATACTAAAATATAATTCAAAGATGATTTCTTAACTTTCTGGGTGAGTAAATGATTTCAAAGATTCATGAATCCTCATATTTTTTAAATAATGACGTCCAACACCTGTAGATCGAAAAGATGTTTAATGAAAAGAGGTTATGAACATTTGACTAATTACGATAGCAATATGCTTTCTCAAAGGGAAATCTTATTTGCATTATTTAAACGAAAAATTCAATAATGATAGGGATATTAAACTGTTTAAAGCACTTGCTAGAGGTAATGTCTGGAAGGAGTTAAAAGACCTGGGGCTCCTGTCCGAACCTCGAGGGGACTTGAATGGATTCACTCCAGATGAGCTTAATGCGCACTTTGCAGGGGTGTCAGTCTCGCCACACGATGATAATGAGGAATGTAAGAGACTTCTTTCTTAATGTAGTAAAAGTGGCTTTACCTTCAAGCCAATTAATGTTAAGAGGCGGCCGTATAGTTTTGTCCTTGTCTAATCTAAATTTTCGTTATTATTAATAAATCAATTGACTAGCTTTCGAAAGCATAACTCAACAACTTACAGATGACATAAGATCGGGTCTAGATAAGAAACTCGTCACGTTACTTCTTTTATTTGATTTCAGTAAAGCATTCGAGTGGATTAGCTCCTATTCATCAGGTAGGTAACAAATGGTTTCCACGCACCTAAAAAAGGAATCGAATTGGCTAACAATCAATTTAGGAGTTCCACAGGGTTCAGTGCTGGGCCTCTGTTGTTTTGCCTTTACATTAATAACATATGTGACACGTTCGACCCTGGTTGCGTCGGGCACCTACTATATGCGAATGACCTGCAAATTTACACGCAAGTCCCTCACGAGGATCTGAATGAAGGTATTCGTATTCTGTGGAGGGCGGCCAGAGCGGTGTTCGAGTGGGCTGTCGATGCTTCTCTCACATTAAATGCAAGCAAAACTAAGGCGATCGTTTTTGGCAATAGTCGATTTATTAATAACTTTTATGCTGGTGAGCCAAGAACAATTAAGCTTGAAGGTGGTGTCGGCATATATTTCTCTGATACCGCTACGAGCCTTAATGTTGTACTTGACTCTAAGCTAATATGGGAGCCAGACATTAATATGTTAACTGAAAAATTTAATACGACGATGTACGGTTTACGATTTTTTCGTCGGCATACCACTATAGCTTTGCGCAAACAACTCGCAACTGCCCTGCTGTTTCCACATCTAGATTACTGCTCAGTAGTTTTGCTCGATGCTTCACAGGAGTTGAGGAGGCGATTACAAATACTACAAAATTCTTGTGTGAGATATGTATTTAGTGTGAGAACGGGTGATCATATCTCTCCTCATAGAGCTGCGCTGGGTTGGCTGCGTACTGATTCGAGGAGACAGTATTTTATGTCTGTACTCATCAACAAAATCGTGCGCATAAATACTCCTGCGTATTTAGTGGATCTCTTTACTAGATATGTACCTAGGGTAGCCACTAGGGAAGAAATTAAGGATTTTGCGGTGATCTTTATGCATACTAAGACTGAAAGGAATTCTTTTCAAGTTCAAGGTGTGCATTTTTGGAACTCCCTGCCTGCTGACATAAAGAATCTTTTATCGCTCAGCAGGTTTAAGTCGGCTCTAAAAAGGTACTTGCTCAACTTGGAATGAACCTAATATTATCTTCTATTTACACAAAGTGAGTAAAAAGTATGGGAACGCCTGGAAATTTTGCAATTTTTATAGTAAAACAAAACAAACAAAAGGCATAACAAAGGTAATTTTGAACAAGGAATCCGATAGTGATCTTGGATCTGACCTTGAATCTTATTTCCAAGGTTATTTCAGGGTCAACCTCATTTTTTAAAAATAGGAATCCTTACTTTTTATACCGTAATCAAAAAGAGCGAAAAATTTTACGCCCGGATATGTGTTCAGGTATGAGTTTAACGTAACCTCTAGAGGTCAAATAGAGGTCAAAGTATGACTTCTTGAAAATCTCTCTAGTTTAGTGATAAAACAAAACAAACAAAAAGCATACCCTAGGTAACTTTCAATGAGGAACCTAATGGGGACCTCTGATTTCACTTGGAACCTTATTTTCAAAGTTATTCTCAAAGGTATTCTGGATTATTTTTGTGTACTCGATCTTTTAAATACCCCCACAAAAAATAGTCCAAAGGTGTTAACTCTGGAGATCTTATACTCCACTCTACTGTACCTCTTCTACCTATCCATCTTTCAAAAAATTTCTCATTCAGATATTGTCTGAGATTGACACCATGGAGCGCCATTTTGCTGAAACCGTGTATTTTCGAAATCATCTCCTCTTAAAGCCTGGATAGCTGGAACAATCTGATTTCGCAAAAGTTGTTCATAACTTTCAGCGTTCAAATTTCCTTCGATAAAAAAGGGACCTATTATTGTATCACCTACCATTCCTGCCCACACGTTCAATTTTTAAGGATATTATGTGACTTTCTCTCATCCAATACGGATTTGTATCGGACCAATATCTAAAGTTATGACAGTTGACTTCGTCATTTAAATGAAATGTCAAAAATATTGGATTTGTAGTTATCATTTCCATCATCGTCTCACAAAATTCAATCCGGCGATCAGAATCATCCTCATTCAATTCTTGCACAAGTTTTATTTTGTAAGGATAAAATTTGTTCACCTTTAAAATTTTAAGAACAATTTTGACCGATGTCCTGTGGCAAAGTTACTGATCGAGATAATTCATGTGGATTTTCCACAAAAGACAGTAGAACATCCAAAGATTTTTCTTTATTTGTTGCTATTCGTGGTCTTCCAGTAACAGCACGATTTTTAATAGACCCTGTGTCTTCAAAACATCTTAAGAGGAGGTTACGTATATCTGTCCTTTTCTCATAAAAAAAAATGATTTTTTTACAAAAACTAATAACTTTAGCAAAAAATGAAGAGAAAGCCGCATCTCGTATCAAAAAAAGCAACATTTTCTTTGATAAGAAAGAATTAATTTTATTGCTTCGTTTTCAAGAAAACCTTGAAAAACTTAAATCATAGAGGTTAGGGTGGACCATTTCGTTTTTCAAGGTTTTCTTGGGAACAAAGCAATAAAATTAATTTTTTCTTATCAAAGAAAATAATGCTTTTTCTGATACAAGAAGCGGCTTTCTCTTTATTTTTTGCTAAAGTTATTAGTTGTTGTAAAAAAATCATTTCTTTGATTAGAAAAGGACAGAGATACGTGACCTCCTCTTAAGGTCTTTGAAACTGTGGATTTCGACAAAGGAGTGTCACCATCGCCGTTTCGAAATGTTGGATTCAAGAGACTAACAACATTACTCATCATTAGGAGAGATATTCGCTCTCTTTCAAACTAACAAAACATTTTAAAAGTTCTGAAAAAAAAATATAATGTAGCTATTGTAACCAACAAGAAAAGTAAGAATTAAGAAATATTTGACGAATCTCTCGAATTAGTTTAACCACAAAACAATATTTGCTATTTTTCATTAGTCAAGTCATTTTTTATTTCAAGAGTCTGTTTAATGAAAAAACTATGACTACCAAAAATATGGTTTTAACTTACAATTTCTACAAATCAAGAGCAAATAAAATTTTAAAATCTAAATGATAAAAATTTTTTATTTAAAAATACATTTGTACAAGCACTTCTATTTTATTTCTAAATTTACACTTCTTTAAGATGCCTTTCAAATAATTTCGAATTTTCAATAAACAATCAGATTTACAGCCCATAAAAGAGGAAAAAACGTGATTTATAAAAACTGCCCCTTTTAAAAAAAAATTTTTTTTTCAAAAATAAAACAAATTAATGACAGATCTTCAAATTGCTTTTCGTTCGTTTTGTAGCAAAAATTAACCTTGTTTTTGTATTTTTGAAAATCCTTTTTTGAAATTTTTGAACATTTATTACTCAGAAATAAATAAAAATTTTCTATTAGTAGGCCAGGAGAACTACCCCAAAAATAGTCGTTTGTAATAACTTGCTTGATCTTGAAATAACCTTGAAAATAAAGTTGAAGGTCAAATCCAAGGTCACCATTGGATTCCTTGTTCGATGTTACCTATGGTATGTCTTTTATTTCTTTTGTTTTACCACTAAACTAGAGAGATTTTTAAGGAGTCATACTTTAAACTCTATTTCATCTCTATTAACCCTATACCTTAACACATATCTGGACGTAAAATTTTTCACCCTTTTCGATTACGGTATAAAGAGTAGGGGTTCCCATTTAAAAAAATGAGGTCGACCTTCAGATTACCTTGGAAATGAGGTTCCAGGTCAATCCCAAAATCACTATCGGATTCCTCGTTCAAAGTTACTAAGGATATGCCTTTCGTTTGTTTTGTTTTATCACTAAACTAGAGAGATTTTTAAAAAGTCATACTTTGACCTCTATTTAACCTCTAGAGGTTAAGTAAACCTCATACCTAAATACATATCTGGACGTAAAATTTTTTGCTCTTTTTGATTACGGTATAAAAAGTAAGGGTTCTTATTTAAAAAATGAGGTTGACCTTGAGATTACCTTGGAAATGAGGTCCAGGTCAAATTCAAGATCACCATCGGATTCTTTGTTCAAAATTACCTAGGGTATGCCTTTTGTTAGTTAGTATTAAGGAATAATTTTAAGTCTCTTTATATTCATAAAACCAAGTCAGTTAGCGAGGCGCGAATGCTATTCAGCATTTTTAGGTGCGATAAGAAGATATCCTCTGTCAAAAAAATCTGAGACTTTGGAGAGCTTCTCACGGCCGAATTGGCCAATGGGACTCTTTTAAAGTCTTAGCAAGTTATATTTTTTGTCCCTTTTCTTCTTAAAAATATGCATCTACCTTGCAACAAAAAAAGATTTATCGTCAGTCAGTCCGCAGCTAGACCTCAAAGGGTAGCACCTTCTTTTCTCTTGCACATAGACCAAGTATAGAATCATAACATTAAAACACTTGTAACTCGCGTTTTATTTCCTCAAAAATTCTATTACAAGGGAAATAACTTAGCTTAATTGCGCGCTCAATTTAACAAGTCGTTTTAACATAAATCATAATTATATACAACTCACAAAAAAAAGGGTGTGTTAACAATAAAAAATAAAAAACTTATTTTCTTTTTTCAATCGAACCAATAATAAATAAAGTGCTACCGAGGTTTCTTCAATCTATCACTGTAAACTAGCGCGGCTCACTTGTTAAGATTTTTTGTACAACATTTATAATAAATTTAAATAAATATCATTATTACAAAATAAATACAAAAAAAACAAAATTTTAAATTCTGTGAACATAAATATCATTGATCCAGACCTAACCCAGTTAACAAGCGGGCAACCAGAGAGGAGCACTACGCTCTTCAAATATAAATTATTTTCATAACAGACTCCTTGCTTTTGACCACGCAGCCAGCAGTTAAGACACGGTAAGTGATTAAGCTCCTCTATCCCGCAGTCTTTTAGAAATAAAAATAATTAACAATACCAACAAGAAATATCCCAAACAAACACATGTCCGAGTAAACCTATTTAAGGTGACCGGACATAACAAATGGTGACAGCGACGGTGGGATATTTTTTGTCGAATAACTAATAAACACTAACAAATTTTTTTTTATTACTAACAACCTGCTTTTTTTTATACTAATTAATTACACTCGAAATGCTCTCTGTCACAGGGAAACGCTAAATAATATTAGACAAAATACTTGTTTTAGATGAGCATAGAGTAAAGATTTTTCGATCTGTTAACTTATTTATAAGTTGATAAATCAAAAATTAAATCTAATAAAGCCTTTCTCATTTGAAATACATTGTTCAAAATGTTCTCTATCGCAGGAAAACGCTAGGTAACTAGACAAAATACTTGCTTTAGATAAACGTAGAACTAATATTTCCAATTCTTAATTTGTTTATAAATTAATTACTCGAAAACCAAATATTCGAAGCGTTCTCTATCACAGGGAAACGCTAGATAACTAGACAAAATACTTGCTTCAGATGAGCATAGAACATTTATTTCAATTCTTATTCATTTATACATAAATTAACAAACAAATCAATAAATCTAACATTAAGTAAAAGTAAATACTTTACTTCTTTCTGTTTCTATAACTAACATTTTTCTGAAGCAACAATCTAACGCAAAGCGTAAGATTAAACTAACGCTCATACATTTACTTTTAATTTTTCCTTTGCTACTTTTTCTGATGTTAATATGAAGTGAACCATTTTTCTTTCTTTGCAAATGTAATTCTGCACTAACTGAGTTGGAAATTAATGTTTTTTTTTGTTGTTTTTTTTCTTTCTTTTTTCATTTTTTTTCCTTTCTCTGACAGCGTTCACAGTTTTTGAGCCTCACGGCATAAAACTCGTAAATTATTTTTTCATGCTTAACAGCATTTAAAAATTTCTGGTGGAGAGTAAAGAAATTTTTTTTTAATCATGACGTTTTATTTCTTGAGGGTCTTGTAGGTCTTGAGCCTCACGGCATAAGACTTACAATTCGCCGTTTGTGCTTAACAGCACGAAGGGCTCAACCTGAAGAAAATAAAAAAGCGAAGAAACAAGTTGACCCAATATCTGAAAGTTGATTTTCAATTTTGGGCTTGTATTGAGCCTCACGGCATATAGTGCTAGTTCTCTTTTATCGCTTAACAGCGGCAAAAGTCTTGGGAAGAGGAAAAAGACAATTAGGTGTTGGAGCAACTTTTCTCTAATAAATATTTTTTTTCCTTTCCTCCTTCTCTCCTTTTTTCTTTTCTTCTTCTCTTCAAATAATCATTTTTTTTTCTTTTTGGTTTCGCTTTTTTCTTTTTTTCTGCTTTCCCCCTTATTTCTCCAGTAAATGACAGATAATAAAAGGAGAGGCCTTGGCCCTAAGATAAGGCAAAAAGCAGATAAGCTAAGTCTGCAAGGAGAGGCCAGAGCGCGGTTTATAGGGTGGGTCAAGAAAAACGACATTGATCTAGAGCCACAATTTCTACTACCGAGAAAGAAAATTGGCCCAAAAAGGGGTTTAGTCATCAATCCATACGTAATCGACACGCCAGCTAAATATTTAATAACTCCCCCCGGATACGACAACTGCAACAACAACGCGTTGTAATCAATTTGAGTCTTGAAGAAGTACAACTCGCACCAGCTCCACTATCGCCCTTGCAAGTTGACCAAGCCGGTCAACATATGCAGTCGGAAAATAATCTAATTACTATCGATTAAAAAATTTTCTTTTATCGCGTTCCCTTTTCTTCTACAAGTAAGGAGTATTCTATTAAAAAATTTTTTTTTCTTATCCTTTTTCTCAAAATTAACCTAAGAAATCAATCTTTATATATATAAATAACAATTTATAATAATAATTGCACAAGCAATAGCCTATTTTTAAATAGCCTAGTTTTTTAATATCTCATAAAATGGCTACCGGAGAAATTGACGACAAAGATTTGCCGCTCAGCAAAGAGGAGTTAAGACTATACGCTAATAACTTAAAAGAACGCGAACAAAGAATTAAGGATTTAGAACAAGCGCTTGAGAATCGTGAAAAGAAAGTCCTAAGTGAGGCAGAACGGTTAAAGCAGGACGCGATGGACTCATTGAATGTAAAAAAGGAACGCGTTCAAATGCTTGAAAAGGAACTCGAAAAAGAAAGAAAACGCCAAGAAAATCTTGAAATTACCATATCGAACACTGCCTCTAGTGTATCAAATTTTCCCTTTGCACAAACTAATAAAATAGATTTGGGATCTCAAAATAAAACGAATTCGAGGTTAAAGCCAATAGATGAAACCGAGGAATTGACAGAGGACGTGATAACTCAATTAGCAAAAATGCGCCGTGACATAGACTGAATGCGTGCAACTCGCTCAACGGCCCGCGCACCGCAAGCTTAGCAAACATTACCACCAGACCCAGCATCAAGACCTAATAATAACCTAGCAGAACCACAGAATTCATGGACTGTGTCACCAAGCATTTACATAAAGGAGGCCTTAAACAGCATACCAAAATTTGACGATACGAACTTAATACCTTTTGTCAGAGCATGCAAACGCGCAACTCAAATAGTTCCTCAGCACCTTAAGAGAGAGTTAATAAAGTTAATAAAAAATAAACTCGAAGACAAAGCATATATCGCATTTGAGCACAATAACTTCGAGACACTGGACGAATTCGTCGATAAACTAAAATCCGTTTTTGCCCCCACAGAAACTCTAAACAATCTAAGAGGTAAACTTGATCAAATTTATAAGGGAAGGAACAAGTCACTGCTTAATTTTATTACACGAATCGTTGACCTTAAAGAAGCTATTATTGATCAAAAACGTTTCCATATGAACAATGAATTAACTCGCGACGAACTTTCTGAAATCGAAGGAGATATAATCGAAGGATTCCGAGACGGCTTACCGCCGGAATTTACGCAAAGGCTTAAAAACCCAGCAAGCTTAACTCTGATCAAAGTATTAGACGACGCAATCGCGGTAGATAAGCAGATTGATAGGGACAACTTGAAGCATGGATGTAAGATCAACGAAAGAAATGAAAATCTGTATAAAAGCAGATGAGATATGAACGAAGCAACAGCTGTAAAACCGGATGGACCACGAGCAACCACATCTAATCAGGGGAGATACAACCAGACTAACAACCTATCAAATGACAGAAGCAAAAGTCTTAATAACAATTACCAGATAAAAGTATGTGCCTTTTGCAAAAACAAAGATCATGTAAAGAAAGAGTACCGCAAATTAAAATGAGTCAAAGAGAATCAACAAAAAAACGAGACGAACGCTCCAGCGAAGAGCGCTCCTGGAGCGACAACCGAGAAAACGCGTCCAGTGAACACGATTGTAACAGAACTTACATCTACACCGTCAACTTAGAAGAAACAACGCCAATCGTCATCGTGGAATCCCCACAATTTTTACACAATTTCGTTGAAGCTATGGTTGATTGAGGTGCGCAGCCCAATATAGCCAGAATAGGCATTTTTAACGGAGACGTAATAGTTAACGAATCAAACCGACCATTGTTAAGAGGAATATCGGAAACCAATATACCTTCGATTGGTACATGTGTCATTGACATATATGGATCCCCAACAGAGGTCATTATAGTCGCCAATGATTGTCCGATAAAAACAGAAGCAATTATAGGTTCAAACTTCTGTGAGCAGCACGGTGCAAGCCTCGATTCCTATCGAAAGGCACTAATTTTTGAGGACAAAACCTTGCCTTTCGTAAATTTAAAAGACGTTAAGAGAATACCTGCTCTAGCAACCGCAACTGTACGTTTCCCGTCGAATAACCCAGAAGAAGAATATGGCTATATTAGGAAAATAAAATTTAACGAAGAAGGCATAGTGGCAGGAAACGTCATGGCAATCAACGACGGAGGCTACGTTGACATAGAAGTATTCAATACCAATATCTTTGATATCGACCTGAAAATAACACCGCTAACTCTAGAACCAACACAGAAATATTATCAGCATCGTAACGAGAAAATTTTTATAGACAAAGATAGCACTCTCTTCATGGATATAGAAGACATAAAAGAAGTTAACGTCCCGAACCAAGCACCTTCTCTTGTTTCTAAGCAGGCCAACGTAGATGATTCAAGGTCAGCCAATGAACTAATAAACGACTTAATTACTTTCGAATATGGTGAAGAATACGATCGAGTCTTTGAGAGACGCTACTCAGACAGTACTATTTGCTCATCTTCCGAAGAAGACCTTCAAATTCAAGAAAATATAATTCCTAAATCTAAGGTTCCTGTGCAAGTGTTACCAAATTCTGCAACGTCATGCGTTAAGTCCGAAAATGCTTCGCGCGACACGGTAGACGATGACGCTCCGAACTCTATCGCAAATTTAATTGAATCCCCTGGCCGAAATCCAAAACCATCGTACGCCCGAAAACGCCCCGCGCAACGCGGTAAGCGACGATGACAATGTGCGACATAGCACCTACGAGACTTATGCTAAGCCCGAAGAAGCTCCGCGCAACACGGTAAGCACAAGTCTAACAAAAGGGGAAATTGAAATATCAGATAACGAAAGCACAGAAACCACTGAAGAAGATATAATAATTCGAGATTTCCTTCCAGGTACAAATTTGCTGGACTATATCGAAATAAATCAGGTGAATCAACCAACAGAAACTTATGTAAATTACTCTGATATAGAACCATGCATCAACAGAACTATTTTAGACATAAATACTGTCACTGAATTCTACGTCAAGCCATATAAAAAGAATAATCGAAGTTTAAAACACAAAACTTTTGATCGAGTATACAATGCTAACGTCAAAAACAGAACAAAATGTATATTAAACGACATACCTAAAAACGACATAGCGAAAGAAAACGAAGCAAGGCTGCAGAAGCTCATTGAAAAAACTGCTGATGTTTTCTATTTGAAAGGAGAATCCGTTTCTGCTGCTAACATAATCGAACATAAAATCGGAACCTACGACGAAGAACTAGTGAACGTAAGTCAGTATCCAATACCTCAAAAATTGCAAGAAGTTGTTTACGAGCAAATAAGTAAATTGTTAGAATCACAGTGGAGAGTTGTAGTCGATTTTTGAAAATCAAATGAAAAGATCAAGCCATATCTATATCCAATCCCATATATTAAACATTTAGTCCAGCAGCTCAGTGGGGTTCGCTATTTTATCGTCGTGGATATGTATTCAGGTTTCCATCAGGTGATGATAGGAGAAGAAGACCAAGAGAAAACAGCCTTTTCTACTCCTTATGGTCACTTTTACTTCAATAGAATGCCTTTCGGAATTCGAACAGCAGCAAGTACTTTTCAAGAATTAACCAATAAAATATCAGGACATAAACCGTTAGATCTAAGCTCGAAAGGAAAAGAAAAGCTAGGATATATTGATGACGTCATACTGTTTGCGGAAAATCTAAACGATCTAGACGAATTATTTCTGGAATTTATAGAGACTTTAAGGAAATCTAACCTAAAGTTAAATCTCTTAAAATGCCAATTTTACGAAACATCAGTGACATTTCTTGGTCACGAGATTAGTCATAAAGGCATGAGACCAGACCCAAGTAAGACCCAAGCTGTCGAAAAATTCACTCGTTCGCGAAATTTCAAGGGAATACGCCAATTTCTTGGTTTGTGCGGATATTATCGACGTTTCATTCCAAATTTTGCAACGATCGCAAAGTTATTGACAAACGTTTTAAAGAAAGCAGTAGCTTTCAATCGGTCAGATGAACAGGAAATAGCTTTTGAGACGCTCAAAAACTGCCTAATTGATGAACCAATTTTGCAACATCCAAACTTCGAAGAGGAATTCTTCGTAACAACAGACGCCTCAGACTACGCAGTGGTTGTGTCCTATCTCAAAGGAAGGGAAATTCAGATTTACCTGTAGCTTACGCAAGCCGATTGCTTACAAAAACCGAGATGAATTATAGCACTATCAAAAAGGAACTACTTGCAATGCGATTTTGCGGTGACCAATTCAACTATTGTCTGATTGGCTGACATTTCACCTTTATAATTGACCACCAACCTCTCGTTTGGCTGCACAAAATAAAGGACTGTACATCCAAATTAAAAAAATGGTATTTTGAATTAAGAGACAAATTTGACTTTACAATCAGATATCTTCCAGGAAAAATTAATTTCGTGGCCGACGCGCTATCACGTAACCCTCCGGATAACAAAGTGCAAAATATACGCGAATCGGAAACTAAAGAAATCACTAAGATAACGTCCGAGGAAAACACATGTGAACCGGTCTATGAAATAAACGCTATAGAGTCAATCGCAACTGAGACACTGTTAAAAAAGAATGACTTCCTAGCAGTAAGAAACAGTAAGGACAGTTTTTATTTGTGCCAAAGCAAACAGTACATTAAATCAAATAATAAAGTAATATCTATACGATGGTTAACGCGCCAAGACGGAGACAAACATATATATATTCTTTTGACTATGACGACAAAATACCCTTCGACAACATACTAACAAGCGTAAAATAGACTAGAATCGAGCAAGACAGTTATCAACTACCAGCCAACGAACTGTCACGGACGCTAGACATCCTTAAGAAATCCTTAGAAGCTACAGCAAATAAACCACCCGAAGACGCTCACGTGACTGACGATGCTATGAATGAAAATACAAATATTTCTGAGAATCATCAATCGCTCAGGGACGAATTACATCCGAATCCGTCCAGGGCGAATGAAGCTCCTTTATCTGTTGAGGATGAGATAGGTCGAGACGAATCAAATCGACCTCGACCATCACGAAATATAATCGAAACGAGAGATAACTTTCTCATGGCAAAGGACGATTTGACATATTTCATAACACAAAAAAATCAACCTCTCGACTCAGGAGCACTTTTTCTGCAACAAGAACAAAGACTTCCGCCCCTGCAAAATATTGTCCTTGCAAGAGCAAAAGTCATTGAAAATGACAAAAAAATTCTGATAGCCTTGCCAATTAAAGAAAATCTGCATATACAAACAGATGGAGAAATTTTCAAGGATGCTATTTTTTCACTGCTAGACTATGCCAAACGACGGCTCTGGTATCCTTGAGAATTTCAAAAACAGAACAGATAGACGATATCACGTGGATTGAAATTGTCGATCTGTTGAAAGATATATTTTCAGATTCTTAAACTAAGATAATAATCTGTAAAAACTTGATACAAATACCAGAAGTAGATCTGCGTGAACAAATTATACGCGAAATTCACGAGTCACCAATAAATGGCTATAAAGGTATAACAAAGACACATAACCGAGTTAGACAACACTATTTTTGGCCAAATATGAAAGCGGGGATCCAAAATTTTGTCAACGCTTGTAGCACTTGTCAACTAAATAAATTAGATAGAAATTTATTTAGATAGGTTAGGCAACCTATGGTATTAACAGACACACCGGGTTCTAGCTTCGAAAAGATTTCGTTAGATATCGTAGGTCCATTAGATAGGACCAGAAATAGGAACATGTACATTTTGACGATGCAAGATTTGCTAACAAAATTTTGTATAGCTGTCCCTTTAGATTCGACTACGTCAACGGCAATTGCCGATGCTTTTCTAAAACGATTTGTTTTTATTTATGGGTCACCAAGGATAGTCCTGACGGATCAAGGTGCAAATTTTATCAGTTCATTAATGAAAAACGTCGCGAAAATGTGCAAAATTAAAACATGTAGTACCACCGCATTTCACCCTTAATCCAATGGATCTATTGAGGGAATGCATCACTCGTTAAAGGAATGGTTAATGAACTATGTATCAAATATACGACAATGGAATGAATGGTGTGAATGTGCGACATTTTCCTACAATACCAGCGTTCATGAAGGGACGAAGCTCACCCCATACGAATGTGTATATGGGAAGATAGCTCGCGTTCCATTAGCGAGGGCGGTATTGGGGGAAAATACTACCGATACTTATTATGACTATTTGACTAGGCTAAGATCAAAATTGTTAGAAATATACGAATTAGCTAAAGAAAATTTGAATAACGCAAAAAAAAGTTCTAAGGAATATTACGATAGGAAGCTAAACCCGTGTAATTTTAAGGCTAATGATTACGTAATACTATAAATAGAACCCAGAAAAGGAAAATTTAAACCGCAGTATACCGGGCCACATAGAATTCTCGAAATATTAGAAAATGGTAGAAATATTAAAATTTCTTTTAAAAATACTACAAAAATTATACACCCAAATAAATTGCGCTTAACGAAACTAAGATCTGAAAGCTCGATCGATAATGATCAGAACTCTACATTTGACTAAAGATTTCTTAAAGTGAATACACATAACGATAATTAACGTAAATCTGCGTATTATTTATTTTTTTTATCATCCGATTTCTTTGCTTTGTGATACGTATGCATATCCATATTTTTCTTTTCTTTGGATGTAATAACGAATAAAGAAACTTAAGCAAGTTGGTGAATTCACTTTAGCTAATCACGCATCTTTAAAATTTATCTTAGTAATTGGGTACAAATGCTTATAACCTCAATCAACTGTAACTACGCAACATAATAACCATACCTGTATCAGCATAATGAGTCTGCGAATAATCTTAAGTTATTTTTCTTTGTTATAGGAGGATGAACTACAAATTAATGTTCTTTTTGTACACTTATATTCGAGTCACCGTCACTTTTACGACATATGAATGCGGATCTGCTACCCCCAACATAACAACTATAGCACTTACAGAAGTCGGAGACTGCGTGCTATCCGTCGCAGAACCTGCTGAAGAAGAAATATACCTCCAGCTGCTACAACATACTTAATATTTCAAGGTCCGAGCTCACCAATGTAGAATAAAGGTAGAGCAGGAAATTACGTATTGTGGTATGCATTCGCACAACTCGAAAGTAGAAGGAGGCTCTACCACTTTCATGGAGTTGGCAACGAGAGAAGCATGCGAAGATCTCGTTACGTATGGCCAATATAAATAACGACGCTCCATAATAAATAATCTATTGGTGAACGCAACCAATAGAAGGACTGTCACAGTTGCCGGAAGATTGGATGCAAACGGATATTGTGAGGGTACAACTTACAATGATAATGGATATGAATACGAAAAAGTAGTCGTAACTGCGAAACCGGATATCAAAGCAACAGACTACGAGGTCACCGTAGATAAAAAAAAGAATATGGTGATCCTAAGCACCGGAACTCGATGCAGCTACACCAGCGGTAGATGCATTGATGAGGAAGAAAGCTGCATTCTCTGGACCCCAGTAATGGGATCAACATGTAAGTTCGATGAATTCACCATCCTATATGAAGGTATAGGGACACGTATGGTTGATAACAATTCAAACGCTCCCGTTATCTACTTTGGTAATCTAACTGGGAAGATAAATTTTGGTCTAACCAAAACTGGAGAAGAGATGCTATAAGGATATAAATTAATTTAAACGGATCAAACAGAACTATTCATTTTAGAAACCACAAAAGGCAAATCATTCACCACCCGAAAAAGTTTGGAGGTACCAGATATCATCCTTACTACATATTTCAACGCGAAAATAATGAATCTCGGAAGACATCTCGATAAACAACTAGGATCACTATATCGTGACATAGTCCTGCACCGATGTATATTGGAGAAGCAAATCATAGAAAATGCTCTACCTCTGGCGTTCGCAAACCCAGACCTTTTTTAATGAAAGTCATGAAGAAACAAGGTTATTAAGCTATAGCAGCAGGAGAAATCGCTCACATCATTCAATGTGTACCACAATCCTGCAAAATAAGAAAAACGGAACGATGCTACTACGAAGTACCAGTGACTTGCGATGAAGAAGCTTACTTCGCCAAACCTATCAGCAAGGTGCTAGCACAAATAGGAACGGTTAGAGGTTGCAACACACTTATACCAAGTATCTTCAAAATCAGTGAGAAATGGTTCAAGATTCACCTTACAGCAACGGAGGTAAACCTACCGCAAACCCTAAAACCATTTGTCCAACCTACCTGTAAACACGCCAGCATCTCAGAAGTCTTGGAAAATGGAATATACACACCGGAAGACCTGCAAAATCTACGCGAACATTCGATCTTTCCAGTTGAAAAGCCTGCGATACTAGAAGCAATAGCGAGACGGCTTAACGACAGAGAAGCAAGGACGCGCTCTGTAAAGTTTAACAACCTGTTGACGCCAGAAGAAATGGAAACAATGATGGAGTCCACACTTAACAAAATGTGAAACGGGTTTCAAAAATTTGGCCAAATCTCGGCAGGAATATTAATGATTATCCTGATATGCCAAGTAATCAAACTAATCTTTGACACCATAATCCGCGGGTACACTCTATACACGGTATATGGATGGAGTACAAGACTCCTGGGAGCCATTTTCGGCTCGATAACACATTTACTTACGAGCCTGGCTAAGCCCGAATATACAGGGAAGGATAAAACATCAGAACACGGAACAGCCACCGGGTCAACGGAATCATTGAATCCACCAAGAAAAGGACTCAGCAGATCTAACTCCATGCCACCATCAAGAAAAACCATCCGAGACATCGAGCTCAAGCTATTGGAAACCCCAAAGCAAAACAATTTAAATCTTATTGCTTTGTTTTCACGGTGGGGGTGTTACATCCGCATAATCACGGATGTATGAAAAATCATTTTTTATTTTAATTTTTTTTTTACCCTTTTGTTATATGTGCGTACATATATATATAATTATATATACGCATATACATTATGCATGCATATAAACATGCAATATTTGCAGTTCATTCTCCCGATAACATATATTTTTTAAACATGTATTAATAAAAATAAAATAAAATAAATTTTATATTGGATAGTTAGTATTAAGGAATAATTTTGAGTCTCTTTATATTCGTAAAACCAAGTCAGTTAGCGAGGCGCGATTGCTATTCAGCATTTTTAGGCGCGATAAGAAGATATCCTCTGTCAAAAAAATCTGAGACTTTGGAGAGCTTTTCACGGCCGAATTGGCCAATGGGACTCTTTTAAAGTTTTAGCAAGTTATATTTTTTTGTCTCTTTTCTTCTTAAAAATTCGCATCTACCTTGCAACAAAAAAAGATTTATTGTCTGTCAGTCCGCAGCTAGACCTCACAAGGGTAGCACCTTCTTTTCTTTTGCACATAGACCAAGTATAGAATCATAACATTAAAACACTTGTAACTCGCGTTTTATTTCCTCAAAAATTCTATTACAAGGGAAATAACTTAGCTTAATTGCGCGCTTAATTTAATAAGTCGTTTTAACATAAATTATAATTATATACAACTTACAAAAAAAAGGGTGTGTTAACAATAAAAAATAAAAAACTTATTTTCTTTTTTCAATCGAACCAATAATAAATAAAGTGCTACCGAGGTTTCTTTAATCTATCACTGTAAACTCGCGCGGCTCACTTGTTAAGATTTTTAGTACAACATTTATAATAAATTTAAATGAATATCATTATTACAAAATAAATACAAAAAAAACAAAATTTTAAATTCTGTGAACATAAATATCATTGATACAGACCTAACCCAGTTAACAAGCGGGCAACCAGAGAGGAGCACTACGCTCTTCAAATATAAGTTATTTTCATAACAGACTCCTTGCTTTCGACCACGCAGCCAGCAGTTAAGACAAGGTAAGTGATTAAGCTCCTCTATCCCGCAGTCTTTTAAAAATGAAAAATAATTAACAATACCAACAAGAAATATCCCAAACAAACATATGTCCGAGTAAACCTATTTAAGGTGACCGGACATAACAATGGGTGCATGTATTTTACTATTTTTTGTATCTGTGATATCACTGCTTTTGTTGTGACTTACCTTTTTACTATTATTAGGTTTAGTAATTGACTGTGATATTAACTGCAATATTTTTATATTTATATATTGTTTTATGTGCAATATTTTCACATTTATACATCGTTTTATGTGCAATATTATTATTATATTTATAAATTGTAACACACACCTTTTGTATTATGATACACAAATAAAAACAATATCTGATCTAATCAAACTTAATATTACCGCAAATTTATATCCGAAATTATTTGTATTATTGATCTTTATGTAGCCACGAACGTGAACACCCTATAAGAGTACGGTATTATCTACAAGTAAATCAACATATTTTATGAAAGTTACATGAATCTCAAAAAAATATTCTTTTAAATGATCTTTAGATTCCTGGGTTTACTTTGACTTAATCTAACAACGTTAAAATCTTAACCACGTATTTACTAGAACATACAATCGACACGAACATGTATGAACTTGAGAAACGATTAAAGGAAATTTAAAAATTTATTTTCATACAAGATGTCTTAATCGCCAAGAATCTCCTAGTTTTATTTGACGTAGTCCCACATGCCTCTTAATGCCTGCAAATGCCTGTGAACTTTATAAACGATATAAACAATTTCGAAATTCATTCCTATAGATGACTGAGCCAGGATCATCCGGGTATTATATGACTCCATTTCTAAATACTTGTATGTTATTTATAAAAATATGTAAAATATCAAATAATATTCTTGTTGGCAATGTTCATCTTGCCAGAATCATCCATGTCTGGCAAGATAACATTTACGAAAACATAAAAGTAGTTAATAAACAATAAGTCGAATTTACAAAGATATTGATTCAGATGATGCTCAAGTTGCCATAAACACCTAGGTATACAAAGACGCCTATTATGTTAGTCGTGACAACATGAGATTGGTGCTGGCCGATAGTTACAGCAGTCACAATATCTGGCAATTCAAAGGTATTGGCCATAAATTCTACATAATCTGAAGAAAGTATTTAAAAACTGAAGTATGCATTAATCTTTCAAATATATTAGTTTTATCAATTTTATTGATACTTGTTAATGATTTAAAATTATATTTTTAAGAAGCAACATCTATACTCACTGTTACTTACAACGGAGGGCCCCCAACCCGACCTTACCTATTTCAACCATTCTGTGATATGTTGTATTACACTCAATTCTCGCTTTTACGAGCAGTTTGGGAATAATTTCTCTCGTTATTACGAGCGTGTGAGGGGCCCCCACCACTCAAAAAATGCTATGGTTAGAATAATGAGCGAAACAATACTGAACGAATATAAGCAATAACTATATCGATTGTACGTGTGTAACCGTTTGATTGAGGAAAGATTGTTTATTTGATTTATTTATTTTTTGTTTCCTTCTTCTAAAAACGTTCTTTGTATGGCCCAAACCATGCTTGATTGGAGTCAAGATGTAAATCAAAATTCATGTGCGGAAAGAGCAACGCTGATAAAAGCTCGAGATATTGCTCTTGACATTTTTTTTCAAAAGCAATGATAATAGCATTTAATTTTGTTTTATAATTGTTGAATTAATTTTTTTTTTGTAGTTAGTTTTTTATTGTAATTATATTTTGTCTTTTCATTTTGATACAGTCAATTTACTAATAATCATCTGAAAATAAAATTTTTTTTTTTAAGCACATTAATTTGATGTTATGTAATTAAAATTTACATAAAAAAATAATATAAATAAAAATAAATAATTATAAACATACATATATAATAATAAAAATATAGATATAGTAAAAGATTATATATTATTTAAATAGTACATTACACGAAATCATATATTATTTAAATAGTACATTAATGCGCGTCGACAGGGAGGGAACATCGACTCTCGTTGCGCGTATGTAAGGAGGGAGGTAGAATTTTCAAGCAGGACATGAAGAAAAATAAATTGAGTGGTGGGGGAAAAAAGGGGAAGCATTTTGCCGATTTAGCGAGACAAAAATGCTCGTTCTATTGAACGCTCGTTATAGCAAGAATTGGGTGTACTAGAAAAAAATAAGAGACACGAATTTTTTTTAGCTGACATCCACTTTAAAGGGGTGAAAACCACCCCTGAATTTAAGCTTAAAAAATCGTTTTTTTTTGTCATATCTTAGCTTCTAATTAATATTTTTTGATGATATATCATAAGATATTTCTTCAGGTTAACAAAGTGCAAAATATTTGTCATAAGAAGCGTAAGTTACTAGATGTATTCATGACCCAGGGAGTTGCGACCCTTAAAAAAATTAGATTCTTTATGCTTTTTTTCTCTATAAAAACCAGAATATGAGCTCGAAAAAAAATAAAGCCTTTTTGTTTACTTCATCGAATATTTTAATGGACGTGTTTTAACATTTTTTAAATTATTACTCCAAATATCGCAAACTACCCCTTAAATTTATTGGCTATATGTAAATGACCAAATGGTACTTTTTTACCCTCGAAAAAATAACTTTGAAAAAAATAGAAAAACACCTCTCGTACTAGGTCGGGATTGTTGTTTTTTATCATAAGTACCTCAAAACTGATATAAAGTTTCATTACACGTGGAAGCGGAATATTAATTCTATCAAAAGCAACCATGTTATAAATTATTAAAAATGCAGTAGTAAAAAAAATGATAAATGTAATAGTAAAAATCGTCATCCAAGTCACCCCTATAATTTAATATAACTTGATGTTTATGATGTTTAATAATAAATTCATTAAAATTTTTAATAGAACTAATTCAAATATAAGTAGTATAGGTACCACTATGAAGCGTCATAACAAACCCCCACTCCTGACCCCTCCCAGAGGTGAATGACCTCTGAGCAGCGTGTGAAGCGGGATGATCCACTATGACATCATGATATATATAAATATATACATTATGATGTCATGTGAGGAAGGGTCGGAGGAGTTTATAATAACACTCCATAGTGGTACTTAGATTTTAAAAACACACACATTCACGCACAGACATTTTTCATTTAAAAAAAATATATATATAATTTTTTAAAATATATAAATTTTAAAAAAAGTACTTACCATTTTCCTTATAGTTTGTTCAACCCAATAGTTTTTTAACAGTTTTTTTTCAACACTTTTATTCCATTAGTTTTTTAAACGCTGTTTTTTATTATTTTAACACTAATTTTAAAAACTATTTTTTAAACACAGTTTTTATTTCTGAAGCACTATTTTTAAAACACAGTTTTTTGAGTTTTTTTTTATTCTTCAAGCACTTTAAACACAATTCAGTATTCGAATCGCCGACTGAGAAGTCGCCCGGCCGTTTTGCATCGGCAACGAAATATCCTTGCCCGATGTGTAGCAGTCAGGAATATTTCCTGATACACAGAGTCGGATATTACGTCGGTATTTAGCACGATATTAATATACGGCCGTGTAACTGACATTAGATGTTCATATGAATAGAATCGTCAGTGATCCTACCATAACAGGAGAACCACCAACGTATTATTGCCGAACCCCGCGAAATTAAAATTATTAAACTGCGGGTACATCCGCATACGCATAATAATAAATCATTATTAAATGCGGACACCCAATATGTTCCGGCGGTACAGTTGCCGGTTCTAACACGGGGAGAGAATTAGGGTCCTCTCCGTCACCCTCGCGTGGCTCTTTAACGTCCAGCAACATCTAGGACACTAAAATCATGGTCTTGATCTTAGTGTCATCCTCCTCCTATCTTAATCTTGTACCGATGATTTAATAACGTTAAAATTTGACCTGTAAAAGAAAATTTTTCTCACGTGCTTCTTAGTTTTCTGCTAAAAAAAATACACAGCTGCAATACACAGTCATAATTCTATAAAACATCTATGTCAGCACTTTGAATCAATATTGTAACAATGCAGTTATGCTTGACATTTGATAAATTAAAACAATACATTCAAAATTTTTGTAGAAATTCCAGAGTTGAAATTCGCATGTAGTTAAAAGGACTATGCTAATATTTTGGTGTTATCTTCAAGGACACGGTATAGGTACAAAAAAACCACCTTGATATCTTTATTAGATCAATAGATGATCGATCTTGATCTATTAATCCTAGAGCGGTGATTTTTTGCATATATACTATTGAGAGGCATAAAAAATCATTCATATTATTAATTGATCGAAAAATTGTCATTACGGTATTAGTCATACTGAAAGCACACGAACATCCTTATCTTATCTGATGATTCATACGCAAATAAAAAATTTTAATCACCTTGATATCTTTATTAGATCAATAGATAATCGATCATGTATCGATTCTTGATCTATTGATCCTAGAAAGCTGATTTTTATGATTTATACTAATTTTAATATAAGAAATCAAATGACATCATAAAAAATTATAATCACCTATTTGATTGTGATTCGATACATTACCCCGTATCATTTTATTCTCAAAAATTTTAGATCTCAAAATTTTCTTGGTATAAAACGTACTCATCACATATCATCACCATCATAACACGTGTGCTTGCAATTTTTAGAATGCTCACTATTGCTATTTTATTGTTTCTTAGTATAACACGTCTTCGCCAGATATCATCATCATCATCACACGTGTAGTTGCAATTTTCAGAATGCTTTCTGTTGCTATTTTATTGTTTCTTGGTATAACACGTGTTCATCACATATCATCATCTCACGTGTGCTTGCACTTTCAGGATGCTCACTATTGGTATCTCATTGTTTCTTGGTACATAAAATTGTATCGTTTCTTTATTTGCCCCACAACTGCCCCATATTTCTTTTAATTTGACAGCAATAAAATGTGCTCGAAACAGTGCTTGCTTCACAGTTGTACTTGAAGATTTGATAGATTACCATGGAAAACGTATCTAGATTTCACGCTTTTAGTGTGCTCAATTGTGTGCTACGTTTCGCTATTGTACACGAACCGATGATGCGTACAATTTGTCAAAATATACCGCATGGTAATTTAAGAAATTTACCGACAGAAGCGTTATTAAGTAGATTACGTTTTATTTTATTACACTACACCGTACGAATAATAAATTATTTACAATGACGAGGATTATTTTCTAATAGATTTATACTTAATATGATTGACAGTGTCATAAGACAAAGAAATCTTTCAGATCCAGATTCGAACGATGTGTTGCGACAAAGTGGTAATTAATTTTAATGATTTAATCATAATTGAATATATATTATATCTATACATATTTAATACATCAATCATTTTAGCGCTACAACGGATGGCAGACGATATTGAAGATGACGAGGTTATCGCTGGTTGTGAATACGTGCTCAGTGAGTGAGAGAGGTTTTTACAGAAGAACATTTTTTTAACTTTTTATAATTAATTTTTTTTGTATTTCTAGAACCTAAAAACACAAGTGTTGTAAAAGAAGATGAAGAATATGACGATAACTCCGTCATCCTATCATCATCAAAAAGAGTGTCATCCTGAAGGTTATCATCATCATCGTCATCTTCATCTTTATCATCATCATCATCATCATCATCATCATCTACTGATAACTCTCTATCATCTTCCAATGACGTTGGAATGAAGCGTAAGTATAATCGATATATATTATTACTTCTATGTTTTTTAGTAATATATACGGATATATATTAAGATTAAAAGGAAAAATATAGTTGATTTGTTACAGAGCGGTGAAGGTACGGAGAGAGAAGTACAGGAGCCACAAGAAAGACCATCATCCTTGATTAAAAACTAAACTTCTCGATTTTACCAAATGTTTAAAGCAGAGGGTGTAGAGATTTCGGGAAGAATATCATCACCACCACCAGGGGCAAACATTTTTGAGTGGTTAAATGGGTTTTTAGATGATCTGGATAATCAATTAGATGATACTATCTCATCATTTCGTTCATGGGCCATTATGGCTATCTTTTAGACCTATTAGAAATTTCACTATTCAAGATTTGTGGGAAATGATATTTAGTGTCGCACAAAATTCTCAAGACTTTGACATAGATGAAAACTTTGTGATCAAATGGGTTATAGTATCAGATATAAGGAGGAACGGACGTGTTCGATTAAGTGACGATCATGTGTACAAAAAATCAATTTTGATTATACGCAACGACGATAATCTTTGCTTTCCGAGATCATTAGTTACGGCACTCGCCTATGCTGTAAAAGGACTAATTCGCTCTAGTACACTACACAATTACTAGAATAGTATTAGACAGCACAATAGTAGAGAACAAAAAAGAGCAGCTCTTGATCTCGTTGATCAAGCACAGGTTACTATACCATCAACAAGGTGTGGTTTGCAAGAAATTCCGCAGTTTCAAATTTTTTTGGCTACAAAAAGCACAGCTATAGTGGTTTACTCTTTCCGGAATTTTGGGCGTGAGGATATGCCTCTTTATGATATTACAAGAGTTGTAATTAAAACGTATCTTATTACATATGATGTATTATGAAAACCAAGGACATTATCAAACTATTCTAAACTCGACTGGTGCAGACGGTAGTAGAGGGTATTGCATACCATGTAATAAAAGTCACAAGTTCGCTATGGATCATAGGTGTTCTAATAGATATTTTAAGTGCACGCAATCACCAGTTTGTGACAACAGTGCGGATATAAAAAAGTGTTTAAATTGCTTTAGAGAGTTTTTCAGTATTACATGTTTTGAGAATCATTTGAAATCAGGATCATTTAACCTTTTAAGGACGGGACTGGTCGATATTTCGACCACTCAAGCATAATAATATTTTTAAGTGATTTTGAGGATAATATTATGTTAAAATACTCAAAAATATTATGACTTGAGTGGTCGAAATATCGACCAGAAACAATTTGTCGGGTTAGCTCTATCACGACGTGAAAAGTTTAAAAAAGTTATTTGTATAGCACATAATTCGCAAGGATTTGATTGTCAATTTGTATTCAAGTATATCGTAGAAAACCATTTTTCACAGGAGAAACCAACGGTAATTTTAAACGATTCTAAAATAATTCTGATGCAAATATCAGGCGTTAAATTTATCGATAGTCTAAATTATTTCTATATGCCGCTATGTGATTTACCAAAAGCTTACAGGTTATCAGATATAGAAAAAGAAACTTTTCCACATTTATTTAACACAGAAGACAACCAATTATATATCGGACCTTCACCGAGCCTAGATATGTACCGATGGTATGAACAGTAAAGAAAGAGAAAAATTTATAGAATGGTAAATTCGCCAGTCGGATACAGGATACATATTTAATTTTCAAGAAGAGATCGTAAAATATTGTAAACAAGATGTTAAAGTACTGAGAGAGGCATGTTTAGAATTTCGAAAAAATTTCATGAAGTTTAATGTAGATCCATTCGAGCAGTGCACAACCATAGCTTTATCGTGTATGCATGTTTACAGAAAAAGTTAAGAAAAAATCAAATAGGTGTTATACCTGTAAGAGGGTACAGAATGGCTGATCAATTTATTAAAGCTATACAATGGCTTTTTTGGATAGAGAAATAGATTCTACAGTGTCGAATTGAGCAAGCAGGGCATGGACGGGAGAGGAGACTTATTGAAGGTGTTCTTGTTGATGTATCCGCTCCACCACGAGAAGATGAAGATCATAATGGTACAGTTCTTTAATTTTACGGGTGCTACTGGCATGGATGTCCAGGATGTTACAGAATAAATAGAAATGAAACATTATCATCAGGCGAATTGCTTGACGAATGATACAAAAGAACATGTGCTATATCCTTAAAACAGGCAATTATACACTCATTCAAATATGGGGTTGTGAATCTGAGCAGGGAATTTTACGTAACCGAGAATCGAGAGAATATATAGATGAGGATATCAATCTTGTTTATCGTAAACTGTTGGACCCCCGTGAAGCATTTTTCGGCGGTAGAACTTTCGGTGGTAACACGGTAAAATTATACGAATGCGAGGGTGATAAAAAAATTAAATACGTTGATGTATGTTCATTATATCCATACATTTGTAAACGAGGTAAATATCCTGTGGGCCATCTAAAGTTATAAAGAAAGCGTGGTGGCATAATGGATAGAGCTCTTGCCTTCAACGCGGAGGGCATCGATTTAAATCCTGGCCAGGTACCTCTAACTTTTTTTTCGAAAGAAAATTAGTGTATGTGCCATTAATTTTTCCGGTACACTCGTAGACATCTATGCTTTGTGGACCTACTGGTTATGGCAGAACAGTGTTTGTAGAAAAATTTCTAAAATACATCGATCGTATGAGTGACACATTTCGATCGCGTGATCGTTTACTCTTCTGAATGGCAGGCAGGTTACAAAGAGCTTGGGAAACGTACATAATTTCGTGAGGGGCTTCCTCAAAGTACCGAACACGCTGCTGACTCATGCCTAAAGTTATTAATATTGGATGATCTGATGCGTGAATCATCCTCGAGTAACGCCATTGTCAACTTATTTACAAAGGGAAGTCATCACAATAACCTTAGCGTTATATTTATTACACAGAGTATATTTTATCAAGGTAGAGGCCAACCAGACATTTCGCTTAACGCTTAATACATGGTCGTGTTTAGAAATCGCTTTACCATTTTAACAGTGAGGAACGCGCTGCCGTGCTCCGTAAGGCCGACCTCAAATTGGTCGGATACATTTGTGAGTGTGGTCTAAATGTGCTGCGCGGTGACATTTCTCTCAACAGAACGCACAAAACTCGATTACGTAAACACGCAGGCATTCTTAGACGATTGGCAAGTTTAATCGATTACGTTTTAATCTAGCTACAAAAACGTGAATTATCATACAGCACGGTGGATTCTTGTCAATATTGCTGGCGCCGCTTATTGGTACAATATTGTCAAGTCTCATATCAAAATAAAATAATAATGGAACACACCAAAATAATGATTTTGTTACCACAAGAGAGTGTGGAACGCTTACGACAAAAGCTTTTCACCAACGCTGGGTTAAAGTCGGTGTAAACACCAGGAATTGCTATTAGCAGACTGGATGCCGAGATGAGCGATATCTTGAATTCTACGGATGATGTGACCGAGAGGGATAAGTGGCAACGATATTATCAAGCATTACAACGTTATCTACATTTTAAAGATATTTGTAACAAGAAGACAGAAACTACAAAGAAAGACGATGATATGCAAGATGCTGATATTATCAACGATGATAATAATGATGATGCTGAGGCAGAGTCAAAACGAGTCGTCAAAGATTTAAAAGATCGTATGGATGCACGAATTGTGGAAAGTGTATCTATAATATACCGGTCCAATGCAGCGGGTCTTTTACAATATTTACGTGGCACAAGCATCATCAATTGGGATGGTAATAGTGCAACATGTATAGATGGCATTACCATCTGAGGTGCAAATATTATCGACTTGGTTAACAATGCTATGAGGTAAAGATACCACGTGAATCCAGCAGGTGCTTGTCAGTCTGCTCTGGCACTTCGACGTGTCGTGACGCCTCGGCTTTTTATTGGGAACGATCGTGTGTTACGGATAATCGATTAGGCTTCTCCTTTTGCTCCTCCAAAGTCTGGTAGTAGCAAATCAAAATCCGGTGGTAGTAACCAACTTAGCGAAGAAATACAAGGGCGTGGAAAGAGAAAGAGAAAAAAGAAAGTCGACAGATCACTGGAATCAAGGGGAACATGGAGTCGCCTGGGCACGAGATTCTGAAAGTAGAGAAAGACAATGAAGGGTAAAAGTCTGTTCTAGATTCTATAATTAATTTAATGCCTTTCGAGATACATGTATCAGGATACAAATTTCGTGGACTCGAAACAAAACTGGCTGATCGTCTTAAACGTGATGACGTTGGGAATTATCTGCTTGATGAAGCTGACCAAATGTATGAACGTACAGTTGCAATGAACCACCTGATGAACGTACAGTTGCAATGATGACTGCTTGTTGTATGGTTAGCAAAATTACTTTTGAAAATTTTTTTTCGTGTATTAAGAAGGCTATAAAATGCAGGGATAAGAAAATAAAGAAGACAAAAGCGTGTATGATTCAGACGAAGAATCAAACAAAAGGAAAAAAACAAGAATGATGCAGAAATAATTAAGTAAGCTTTATTTTGGTCCACCAAGACCAGAAGCGTATGCGGGGGCCAATAGAATTATAACCTCCGTACAAAAGAAATATTTAGCTCAAAAAGTAATCGACTGACTCGAGAGTCAGGATATTTACAATCTGCACAGACCTGTACGACAGAGGTTTCCTAGACGTCATTACAATGTTCGAAATCGTGATGACGTCTGGGAGGCAGATTTAATGGATATGAGAGCGGTCAAGACTTATAACGATAATTACACTTATATCCTCGTTGTTATCGACGTTTTGAGTAAATACGCATGGGTTTCATCAATCATGGATAAAACTTCAAAAAGTTTTGCTAAAGCATTTGAAAACATTTAAAAAAACAGTGCTAATCGAAAATCCGTGATTTTTTAAACGGACAAGGGGAAAGAATTTCTAGGAAAGAAACTGCGGGAAGTGTTAAAGAAAAATGAAATTTTATTTAGAATAGTGCAAAGTTCTGATATCAAAGCAGCACTAGCCGAAAGGTTTATAAGAACTATAAAGGGACAAGTGCGGCGATATTTTACGCATAAAAACACTTGTCGATACGTTGATCTTCTAGAAAAAATATTAGAGTCTTACAATCATAGCAAACACTCATCCATCAAGATGGAGCCAGCATCTGTTACGATTTACAACGCTCACAAAGCTCGAAAAAATTTAGAATCTCGATATGGTTGCTCCAAGTACCGAAAACCTAAATACGCCATCAATGACCTAGTACGGGTCAGTCGAGCAAGAAACGTGTTCGCGAAAGGATACAAGGGTGGGTGAACATTAGAACTGTTTAAAATTACTTGTATCTTAATAGCACGCCAGCTACCGGTATACTTTCTCAAAGATTTAGCTGATGTGGATATTGAAGGTTGTTTCTACAAGCACGAGTTGAATAGAGTTAAATAAGATTTAAATAATGCAAGTTTCGAATTTGAAAAAATTTTAAAAAGTACTAGCAGTGGTTGAAACAAAACATATTTTGTTAAATGGAAAGGGTACCCCGATAAATTTAATTCCTGGGTTGCAGCCAGCCAGATCGAAAAAAACATCATAAAGGACCAATTTTACATTGTACTACCTTGTAATAGTAGTATGCATTATTTCCTTGACAATACTACAACACGGTTCGTTACTCATCTACCGCAACAAATACGACTGCAAGGCTGTTGGAGTGTTGCACTTTCGGAGATCCAAATTTTTATGACATTCCAATATGTTTCACCAAACAAGGATGGAAGATTTGTCTGTGTAAAAAGTTTACCAACATCGTCGCTGGGGACTAATGAAATTGTACCGGGCGTTTCATCCATTAATTTTATACGTTTAGGTGTTTACAAATATTTAGAAAGTCTCGTGGAGGAGATGAATAATCTGAGTTGTGTAAAAGACCATCTACGTTTCCAGATAGAGCGTGATGGATACGTATCAATAAGACGCGTTTGCTTAACAGAGGAATGTTCGTCAATTCATCACGTTTTAGAGTTGTCAAGGAATTTGAGAAAAATTCTCGGGTTTGAAACTGAAAAAAATCAAACTTTCAAGGTCGATAAAGAAGAACTTACTATAGCTAATTACTGTGCTAATCTTTCTAATGGGTTAATAACAACTCTAATGGTGTACAGTGATATCTGTGAACCTCGTGTAATCGGAGATGTGCAAAGTAAATTATTAAGAGCGGTTTCCTTGAATACTGAGGATTGCAAATATGGTGGTGTAAGAATAAAAAACTTTTCACCATCTATGTACATACCACTATTATTTGACTCTTTTTAAACCATTAAAGTTTGAAAAGAGATTAATAGATTTAAGAAATCAACAAGGTCAGCCTATACCATTTGATTTTGGCACCTTGACAGTGACGTTGCACTTTTATGGTATTGATTAATAAAAAAAGAGATGAATTATTACGAGGCATACTTTGACATGCAAATTGGTGGTGGTGGTGAAAATGGTAGGGGTATCGGACGTATTTACGTTGGAGCCCCCTACGAAAAAAGGCATGTCAGTGTAGGAAGTTTTCTAGCTGGTTTTTTTCGTCGTGTACTACCACTACTCACCCGTGGCGCTAAAGCTGTGGGGAAGGAAGCATTGCGTACTAGTGTAAACGTTTTATTTGACGTTGCAACACAGAATACTCGAATCAAAGAATCTCTACGAAATCATATAAAAGAGTCTGGCACAAATCTTAAAAGGAAGGCTGAAGAGAAACTAGATAAATTGATAGAAGGATCTGGATATAAGAAACAGCGTTATCTGTCTGCTTTACAGTTGGATGACGGCAGTGTCAGTGTTAAGAGCACTGGCAGAAAGAGTAAACCATGTAGCACAAAAAATAAAAGGAATAAAGTAATTAAAAAAAAAATAAAAAGAACCAGAAAAAAAAGAAAAATTCTCAAAAAAGTAAAAAAGTACGAATGAGAAGAGACATTTTCGGCTAAAAATGGGGTTTTACACACACAGTTCTGCGAGTTCATGAAATCGGAATTGCTCCTTTTCGACATTTCTCTTACACAGACTACTATCAAAAGCTCCCATTGGGTCCAGTATAAGCCTATCTCCTCGTTGACTGATGAATCACCTATAGAATCTGTGATATCTGGAAATGGCGAAGATTATTTTGATTTAACACACACTATGCTTAGTTTACGCGTTAGCTTACACACCACTGTTGATGAGTATCCTGGGAATGTGACTGCAGATCTACTCAATAAAGTGGCACTGGTGAATAATTTTATGCACTCACTATTCAGTCATTTAGATGTAATATTTAACCAGGAACCTGTGACAGCTCCAAATGATGCTTACGCGTACAGAGCATACATCGAGATACTACTCAACTATGGCCCTGCTACTAAAAATTCTCATTTATCATCCGTTTTGTGGGACAGTTGGGAAAATGGTCGATGTGGGTAGTGACAACCAAGGACTTGTAAAGCGACGTGAATATTTGGGTGCAAAAAATTTGTAGATCTTATCGGAAATTTACATGCAGATGTGTTTAGTCAAGAAAAGTTATTATTAATCGGCGTTGAAGTAAGAGTTTGTTTAGTGCGATCTTGAGATGATTTTTGTCTCATGGATCCTTCAGGATACTTTGCCGTACATATAGAAGAAGCTAATCTTTTAGTTAGACGAGTAAAAATTAACCCAGGTGTGCCATTAGCACACGCGAAAGCACTTTATAAGCTACAGCTAAATACCCTCTCACAAGAGTTGAAGTCAAAGCTGTAACAATGCATAGCGGTATACATGGTGAAACTCTAGATAATATTATTTTAGGACTGTTACCCAAAGGAATAATCATAGGGTTAATTAAAAAAAAGGCGTTTAATTCAAACCGAATGCTCAATTCGTTCAATTACGATTATTTTAACATCAATTTTCTATGTTTGTTTGTTGATAGTGTTCAAATACTTTCAAAACCATTACAACCTGATTTCAAAGTAAAAAAGTTATACGTTCATGCATATCATACTTTATTCAGCGGTACAGGTGTATTTTTTCTCAATGAGCGAAATAAAATTACTTGAGAATTGTATCCAAACGGTTTCTGTCTGTTTGTATTTGATATAACACCCAACTTATCGGCAAAGGAATGTACTCATTAAAATTTAATAAAACATGGAAGTGTTAGACTCGATTTCAGATTTAGCGAACCTCTGAAAGACACCGTCAATTGTATAATTCATGCAGAATATGATTACATTTTAGAGATTGATGCATTGCGACAAACAGTTGTAGATTTTAAGGGGTAAAGCTATCAATAGATGGCGCTTACAAATTCTATCGGATGCAAAGACAACGCTGTTACTCCTCAAAACAGCTTTAATCGTTGCAGTGGTCAGAGAAAAGGTTAAATCATGGATGTAGTCGTGAATATTCAGTGCTTAAAAGATAGCAATAATAGAATTGTTCCAAAAGAAGTCGTCTTCGTAGCTTCAAGCGATGATTTTAGCGGTCATTGGATTGTCGCATCGGAAAAACGTATAAACGCCTTTAGCAGAGGCATAAGAAGACAGAATAATTAGCTTGCAGAACATCATCATGGTTCGACTACTTTGTCGGTGATGTCACGGATATTACTCGGAAAGTTAGAAAAATTTATGTGAGAGGTCTCATGCCCTTAAACTAATTAAAATGAAACCTATTATCCATACATCGTTAATGAATTTTTACTATATTTTTATTATGTTTCAAAAATCAAAAGTAGCGGTCGTCAAGCTAGTTCCACATGATATCCCGTATTGGCAAAGCTCGTTGCGAATCGATGTTATTGCGAAATTTATTGTCATCAAAATTAAAAATAATGCGAAGGAGAGACGGAGAAGAAAGATATTAAAATTCATAGTAAGCTAATGAACTCAAATGAGTTTAAAAATCATTTTTTATTCTAAAAACTTCAACAATTGTCAGGTTCTGATTTGAATTTCTGTCCCTTGACTGCTTGGTCACAAGGCTATAAAAACATTCTTCTACACCACGCCCACGCCATTTGTCATAAAAAGATAGCACCCGCAAAAGTCGGCTCTTCTGGTTCGCTGGGAAATAATCAGTGTATATCTTAATTTATATTTAAATCACTGTTAAAGTATTATTAGTGAATAGCGTGGAAAACTATTTCACTAATATATCATAGTTAAAGTAAATTTTGAAAGGAAAGATTTAGCTTTCTCAATAGTTCTAGTACTAATAAATTAGTAGACAAAATAGAAGACTCTTATAATCTTCTAAAGACAATACAGTGGTGTTGAGGTGCAGAATTTATCTGCGTCAAGTCAAGCGTCCAAGAGGAAAAACTTTATTTAGTCCTGCCACGGAAATTTCATCGTGTAATTCAACCCTCAGGGTATGGACTGGATTAGCGTAACCCGAGTGAATTTTGAAAACGCTGCAGTTTGGAAAGAAATGAGTAAGGGGATTCGTACCAGGGGGGATCTTTGAGGTACCAAATAACATAACCCTAAGCGGCAGCGTCAGTTAACGCTGTGTTCGATTTAAAAATTGGTATCGGGTATATTTTACCCAGTCCGTAAGCAACGTCAGAAAATCCTCTTTTAGTAAAAATTTAAAATTGTGCTTTCTCAAGATCTATTGCAATAAAGTGTATTAGTAAGAAAAATTACATTACTTTTAATTACTCAACCTATTTAATTACCTAACCTATATATCATAACCTCAATATTTTTCATCTGCTTTTCTACATTTTGACTTAAAAACGACGCTCTGTATTATAGAAGCATAACTTACAAAATAAATATACATATATAAATATTCTTAATACGAAATGTAGAATTAGATTTCCTAATATTTATTTTTTGCCCTCAGGCCGCAAAATAAATTTTTGTGTCCTCTATACGGAGCACAAAATAGTGTATTCTTGTCCTAGGCCGCAAAAGAAAAATGTGCATATTTAATGTATTATTTTAATAAAAGTTCGCAGAAAAACGTTCTCGACGCTACTGATTCTTGGAATTGAACTGAATGAACTGCTCCCTTTCTTAATATCGCTATCCTTTTCTTATATATACAATACTGGATATGCATTAACGAATAACCTGGACTCAATATACGTATATTATGAAAGAAAAGGAGAGAGCGAGGAAAAGACATAGTTACAAGTTTCGCGTGATAAAACTTTTTTTTTTCTTTTTTGGATAATATTTTTCAATTATAATTTTTATAGTTTATCTTCGTCTTATATTTTGTTGTATTTTTGTTTAATTTTTATATTATATTTTAATAATTATTAATTGTTTTTATAATCGAATTTTTTTCATTCTATTTTTTTTCTTTTTTTAAATAATATTTTTTAAATATGATTTTTATAGTTTAGCATTATTTTATAATTTATTATATTTCTGTTTAAATTCAATGTTATATTTTAACAGTTATTAGTGGTTTTTATAGTAGAATTTTTTTATTGTATCTTTTTATTGTATTTTAAGAATTATTAGTTATTTATTATTTATAATTGAATTTTTTTAATAAATTTTTTTATATTTTAAGAATCATCAATTATTTTTTTATAGATGGGGGCTCCGCCCCAGCTTCCGCTTAACGGCCTTCGGGCAAAAAATAGTATATGCAATCAAGGCCACAAACGTATAATATACTATTTTACGATTTATGATTGCTGATAGTTTTGTAAAAAAGTGGCGACGCGAAGGACTCGGAGCATTACTGCTCTCGAAGAACTCTATCGAGAAACCGAAAACGACAGCGTCACCGACAATGCTAGCGATACTGATGAGGTCGAAAATGAAGAAACTATTAGTACACAAGGTGAACCAATTCCATCTTAATATGTAAAGAAACTCAGCGAACTAATTTATAATATTAATCGAAATATAACTGCTGATAACCGGTTCACTTCTTATTCACTTTTTGAAAAGATGGAAAAAAATACAATTTCTCTTTCATAGGAACAATAAAGAAGAAATCTAGCTCAGTTCAAAAGTTTGTCAAAAGATACTCCACAAATTAGATTTTGCTATTTAGAAAAAAAGACATTGCTTTCATACAATCCAAAAAAAAGAAAATTGTATTAGTTTCATTATCTATACATCAAACGGGAAAAATTGATGAAGAAACAGGCAAATCAGAAATGATTTAATTTTACAATAAGACAAAAGGTGGGACAGATTGTTTTGATTTCAAATGCCATCAATATACTACAGCTAGAAAAACGTTCAGGTGGCCTATAAGATTCTTTTATGGTATGCTAGATCAAGCTAATGTAAACTCTTTTGTACAATCTGAATTAATACAATCCTCCAATAAAAAGATGCAGTTTATTCGATTGTCAAGATCAGGAACAGCATAAAATCTGTTTCTTAAATAGGGCGCAAACCAGCGTATAACTGTGTCAGAACAGTTGAAAATCGAAGCTTATGTAGTAAACGTGTATGAGGTACTGTATCGAAGGCCTTCGAAAAATCAAATAAAAGCAACAGTGTTATCATGCGCTTATCTATAGCAACACAAGCATCTTCAAGAAGTTTTAAAAGAGTTGTCTGCGTACTATTGGCTTTTCGAAAAGCTGTCTAAACAATCAAGCAGAGCATTAGCATATGCATGTGGACAACCCTTTCTTAAACTTTTAAAACTTGACAGAGTTTAGCAATAGGTCGAGTTTGTGAAGGAGCATCCAATTTATTTGTTTTAGCCAACGGGAGAAGAAAAGCTTGTTTACACGGGTCTGGAAATATTCCAGAAGATAACGATATGTTGACTATGGAAGTCAGGTATGGGACTAAAGAATCCTATGTGATCTTCAACATGCCTGTTGATAGATTATCAGGCCCTACTGCTTTTGAGGAAGTCAGTTGTAGAAATGTCTCAGTGACAGAATAGTCGACCTGAGTAAATTCAAAGATAGGAAAATCACTGCGTAATGGTACAGCAAGCACCTTATTAATCTCACTATCAGATAGAACAGAAGATGTTGATGAGATATAAGTATAGTCAGTTAATAGAGCCTTAGATGAAAAATGTTACAGTGGTGAGGGTAAAATCTTGTTAGAAAGCCCAATCTTCTGTAAGGTTGTCCAACGATTTGTTGAATTCGAGGACGTAGACAAACGATTTGAAATAAATTCGTTTTTAGCTATGTCAAGAGCATTCAAGACCTCCCTACGAAGTCTTCGATAGCGAGCTATAGATAGGATAGAGCCTGAACGTGCTACTTAGCGATATGCTCAATCACGCTTCTTTATTTTAGCACGAATATCTGAAGTAACTCAGGGTTTTTTAACCGTTAGATTGTGAGATTTAAGTGGTGAACATTTATCAAATGACAAAATAAGGACAGAAGACAAACCATTTACCAAACCATTAATAAGTTCGTTATTTGAACTAGAAGTTGCCTGGCTCACTTCTGATCTCATTAAGAGATTACGTGAAATATTTTCATTTAAACTAACACAATTTAAATTAGAAAAGTTTCTATAAAAGATTTTTCTCGTTGTATTTGGTGGCTTTCAAGCTCTAAATGTGATTATAATAAGATCATGACCTGCAATAAAAGTTGCTGTTGATTTATTATATGATAACCCTCAATGATGAATAAGTCAATTCATGAATGGGAAGAATATTTAGAAGTCGAGGTGTGATATGTAAAGATGAGTTTTTCAGTACCAAATGAAATCTCAGCAATTATATACTCTGCAGTGTTGTCAAAGACAGGGTCTGATTGAGCCAAGATGTTGACCTTAAGAAAATCACGAGCATGAAACCCTACACCAGCACCTGCTTTGCCCATTGTATCTAATCTAAAGAAGTTATAGTGCTCTAAAGAGATCACAGAGCTATCGTCCAGCTCGGTTGAGAATGTTTCTGAGACTGCAAAGATATCAGGTTTAGACGACGTAATGTGATTTTCAATAGCTGAGAAGTGCGTCTTAATTCTATTTATGTTGGCATGAGAAATAACAAGAGAGAGATTGAAGGAGAATGAGAGAAAGCGAGGGAGAGTGAGAGAGAGAAAGCGAGAGAGAACGAGAAAGAGAGAGAGAGCGAGAGAGAACGAAGAAGAGTGAGGGGAAGCGAGGAACAAAGAAAGGGGAAGAAATGAAAAGAAGAGGGAAAAAGAAGATGTAGGGAAAGATTGATTGATTGAACTGTATTTATTAAGATCATGGGTTGTAACCTTGTATGATCTGTTAGAGTAAACATAAGTATACAAAGAGAGAGGAAGAGGGAGAGAGGAAAGATGAAGAGATGAATAAAAAAGGAAGGGGGGGAAGATGGAGGGAGAGAGAAAGATAGTTGGAATAATAATAGAGGGATAGATAATTAGAAAGAGCGAGAGTCGTAGATATTAAGGCCCAAATGGGGCCCAAAAAAGCCTATAAATAATATGTACTAATTATATAGGACCCAATAAAAATTGCTACTCTTATCACAAAAGAATTATGCACATTTTAAAAATGCATAGATCAGGAGAACAAGAGAACCAGATAACCGCTAAAAAGGTGGTTTCACTAAAGTAAGATAATATAGGATTATTTTGTTAATTAAAATAATTAAAAATTCTTGTAAGATTTTTTATAATGTTGCAGCGAAATTTCTTAAAATAAGGCTGCGCAATTTTCTGTAAGCCGACTACAAGATCTTCTGTCAAGTTCCTGCGAGGTTCTCTACAAGGTTGTTAAAAGATATTTCGTCAAGTAACTTCAAGGTTTTGTTAAAGGTTACAGCAGAGTTTTTTGTCAAGATTGCAGCGAGTTTTTCAGCTAAGTTTCTGCAATATTTTTTGCAACGTTGTTGCAAGGTTTTCTGAAAGATTGCTTCGTGGTTTTCAGAAATATTTCAACTATGTTTTAACGTAGATATATGAAGGTTTTTACAATTTATATGGAAGGTCGCTGCAAAAAAATAAATTAACATTAAAATTTTCATGAAACCTTGCAACATTTATTAATGCTGTATGGATCCTCTGTACAAAATTTCATGTAATATTTATGTGATTTTTTCTGAAACCTTTCAGAGACTTCAATAAATCTCATAGAAACCTGTTCAGAAATCTTGCAGGAACTTTTCAATAAAGGTTTCAAAAAACTTTCGAGGAACCTCGCAGAAATATTGTAAAAACCTTGTATATAATTTATTTGATTATAATATTACTATTGTTTTATTTTATTGTTTATTTAATTTACGAATCATTTAACAAAATAACGTTTAACGTTACAACGCTTAAAAAGATGTTCGACCTAATCAGGGTGCGAACCCATGATCTTTAAATTACAAGGCATTAACGCTTTCTATTACGCTGTGGTACGCTTGATACGTTATGTAATAATTTTATATATAAAGAGTTTATTACTTTTAACACAAACTGTTTTATCTATAATATTTATAATAGGTGAAAATTTTAATGAAACAAATCATTAATAAAGAATAATAAGTAATAATTGAGTAGAATTATTTCTTTATATTTAGAAATAAGTTTTCTTATACTATTAAACAATTTTTTTTATTAATATTTAATTAATTAATTTAATTTTTTCGGAATAAATCTTTAATTTTTTATATAAACAGAATAATTGTATCTGATTTTGTATAAGAAAAATAATTAAATAATTCGCTCATGTATTTGTTAATAATTTAATTTTTCTTGTATGAGAAATTATTTATAGTAAGAAAATAATGGTGCATGAAAAATTAAGCATTAACCATTCAATTTATTTACTTAATAATCAATAAGTTATTTAAAATAATATAAAAAGGAGGTTAAACCAATTATCTCAGCAAGATATGAACATGTCTACTTTACCGACGTATACTGAAATTTTGCTGATAACCTTGTAGAAATCTTTCATGAAACGTTTCTTGTCATGTTATTTATAATATTTCTAAAATCTTGCTAAGAACCTTGTCGAAAGCTTTCACAAAAGATTTCGTACAATGTTTCTTAAGTTGTTTTTAACATTTCTTCAAAAACCCTGCAGAAACATTTCATGAAAAATTACTTGAATTGTTCGTGAAAGATTCAACAAAAGATTGCTGTAAGGTAGCTGGAAGGTATTATAAAACTTTTGACATTTTTGTTTCTAAAACGTTTCTTGTAATGTTTTTTACAATATTGCTGTAAACTTTCTTTGAAACCTTCCGTCTAATTTTTTTTAAAGGTTTCTGAAAGGAACTTCTCATAGAAACTTTTTTTAAAACCTTCCATGCTATGTAAGGGCATGATTTTTATACGCTTTACATTTTTTAGTTTTTGTTACAAAAATATTTTTTAGTTTCGTGTATAAAAAATATGTAATTATAGCATGATAAAACATTGTCAAATTGATATGTTTGATAATTAATTATTTAAAAACGCAGCAGTTGATAAAACCGTATACAAAATTCTAAGTATGCGTTAATCATTTTTAAAAAAAGATCCTGTAGTGCGGATTATGAGAAGTTTCATGAATACGTATCATAAAAGGGAACACAGAGAAACATAAAAAATTATTATTAATACTTACATTTTTCAACAAAATGAAAATTCAAAATCAAATTAATTTAGGAAATCGATAAAAAATATGAAAAAATATAAGATAAAAATTGTAAGAATTAGTGAAAAATTCAAGATTTTGTCAGACATTTAGAACGAATGATGGAATAATCAAATTTTATTTTGATTTTTCCAATACAAGCTTAATTAATTTAGTCTTAATTTTGTATATCTTTTCAAAGTTCTTAGCAAACAGCTAAAAGATAAAACTTTTTTATACACAGATTTTAAAAATTATTCTTTGGAAATTCTTTACTTACTAATAATTAAAATTATTTTGTTTACAAGTGAATAAAATAATAACTAGTTTAAAAACAAAGCTTTTTTAATGATACTCCAGCATAGAAAATTAAATCCCTCTGACTTTAGTTTTAAAAAAAGTCTATGCACTTGAACCTTTAGACTTTACCTACAATTTATTTTGCACACCAGTAGCATCATATCCTATTACAATCTTGGAACCTAATTAAAATTCTTGGTGTAACAATTAAAAAAAAGGAATAAATCTTTTAGAAAAATTAAATTTATTGTTGGTAACTACGTCGTAACATCTTAGCTTACCAACTTTTTTTCTACTTAAGGTAATGTAATAAGGTGTATGATTAATACATATTTACCGACAAATTTTGTATCTTTATTCAAAAATTGTTTGATATGTCATAATTTTAGGTAGTTTAAGTGAAAGGGTATGATATAGGGGAAAGGGTTCGGTTGTGGACACCACTTTGTTTTTGGCTCATAACTTTTAACCAAGTGCATATTTTTCGGACTTATAGGTGTCTATAGAAAGATGAAGACCTTAGCTAACTACCAACGAAGGGACAAAATCGATTCCGTCAAATAGAATAATTTTTTTTTGTTAATTTTGTGAAATGCCCACAACCGAAACAAAAAAGATTTTGGTTCGGTTGAGGACAATCATGCAAAATTGTTGGCGTTAAGATATTGGTTGCAATCCATATTGCATCACAAAATAGAAATAAATTCTTACTCAATAAATGTGCATTACACTCAGCTTCATTGATTCACTTCGATTTGTAATTCTTTTGAAAAAGTATACATAAGTATAAATAAATTTTTGTAATTTTTTTAAGCACAGAAAAATTAATTTGCTTACAGCACAAAGCAGACGCATTTGTTTGCTTTAATATTTGACATGAAATATCGTACTGCTATAATACATAAATGACATTTGTCAAGAAAACCACATCTGCTCTCTGTCAGTAGAAACGAAGGGGTATCTACAACCAAACCATGTCCACAATCGAACCTTTTACTCTACAGATTTACATTCCTTTGATTTATGGAATTTATCTAATATTGGTCAATGAAATGCCTATCGTTAGAAAAATTAGGTCATAAAAATTCTTAATACTTATCATACTAGTTTTCGGAATATTTTAGTACTCGAAAATTTATTTGTTTAAATTGTTTTTTTCCTTTTCTTTATAGATGTTTGTATGCTCTTCAGCGGAATGGTTTACCTCCAATAACAACTCATAATATAATGGATGATTGGAATGATCCAGTATTAAATTCATTACGAAGATGTAATTTATTTAACACCATCCATGATCGTGTTAAGGTAATTAATATATTTTTTAAGATTTTTGTACATTTTTGTTTTATTTTTGTAATTATAATACATAAGGTAAAAGTCTGTATTATGGAGCAGTGTCCCCCTATTGAAAATATCCAGATGGGTATCAACGTGGATGATCTACGCGAGTAGGTAAGCTATGGAGATTCTAGCTTCCTCCACCACTACTATCTCAACTAACCTGTTTAGGTGAAAATTATGACGTCACCACCCACCACCCACCACTCACCTGTACAGGTGCATGACGTCATGCGTCAAACCCATCACCGCCTGCAAGCGCGAAGGTGAGTGTGACGTCATGCAAAATTAGGAAGTACACTCCCCGATTTATTGTAAAAAGAGAACAGAAAGAGAAAGAGAGAGATAAGTTAAATCACGCAAGCTTCTCGAACCTCAAAAAATTGTGCGCTAAAAAGGGATCGGGTTACAATATCCTATCCTATATTATATTAAAGTAAAACCACTTTTTTCCGTTTCTCCGGTTCTTCAGTTCTCCGGTTCTCCGCATTTGTTAAATGTGTCTAATCTGTTCGCAATGAAAGCAGCAATTTTTTATTAGACCCTATGTAATTAGTCCTCATTAGTCATAAGCATCTTTTTGGGCCATATTTTTTTGGGCCCATTATTTTTTTTGTCTCTATATTTTTTTAGGCTTTATATTTTTTTGGGCCTTATATTTTCTTGCGCCCTATATTTTTTTGGGCTCAATATTTTTTTGGTCTCTATATTTTTTGGGCCTTATATTTTCTTGTGTCCTATATTTTTTTGGGCCCAATTTTTTTTTTTAAATTTGTATCTTCCTGGGTTCTATAATTTTTTTGGGTCCTATATTTTATTTAGTTCTATATTTTTCTGGGCCTTATATTTTTTTGGGCCCAATACTTTTCTGAACCCAATATTTTTAAAGTTTTCTCTTGGTTCTTACATGTATTACATGGTAATTGAAATTACTCATGGTTTGCCACTTCAGAAATTGCTTTTCGAGGGCTAATTTTTTTTTATTTTTTATTAACTTAAAAATAAATTTTTGATTGTGTAAGAAAGAGCCATCAATAAGGAGTTATGACAGTTAGAAATATATATTGCCATGTATGATTTATTATTCATAATGAATATAAATGTATACTTTCATGTGCAATTAATTTACATATTAAAAATAAATTATACATGAAAATATATATTTTAAACTGTCATATCTCCTTATTGATATCTCTGACTTACATGATGAAGAATTCATTTAAAAGTTCATGTAAAATAGAAAAATATTAGCCCGCGAAGCGCTTTTAGTGACGCATCAGGATTCAAAAAGAATGCAATTCAAGAGGATATCGATGCATTTATAGAAGAAACGAGGAACCAAGATCTATGGATAGAAGAAATGAAAAAAAAAGTAAAAGGGATGCAGAAAGTTCTAAAGAAGAACACGCACCTCAAGATCCAGATCGCGGTTGAGAGGTTGCAAGGTCACCTGAGGCAAGCCGATAAACAGCAGGAGGAACTAAAAAAAAGGCAAATGCTATTCAAAATGGAGCTGACCAAATATTTCGTCAACACAGGGAAAGGAAAACGGCACAGAGGAGAATGCAAGCAGAACTTTTGCGGGACACTGTGGCTACGAGCATTAGCTCCAAAAGAGAGCGAGGCAGTGCAAGCAACAGCCCAGAGGATGTACGGCAAAATAAAAAAAAGAAGGAAAAATCAACATCAGGTACTGCGAACGCAGTCTCCTTCGCTGGCTGCGTTATCTAGCCAGCCGCGTCCCTCAGGCCCAAGGGCAAATCCCATGAAGACAGAAGTGGTGGTCGTAGAGGTATCAGAAGGGTCATCATACTCAGTCATCCTTGAATAACTCCGTGGATCCTGACGCTAAAGGTCTAGTTTAGAAAAATATCCCGTTTTATTACCACAATGAAAAAAAAAAAATTATTATTATAATGATGATGATAATCATCATCATCATCATCATCATCATCATCATCATCATCATCATCATCATCATCATCATCATCATCATCATCATCATCATCATCATCATCATCATCATCATCATCATCATCATCATCATCATCATCATCATCATCATCATCATCATCATCATCATCATCATCATCATCATCATCATCATCATCATCATCATCATCATCATCATCATCATCATCATCATCATCATCATCATCATCATCATCATCATCATCATCATCATCATCATCATCATCATCATCATCATCATCATCATCATCATCATCATCATCATCATCATCATCATCATCATCATCATCATCATCATCATCATCATCATCATCATCATCATCATCATCATCATCATCATCATCATCATCATCATCATCATCATCATCATCATCATCATCATCATCATCATCATCATCATCATCATCATCATCATCATCATCATCATCATCATCATCATCATCATCATCATCATCATCATCATCATCATCATCATCATCATCATCATCATCATCATCATCATCATCATCATCATCATCATCATCATCATCATCATCATCATCATCATCATCATCATCATCATCATCATCATCATCATCATCATCATCATCATCATCATCATCATCATCATCATCATCATCATCATCATCATCATCATCATCATCATCATCATCATCATCATCATCATCATCATCATCATCATCATCATCATCATCATCATCATCATCATCATCATCATCATCATCATCATCATCATCATCATCATCATCATCATCATCATCATCATCATCATCATCATCATCATCATCATCATCATCATCATCATCATCATCATCATCATCATCATCATCATCATCATCATCATCATCATCATCATCATCATCATCATCATCATCATCATCATCATCATCATCATCATCATCATCATCATCATCATCATCATCATCATCATCATCATCATCATCATCATCATCATCATCATCATCATCATCATCATCATCATCATCATCATCATCATCATCATCATCATCATCATCATCATCATCATCATCATCATCATCATCATCATCATCATCATCATCATCATCATCATCATCATCATCATCATCATCATCATCATCATCATCATCATCATCATCATCATCATCATCATCATCATCATCATCATCATCATCATCATCATCATCATCATCATCATCATCATCATCATCATCATCATCATCATCATCATCATCATCATCATCATCATCATCATCATCATCATCATCATCATCATCATCATCATCATCATCATCATCATCATCATCATCATCATCATCATCATCATCATCATCATCATCATCATCATCATCATCATCATCATCATCATCATCATCATCATCATCATCATCATCATCATCATCATCATCATCATCATCATCATCATCATCATCATCATCATCATCATCATCATCATCATCATCATCATCATCATCATCATCATCATCATCATCATCATCATCATCATCATCATCATCATCATCATCATCATCATCATCATCATCATCATCATCATCATCATCATCATCATCATCATCATCATCATCATCATCATCATCATCATCATCATCATCATCATCATCATCATCATCATCATCATCATCATCATCATCATCATCATCATCATCATCATCATCATCATCATCATCATCATCATCATCATCATCATCATGGTAAGTTCCTTTTTCGGTTTCTCGCTCGGCTTTTTCTTCGAAACAGATACACGACTATACCTATCATCGAGCAGACGAGAATGCGATACATATCATGTAAGACATGTCATTGGAAGAGCGCGCACGTTGTTTGTTTGTATACATACATCAACTTATTTCCTAATTGATCGCCCCTTCCCTCTTTCGATCTAAACTCCGCCGATTTTCGAGACAGCCTGTTATTGTTTAATTGACAGTCGGTGAATAGAATACAACGGTGCACGATTGTCAAATGATACAAATTCTTATTTATTAAAATAATGAATATTACATTGAAACTTTCAAGTGGGTTACTTTTATGAAAGGTAAGTTAATTTTATTCTATAGTACATATTGCTTAAACAAATTCAATACTTTTATTAAAAACATGCAATATTTGTGAAGTATATACTATATAAACTAAAAACTAACACTTTTATTGAATAATTAAAATTTATTAAAAACTAAATTATATTTATAGCTTTACATTTTATAGCAGTATGAAATTCTTTTTTTATTTTGAATTACAACAAAATAATTTTCACTTTTTACAAATATTAGAACTTTTTAAAATAAAAGTTTTTTAAATTCATTAACCAAGTGAACTTTATGATGCAAGATGTATAATAGATATACAATAGAAAACTGAAAGATTCCTTTTTTCTTTCTTCTTGAATGCGCTATGTTTATGAATGATTATATGAATAATATTAATAATTTATACTCAATTTAATATAAGATGAAATTCTATATATCATAAAATAATACTTTAATTCGTTTTTGTAATTATAAATGTTTCAGGTTAAAATTAAATTGCAAAAAATGCCATCCTACAAAACAGCTTATCAAAAAAGTTGGGAAAAAGAACCTGATTTTCAGATTTGGATAAAAGAAATAAAAGAAAATCGATATGAAGCTTATTGTAATGCTTGCCAATGTAATATTTCTTTAAGTAACATGGGACGGCAAGCTTTTGTTAGTCATAAGAATAGCAAGAAGCATATTCGACTTGTGTCTTCAGGAAGCACGTCAATAGAACTTAAAAGTTTTTGGAAATCCACTATTAAGGATGCTTCAAATTTACCTCTGCAACCGATAGAAAATTTAGCAACTAATTCAGTTGAAGGTATAAATACTGCCTCAAGTTGTGTATTGATTTTACTAGTAAATGTTAGTAAAGATATCCAACCCTCACTACTATCTGTATTGCCGTCAACATCATCAGGATTGTCACAAAGAGGATTAGATAATTTTTTATTGAAAGATGACGTAACTGTAGCAGAAATTCTTTGGTGCATTGAGACGGTCATGACTCATAAGTCACTAAGAACAGCAGAATAAGATATTATAATACTTAAAAAGCTGTGTAAAGATTGTGAAATAGTAAGCAAAATGGAACTTGGTAAAGATAAAATCGCGTATACGATAATATATGGCATAGCCCCATTTTACAAAAATAAGTCGGAAAAAAATATTAAAAAATGCGAATTTTTTAGTGTAGGTTTTGATGAATCTTCAAATAAAATTGCTAAACGTCAACAAATGGATATAAATATTCGCTTTTGGGATCCCGATAAAAATGAAGTACAAACAAGATATTTAAAATCTTGTTTTCTTGGCCGCACTAGAGCATGCGATTTGCTAAATTCATTCAATAAAGGTACTGCTAACCTTGATAGAAAAAAATTGCTACAAATATCTATGGATGGGCCCAATGTAAACTGGGCATTTTTAAGAGAGTTAAAAATACAACTTGTTGATATAGAATTAATTGAAATTGGAAGTTGTGGCCTTCACGCTGTACATAGAGCATTTAAAGACGCAATTATTAAAACTAAATGGGATTCGGTTAATTATTTAAGAGTGCTTTATAATCTATTTAAAGATGTGCCAGCACGCAGGGCACAGTATATACAATATTCTGAATCCGAAATCTTTCCATTGAAGTTTCGTATTATTAGATGGTTGGAAAACATTGATATTGCTCAAAGAGCAATTGATATTAATAATAATATAAAAAAATTTATTGAAGGTGTTAAAAAAGACAAAAATATACCAAAATGTAAAAGCTTTAAGACTATTGAACCTTTTTAGCGGATCCTTTATTATGCGTGAAGCTTGCATTTTTTAAGTCTTTAGCTGTGGAAGTTGAACCCTTTCTAAGAGAATTTCAAACAGATAAACCATTAGTACCATTTCATCACACTATTTTAAGCTCAAAAATTACAAATATTATGAAACGTTTTATGACAAGTGAAGCTGTTGATGCTATTACTACTCTTAAAGCTGACGACATTAATAATAAAAAGAATTACTTGCCGCTGAAAAATATTACTGTGGGTTTCGCTACGCTTAAGCAATTAAAATCTGTCAAAGTTAGTTCACAAGTGTTGGATGATTTTTGACGACAATGTCAGTTAGCGATAAAAGCATTTATTTTGAAATTGATGAAACAATCGCCTTCAACATATCTTCTTACATGTGCTGCTACTTGTCTTGATCCAGGAGTTATTATGTTCGATTCAAAAATAGCAATAAATAGACTAAAAAAATTACTCCTTATTCTTACTGAAAAAAATCGAGTCAATTGTAGACATTATACCAAAAGAATTCAAGGAATTAATAGCTCTTCCAAGCGTTAAAGAGGCTATGTTAACCTTTTCTCGTTCTGAAAAACGTGTTGACCATTTTTGGAAAGATATAGTGAGAGACAAATATATCAATTTTATGCAAATTGTAAAGCTAATATGCTGCTTATTTCACAGTAATGCAAACGCCGAACGTGGATTTTCAATAAATTCCGAATGTTTATTTGATAATATGAAAGAAGATTCTCTCATCGCTAAGCGTCAAGTGTATGATTATATGGTAAGTCAAAATAGTTTAAAAGAGTATGAAGTGCCAAAAGCTCTTATACAAAGTGCAAAAAATGCTTATTCTCGCTATTCAGCTGCGTTGAAGGAGAAAAGGCTAAAAAAGTTAGCAGAAGATGAACATCGATCTAAGTGTAAGGCTAATGATTTAAAAATTAAACAACTTCAATCACAACGTACAAAATTATTAGAAGAAGCAAAAAAAGAAGCTGTGGCAATAGAGGAGAAAATAGCGGCAATGAAAAAATAATATTGTCTTATAATTAATATTTTATGTATTAGTATTTATATAATGTTTATAGTATTTATAAATTGTTCTGATATAATTTCAATTATATATTGTTGATATTATCATTAAGCCCTTACGATACAATTACACACTCTTGAAACCTAATTATTAATTTATTGGTTAAAAAATAATATTACACTATATAAATTAAATACACTTCTATAAATTATAAAACTTAAAATCATAAAAAAGTATATGAAAATACTCCTGGAAATTTTATAAAATTTGTCTGTAAAAACCTGGAATTCTCAGGGAATTTCATTGACTTATTTAACTAGACACCCTGTAATAAAAAATTGGTACTCTAAATACCAAAAGATTAAACATATTTAAAAAATTCGGAGCACCGGAGAAACGGAAAAAAGTGGTTCTACTCTAATATAATATAGGAGAGGATAATAATTGTAAATGATTACATTGTTTCATTTAACATTAAATTATTAAAATTAGAAATTTTTTTCATACAGTCGTTAAATTTTTATTTAATATTTTTTAATCATCTAATTTATTTTTACATTTTTATACATTACAATCTATAAACATTTTTATGAAATAACAATAACTTACTATTCATTATTTTTTTTTAACAAATTTTTTTTTTTCATTTTCAACCAACCATGGTAATACATAAGTAAAATAACACAATGATAATGTATCAATTAAATCTATTATGAATTCATGATTATATTGCACTTCTATGAATGCACATGAATCTTTATAATCTTCGTAAACTATAAAATGACATTTTTGCAGTTATACAACAAAACAGTTATACAACAATAAAATTATATGTCCTAGTGCTTGTATTTTATTGACAGTAATTTTTTCATAAGCTGCTTTCGCTTGAACTTTATTTTCTTTTCCTCTGAAAGTATGAATATTTCCTTTTAATGAAGATTTATAAACAACAACCAACTTTTTTCCCATTCATCTTTTTTATGATTTCTTTTTATATACGTATACAACTGATGACAAATGGAACCAGTAATTCTTTTAGATCTTTGGACCAAACTTTACTGCTTTGCTTCATAGTACTTAACATAATTTTTTTTGCTTTATCGATTGTTATTGCTACAAATTTATTATAATATAAAGCTTCTTATCGGTTATTTATATTCATTCTAAAATTTGTTGAGTACTCTTTCCAAATATTAGTATCAAGATAATGTAATAAATCTTTATTGTTTATTACATTTTTATTCTAAGCATATGTTTCATTTAAATCACAAATCATGCGAGCTTTTTTACTGTCTACTGAACTATTATTTACAGATTTTAATATTCTTTTTGAGAATACTGCATTTTTTATTTCTGAATTAGATGATGCAGCTGATCGATAACATCCACTGTGTTGTCCTAGTTCAGATTCAATATCAGCTTCACAAAGCAGTTTCAATAATTCCTCACAAACTTCTGGAGTTTTATTATATTTTATGTCTACCTGACGTCCATGGCAAAATTTATTAAAAGGTTCAGCTTCATAACCTTCATTAACTTTTTGTTTTATTTTACCCCATTGTTGGCGCAAAACTGTACACCCTAATTGATCAATTGAATTCTTCGTTTTGCTAATTAAAAGTAAATTAGATTTTTTATATAATGCTCAGAAACAATTGATATAATATTATATTTACCTATGTAAAAATAATGAAACTCCCACTATATGCTCACATTTTTCTAAATTTCTAGCTGGACAACTACAATGAGCAGTAATTTTTTTTACATTATTATTTATTTGAATTTCTTTATTAATTTCATGAGGATAATTTGACAACGCGGTTGATCTCAAACATAGCGCAAAATATTTATTAATCTCCGTCATTAAACTACCACATGATAAAATATGATTTGAATTTAATATTCTACTACCCTCTTCAAAAGGTCAAATGCCACCGTTAACATATTTCATTATTTCAAAAATTTCCAATATACGAATCATTTTTAAATAAACTAAGAATACTAAATAACAACATATCATTAGTACTTACAAATTTCATTTTTATACAAGTTTGAACTTCCCGCAATATATCATGTAATCAAAGTATAACTTTGAGCTGCTACCGAACCGCCACCTAACGGAACTTGAACTTGCGAATATGAAGTTTAAATTAAAAGAAGGTCGAGTATATCTGTCCTTTTCTAATAAAAAAATTGATTTTTTTACAAAAACTAATAATTTTAGCAAAAAATAAAGAGAAAGACGCATCTTGTATGAGAAAAAGCAATATTTTCATCGATGAAGAAGAATTAATTTTATCACTTCGTTTACATGAAAACTTTGAAAAACTTAAAACATAAAGGTTAGGGTAAATAATTAAGTTTTTTAAGGTTTTCTTGAAAACGGAACAATAAAATTAATTTTTTCTTATCAAAGGAAATTTTACTTTTTTTATACGAGATGCGGCTTTCTCTTTACTTTTTGCTGAAGTTATTAGTTTTTGCAAGAAAATTAATTCTTTCATTAGAAAAGGACAGAGATACGTGACCTCCTCTTAAGTTCACAAAAATCTTACAAAAAGAGTTACGAAATTTAATTTGAATGAAAATTTTTTAAATGAACAAGGAGAAGAAAGGCCCCTATCTTCGAAAAACGTATTTGATTGAAACTAAAGAATCTGATTTTTTACGAAAAAAAATGAAATGAAAAAAGGTTCTGGATATCAAAATACCGATATTTCATAAAAAACATAGTGAAAAGAAACGCTTATCGGAACTTGAATAGCCAAACAGCTAAAATTCTTACTATAAAATGTGTGATAGATCAAAGAAAGTACTTAAATATATTAATCTAAACTGTATTGCATCAAAAAAGCTTATGTAGTTAAAAACTTACGAACGATCAAAATATACAAGTTAAATAGAGTAAAAAATTTATCATATAATATATGCTAAAACTATTAACAAACATGTAATAATTTTCACTTAAGCATAACTTTTTAACCACATTAAGCTTTTTTGAGCTAATAAGGCTTAAATTAAAGTATTTAATTTGTAGTTTTTTAATATTTATGGGGGGAAATACAATTAGAAAGACCAAAAAATCGAAGTTTTTTTTTTTGCTTTAAAGTTAGTAAATTTTCTGTAGGAAACGATGATGTAACTCCCATATCAAAATTCTAAGTCCTCCTGTTCTTTTTAGCCATTTTCCGAAAACACCTATTTCACGCGCAGCAGGTATGAGACGTTACATTATAAATCTCGTTTTCAATTGGCGGAAGTGATTATTCAAAAACTAATCATCTGATCGAGTTTAAACTTTCAGAAGCTGTTCTGTATACTATTTATTCTATGTAAATTGAAAAAATTTTTAAATTCTTATTGCAAAATATAAAAATTATATCTTGTAGTTTTAACCGAATTTGTTTCTCGAAGGTGGAGATGCTCTCTCCTTATAAGTAGGCTTTGATTATTAGTTATTTAAGTATGAAAAAAATATTTATACTCAAGTCATAATTGCCTAATTAATTATAACAAGTACTTTCAATAAACTCTGAGTTTAAAATTTCAAAAGTTTTTTTTTGGTATTATATTTGTTAGCAAAAATTTATAATATTGGAAAAATTTCAAATTTAGTGAATTTGAAGGTGCAATATCAATATAATGAACATTTTATTTTAAAAAATACAACAAAATAACGTTTAACACATACATTTCAAACTGTTTCAATAATAAAATTATCAATAAATTATTTTTTTTACATATAGTCAGCTTGGATTCAAATTCGGCTACTTCAAAAAAGTTTTTGGGTAAATTTTAAAATGAGAATTTCAATAAAAAAATTTAAATTCTTTGAATAATGAAATTTATAATTTTATGTAATAAGACAATTTGAATAATGAAGTATATATATTTGATGTAAAGTCGAAAATTTTTTTTATTTCAAAGCATACAAAAATTTTACGTTTATTTTACGTACTTATGTGATACGATTTCCTATGAAAATAATTTTCACAAATTACACAAAACAGTGTAATACTATCAAATATATTATTTTCAAATTTTATTGAATCATACTTGGAAAGTAACTAAACAAATCCATCTTTAAAAAATTAAACGAATACATTTTATTTTTCAGTTAACTTAATAATATGATAAGAAGCTTTGAAAAAATGTAATGCATTCTTTTGAGTGAATACTTTAAAATACCTACTTGTTTAGATTTTCTTACGCTATTTCATTCTAAATATACAATAATTTTTTCGTGACAGTTTTTTTTTAGATTTTTATTTAGTTCGATAACACATAGCAAATTTATGAGCAATATTATAATTAAATTTTTTTGTAATTATAAAAATTAAACCATTTTTTTAATGAATGTTTTTTTAACACCATTGGTACACTGAGAGAAAATTCATGCTAATAGAGCATGCGAACTGCCATCTATGCGAGCATATAAAACATTGATACAAATATGACAGGCCGTGAGAAGCTCTATTAGTATTGGATTACCTTATACTAAAAAAGATGGTATGGAGAGTAACTAAAGCATGAACGGCATTCACTGATGACTCACGTGGTATACTTCGATGACTCCCCACTCTCATATCCTTTGTTTGCTTGAGTCGCCTCCTCTTTTGGGTGGCGACGCGAGCAAACACGGCTGGTCTATACCCAAAACTATGTTGCAAATTTCTTTAACGTATTTTCGTAGCGTGAATCTTTTATTTCTTTTCTTTTTTTATGAAGGGAGATACGTTATAAATATAACCTGTTAAACTTTTTAACTTTAAATAATTAATTTTTAACTTAAAATTTAATTATTTTAAACCACTGGGGGGCAGATGAGCATGTACGATTTTACGCCAGAAATATTTCGGAGTAGCGTTGGTCTAGTGCGTAACGTTCACGCTTTTCCTTTTGAGTACGCGAGTTCAACTCTCAGCTAGTGTCACTTTTTTTTTAATTTTTTTTTTATTGTTTTAATATTTTTCATTCCTTTTTATGTTTATTTTTTTTTAGATTTTGTATTTTTATAATAATTTTAAAATTTAATTTTTCACAAGTACGCTTGTTTTTTTCAATGAAAATTTTTTAAAAATAAATTATTCTTTATAGGTAGTAATTACAAATATTGATAAATAAATAATAGTGATGTTTATTTTATAATAGTATAGTTTAATTTATTTATAATTTAGTTTATAAAATTCACAATAAATTACAATAAATAAATAAAACTGAGTTATTATTATTTATGTTATAATATATATTGTATATTGAAATATGTTTATAAAGACAAAATTGAACTATAGTATTGTTATATTAATAATAGTAAATATCACTATTATTTATTTATTAATATTTTAAATTATTTTCTATATGAAATAATTTATTTAAAAATATTAATAAAAAAAACGAGCATATTTTAAGTAACTTGTGAAAAAATAGATTTTAAAATTAATAAAAAATAGAAAATAAAAAAATATAAATAAAAAAAGCAATAAAAACTATTGAAATAATAAAAAAAAAATTAAAAAAAAGACCCTAGCCGAGAGTTGAACTCGCGTACTCAAAAGGAAAAGCGTGAACGTTACGCACTAGACCAACGTTACTTCGAAAATTCTCTGGCGTAAAATCGTACATGCTCATCTGCCCCCCAGCGGTTTAAAATAATTAAATTTTAAGTTAAAAATTAATTATTTAAAGTTAAAAAGTTTAACAGGTTATATTTATAACGTATCTCCCTTCATAAAAAAAGAAAAGAAATAAAAGATTCACACTACGAAAATACGTTAACGAAATTTGCAACATGATTTTGGATATAGACCAGCCGTGTTTGCTCGCGTCGCCACCCAAAAGAGGAGGCGACTTGAGCAATAGAAGAATGCCATAGTTAGCAGTAAAGAAAGAATAGTGGACAAGCCACGTTTACTTCCTTCACGTCCCATGAGAGGATACAGCGCTAGCTATCGAAGGATATTAGAGTGGGGAGCTACTAAAGCATGTAAACAAACAGTTTTTGGATAGCACAAACCTCGTAAGAGTAGATGGCGCTGTTATTAAAGCATAGGATATTACTTACTAACTTTGGATACGTAGACTACATGCTCTATTGGCATGAATTTTCTCTCAGTGTATAGGATAATGTATAGTTTGCGGTTCTTTCGTCAGTACACCACTGAGGCCCTACATAAACAGCTTGCAGCCGCCTTGCTGTTTCCGCACCTTGACTAATGCTCAGTAGTTCTGCTCGATGCTTCGCGAGGGTTGAGAAGACGATTACAAAGACTACAAAATTCATGTGTAAGATATGTATTAGGCGTAGGAAAGGGCGATCACCTCTCTCTTCATAGAGCTGCGCTTGGTTTGCTGCGTACTGATTCTAGGAGACAGTATTTTATTGCTGTACTTATGTACAAAATCATGCGCATGATTACTCCCGAGTATCTAGTGAGTCTCTTTACTAGATATGTACCTAGAGTAGCCACTAGAGGAGAAATTAAAGATTTCGCAGTGCCTTCATGCGTACTGAGACTGGAAGAAATTTCTTTCAAGTTCAAGGTGCGCATTTTTGGAACTTCCTGCCTGTCGATATAAAAAATCTTTCATCGCTCGGCAGGTTCAAGTCAGCTTTGAGGAGGTGCTTACTCGACCTCGAATAAAATTAATTTTAAGTATTTTAATTTTTATGTTAATTTATTTTTTGTCCTATACATAGATTTAAGGTGTAAATGTATTTATTAGCGTGAATGATAGATGAATGAATGCAGAAAAAATGAGTGGTTCTGTTTTTATTAAAAGTCATGACATCTTCGGTATCAAGTTATTATTCTTTGAATAAATTAATCTTTGCACATTCCTTAATTCTTTTATTTATTCTTTTATTAATCTTTTATTCATTTTAAGTTAAATTTTTGTTTTATCAATAAAAAATATAATAATAAAAATATTTAACTTACATAACCATAATAAACCATTTAAGAGAAGGCCGTATAGCTCTGTCCTTGTCTAATATAAATTTTCGTTATTATAAATAAATTAAATATTGTTATACAGAAGTAAAGGGTATAGCCCAATAGATTTGAGGACGAGCAAACGATCCCATTCTATGAAAAAATATAAAATTTTCATTAGTTTTCGAGTGAGGTCTGAAACGGAAAAACAGTTACCTAGTTCAATTGTTTTTCCGTTTCAGACCTCACTCAAAAACTAATGAAAATTTTATATTTTTTCATAAAGTAGGATCGTTTGCTCATCCTGAAATCTTTTGAGCTATGCCCTTACTTTTGTATAAAAATATTTAATTTATTAATAACAACGAAAACTTAGATAAGACAAGGACAGAGCTATACGGCCGCCTCTTAATCATATAATAAACAATTCGGAATTAATTTTTTAAGATACATTTCATAATTCTTTAATATTTTTTTATTGGAAGAGATGTTTCCCTTTATTTGTCATTCTCAATATTTTTCTCATAAGTTCCAAAGATTTAAAAATTATATACATTTTGTTAATAATCAGATAGCTTCTCCATCGGCTATAATTTGTTGTTTATTAAAAAGGCGGATAATCTTTTGAAACTTTAAATGGGTTTTCATTTCATATATTATTAATGTAAATTTTCAAATAGCCTCGCCGATCATTTCTTCAAGATAACCTCATCTAAAGAATTACCACTCTGGGTCTCAATAAACTGTTAATTAATAAAATCAGTATTGTGTGTTTATTTACAAATTAATGTAATTTCAGCTTGAAGAACCGTTCAGCTCTTTATTATTAAAATACTAATTTGCATGACATCTTAAATTTTTTAAACTCATTTTATTGCGAAATATTAATTAACAGAACGAGCAGTCAGATAAGATGCAAAGTAGTTCTTTTTCTGAAAGAATTTTCAATTTTTCTTAAATAATTAATCTTTGTGTAGCTTAAATTTTTAAAAGTGTTTATGTAATTTTTTAAAAATTGAGATTTTTCGTCTTTTAAATTTTGTAAATGTTACAATAAAATGTTATTTTTTATAAATTAATTAAAAAGAATGTTATTATGCCCCTATGTAACTTTAGAAAATGTCACTTTTTATTGGACAAAAATAATTGAACTATTCAAAGTTTAATCCAAATTTTGTTTAGTAAAAACTGAAAATTATTACGTTCGTTAAAGACAATAATCAATTTTCTTGTTTTGGAAATAAAAATTAATGATATTATAATAATATGATATTCAATAAAAGAGAGAAGAAAAAGTCTAATTTTTAAAAATATTAATGATATTCAATGTAATTTTTATTTCAAATGCACTTTAATAAAGTTTAAATTCGTAAAATTATTTATTTTTTCAAATACATTTATTATTTCACTTTTCTGAAATTAAATTAGGTTTATTCATATTTATTTTTTATTTTTATTAAATGAGTTAAAAATGTCATATATTTATATAAATTTAGAAAAGGTCCTTTTTTTAAAGAACAAACAAGGTTTTATTATTCGCATTTGAGTGAGAATAAAAAACAACTATAATTTATAATAATTTTTTTTAATCTTTAATATTTTTTATTTAGCAGGAAAAAATTACAGAACTAGCTACGTTTTTATTTCATATTAATATAAGTTATACATCCATGTAATATTGACATTAAACTTTTTTCTATCCTTATCTGTAAATATATCTTTTTATATTTTTGAAATAAAATAGAATTTAAGGTGTTAAATAAATTTTAAATTTTATTTCTTACGCTATAAAAATTGATTATAAAAATATATAATATTTAAAAATAAAACATAAAAAAAATAGGTAGAACATCGGGTTCGAACTTGACGAAATTAGGATTACAGTGAGGTGCGTAAAAACTTAGTGACCACAGCCAGCGCATACATTAGTTGAATAGGGTAAAAAGTTACATATGTTCATCGCCCCCCAAAAGATTTTATTTATTATTATTTGTTTGATTATACCTTGAGGATTTTTATTATTAAAAAATATATTTATGTTTCAAATAAAAATATGTAATTAATCAACGAATTTTTGGGACGGTCAATCACATTTAAATAAAACTATAACGTACCGTGGTGAAAATGAGCTAAAGCGAGTTTGCCGTAAGATTACCTACGCCACTGGAAGTCGCACGTTTCGTGTGTTTGTCTCCTCCTCTCTTGCTTGCTTCTCTACGCACGTGTGGACGTGGAGGGGCTTTGTGCGTATAGTTCCAGAATCGCCGCAAGGATCGTCATGATCGAATTCGACACGTTTTATTAACATGGCATTGGCGATCTCTACTTATGTCTTATAATTAAAATACTGAATTATATACATAATAATACGCAATTCATAATTATTTAATTTAATATTAATAAATATCTGGACGTAAGATTTTCCGCTCTTTTCGATTCCGCTATAAAAAGTAGGGGTTTGCATTTAAAAAAATGAGGTTGACCTCAAAATAATCTTGAAAATAAGGTTCAAGGTCAAATCCAAGGTCACCATCGGATACCTCGTAAAAAGTTACTCCAAGAACAACCTTCACCTGATTAAAAAAATTATTAACTTTGAAAATTTCTTAGGTGTATCGTTACTTTTTGGACACGCTGTATATATGTATTTATTATAGACTACACGGTATTCCTCGATTAATTTTAACCGTGAAGTCTTTGCACTTCGGATTTTTCTTTTGGATATGATTCTAGACATATTTAGGATCAAATTCCAACAAAAACCAAAATTGAAAAATGAGCCCTTTTTTATTTATTCAAATTTTAATTTTTATACATAGTTTTTTATTTATTTATTTATTTATTTATTTATTTATTTGATTATCAACGGGCATAAGCCCATAATACAAAAGAAATTATACATAATTCAGTTGTAGGTGGTACAAAAATATTTTAAATTAAATAACTAATCATAAGAAAGTATACGCTTTGATCTTTCAATAACCTGGTACCAAGAATCATTATTAAAATTTAACCAGTCTCTATGCGTATTGCAATCCATCGCAAACTTTATAGAAGGTGAGTGTAGACTATAGTTCCTTACAACAATAGGGACATGGAAAAATTCCTTGAGTCCCCTGAGTTGCCTATTTGGTACAATAAATGAAAAACGCTGTAACAATTGATTACATCTAATTTTGCCAGTTAAAATCTTAAATGAAAATAATAAATCACATCTTTCAAAGCTTGATTCAATAGTTGGAATTATCAACAACCTTCTTATATTCGAATAATTATGATTATCAAAACTCAAAGGCATATTAAGTTTAAAAGCTGCATATCTAAGAAATTTTCTAGCCACGCTCTCTATGGCTGCCATTTGATACTGCAAACAAGGTCTCCATATATTAGAAGCATAACTAATTACTGAATAAATGTAAGAGTAGTATAACACCCCAAATGACTCCATTCTTTCAAATTTAGTAGTAAATCTTTTAATAAACCCAATTATTTTAGAGACCTTATTTACAACATAATCAACATGCTTATCAAATTGCAACCTTGAGTCAAATATAACTCCCGAATCTCTAATCTCATCAACCCTGCTTAACAAAAACTCACCCAAATAATAATCATAAATAAGGTCTTTGGACCTAGAAAAAGTAATAACCGCGCACTTAGATAAATTACATAATAAGCCATTTAATGAACACCATTGGAAAAATAATGCAATGTCATTCTGGAGTAGTACAGCATCATCACTGAATGTTACTTCTCTATATATTTTAGCATCATCAGCAAACAAAAGAAAATTACTAAATTTAATAACATGTTTAATATCATTAATAAAAATCAAAAACAGAATCGGGCCCAAATGAGTCCCCTGTCCCACTCCAGACAAAACATGCATTAATGCAGAAATAAACGACTTAATTTTAACTCTCTGTGTCCTGCCACTTAGATATGATTTAAACCACTTCAGTAAATTACGCCTTATCCCATAATACTCAAGTTTAGACTATAACAAATCTATGTTTACAGCATCAAAAGCGCGACTTAAATCAGCATAAAATGTATCCATTGCATTTCCCCCTTCAAAACAATCTACAATATGATTAACATAGATACCGAGATTTGTTATTGTGGATCTGCCAGTTAAAAACCCATGTTGTTCATCAATTACATACGCACTAAAATAATTTATATAATTATTTTATAAAAAAAATCTTTTTTATTGATAATTCATGAAATCAATTTCTATGGCTTGTTTGAATAATATTTCGAATTACTTACATATTTCAAGCAAAAATTAATTGTAAATATATTTAGAAAAATCTTAAGTTATGTAACAATGTAAGCAAAAGGTTGAAATTATTTTTCTCCGACATATTATCGTAATGAAAACTATTGCAAGATATCAGTACAATAAATACCTGAATACTTATTCATAAATCAAATAGTATATAAATATACACCTTTAATTTTATGATTGAAATATATATATATATATACATATGTACACACAAAAATAACATATACACAGTTTTTACTTAAGTTACATGCAGTGAATTATATTCAGAGACTGCTCTTAATAATTTATGTGCATAATTAAAATTATTTTGCGATCATGATGGACTGCTTCCATAGCCTGTTCACTGTAAAAACCTAGGCCTCGATTATGTTCAATACAAAAGTCTTTCACATGGAAAAAAACTGCACGTACTTTTGGTGTTACTGAAATACCTAAAGATAGATAAGCATCTTTAAACGCATCGATAAATTCAATAAATTTTGGATTTAAAGAAACAGTAAAGCAAGAGTTGACAACCGCGTTAAACTTTTCAAAAACCTCAACATATTTTAAACAATTCAAATTACCATTGGATCGCAAGAAATCGATATTATTTAGTAATATTTTGCAACTGTTTCTCCTAAAAGAAGGAGTTCCGTAATTCATTTCCTTAGAGCATATACTACTGGAGGCAGCTCTGAATGCACTGTGCACGTGGTTAGGTTAACAAAGAGAAAAATATACTTAGGTTGATAGCTATCTCTATCTCTCAGGCATGTGATAACGGAGTAGGAAGAAAAACAGAAAACTGTACGTACTTTCGGTGTTACTGAAATACCTAAAGATAGATAAGCATCTTTAAACGCAGATATCTGTCAACCTCAATAAACCTTTCTCTCTCTCAACTTAACCGCGTGCACGGCGTATTTAAAACTGCCTCCAGTAGTATATGCTCTAAGTTTATTTCACGTTGAACACTTCAGTATTCTGCCCAATCATTGCCTTCCTTTTTAAGTTCTTTTAAAATATGTAAATACACTGTACAGATTTCTTTTGCAAAATGGACACACTACTTTTGGAAGACAATCATTTTGTTCATCATAAGTTGTAAATAGCTTAGTTATTTTAAGTTTTAAAGCTAGGGTTACGTTAACCATCAATTCACTTTTATTAAAACAAAGCAAACAGATAACATAATGATTTGCCTCATGAGTACGCGCGCGGTTTTTAATAATATTTGGCGGCATGGTGTTTAATTCACTACTACAAAACAACTGACTTCATTCATAAACATTAATAACATTGGAATTTTCAAAAATTCAACAAAACATTCGTGAATAGAAGCAATGATTATGCTTTGTTTACAAACAATTTTCATCTCAGCTGGAACTACGTTGCTTTATATATTTTCTTTTCGTATCGTGTTCTTATAGAATATTAATACACTGTATTTTCTAATTACAATCACTTTAAAAACGCATCATTCGTTATAGTTTCTATCACTATTATGTTTTATAAAAAAAGATCTTAATTTTAACGTTACGCTTACATTGTTAAATAATTAAAAATTTTTTCAAATATATAATGTTTACTTAAAATATGTAAATAATTCATAATTTTATTCGAAAACGCCATTCTAGAAATACATTTCATAAATTAACAAAAAAAATTAAAAGAAAAAAAAAATTTTTTAATTGAATAAATAAAAAGATGCTTATTCTTCGATTTTGGTTTTTGTTAGATTTTGATCCTAAATATATTTAGAATCATATCCAAAAGGAAAATCCGAGGTGCAAAGACTTCACGGTTAAAATTAATCGAGGACCACCGTGACTATACTATACATATACATATACAAATAAATTTAAACGCAAACGCTAGTTCAACTTCAGCGTCCCATGACGTAGGCATCTTATGACGTCAGAGCTTCCGTCTTAGTATAAAGGGATTTGGACATTCAAATGAAGAATAACCGATTTGAGAACGCGAATAACATGTGTGTTTGGCAAACTGTGAGGCTCTATGTCCAAAAGTATGACCCATTTGAAATTCACCATAAAAAGTCAATGAATCCACTTTGTTGGGAGGTTTAGCTCTTCTCTGACCCTGATTCACAGTAAGTCTCTCTGTTTTCGAATGCTATTTGTTATTAGGCTCTTTAGGTCTTTTTCCACTATTATTAGATCTTATTTTATTTTTCTCTGTTACTTGTGTGGACTGAGTTTTATTATTTACATTCAGATCTACAACTTCAGTCTAAACTTCTTGATTTTATGAAACAAGAAGTTCAGACTAAAAAAAATTCGAAAAGGAATTTTCGAATTCTCTTTTGTAGGGGGTGGAACATATTTCTGATCCAACTTCTTCTGTTCCTCCCACCGTTGCCCATAATTTCTAAAATGCTCAAAATCATATATCTTTTTGGTTGCCATATACCGTCGTTACTCTGGCAAAAGATTGCGATATGCAATCTCGAGTCGTCTCCTAAGTGATGGAGGATGGTTAAAGTGGCCGACAATCAGATATCTTTTCTCCTTTTCCTTGAGTTCTGGTTTTCAACTCGTCTAAGATATCCTCCCTGTCCATAACTGGGATATAGTGTCGTTTAAAGGCCTTTTCAAATCCACTTCAATTTCGAATTCTCCTCTGAGCTGTTTCATACGAGCGGCTCCTTTCGAAAATATGCAGTGTAGTACTTTTAACCAATCCTTGTCTAGGCAATCAGCACTCTTTTTATACTTTTCTAAATGCTTCAAAAAGTCTTCTCCATTCTGTTAACGCGAAAATATCTGATGCTGAAATTGCAAAATCCTGACTAATTTGAAATTATCTTTCTCTTTCTTTTTCCTTTGAGTCTTTTTCTTGGCTCGGATTGGCTAGTCAGATTTACTTTCACTTGTAGAAATATTACTACTACTGCTGCTGCTGCTTAGATTTCTTGACTTCTTTTTAGAATGGTTATGATGTCTACTGGGGTGACTCTCATCTCTCTCATCACTCGATAATCCCTGAATACTACTATGGGTAGTTTTCGACATTGACAACTTGTCTTTATGTCCATGGCTTCTCTTATTCCTATCTGAGAATCGAGAATCATCTTTGTCAGTTTTATGACATTTATGACAGCAACCATTTGTATCTTACTGACTGTTATCATCTTTTTTCTCTCGATTGGTTGCTTCTATATTAGTTGGTTGTCTGTTTTGCTCTTAGTTGGTTTTAATTTCTTTTTTCATCTCTTTTACTTAACTCATTTCTCGACTCATCTCCAATAGGTTGATCTCGACAAAGCCTCACATTTGGCACCATTTGTAACGGGGGCATTTGTTCATTCTCCCTCGTATACTAGTCTCTATATGAAAATCTTTGAATCATTCTTATTTTTAATTCAATACAAGCAAAATTTACCTCGCTCCTGACGTCGCTCGGTTGCATTTTCATATATTATATTATTATATATGAATTTGCTAATTTCATTGACAATAGTAGTTCAATATGAAATATGTATTTAATTTTTTTTCATATATTTACATTATTATATTGTACTGCATTGAAATGCAAAATTTTTTGTAAATCAATAAGCTTTAATAAAAGTTAATAATTATTATTGACAATCATAGTAAAAAAAAATGTTTATATTACCATCAACTTTTACGGAAAGTTTGCGTTCCTTATATCAAAATTTTCTTTATCCCATGACATTAGTACGAAGAATTGTGAAACCAGATTTTTTAATTACCATGACATACAATCCGAAATGGGAAGAAATCACAAATAATATAGAACAAAGTGAAGAAGTAATGGATGGACTAAATATTGTTGTTAAAGTATTTTATCAAAAATTAAAACTAATAATAGAGCTAATTTCTAAAAACATATTTTAGGGAAATGCATTGCATATTCATACGTAGTAGAATTTTAAAAGAGAGGATTACCGCATGCCTATATGCTAATATTTTTTAGTAAAGATGATAAAATTTACAATAGTGATGATGTTGATAAATTTATAGTAGCTTTAATTCCAAATAAATATGAGAAATCCAGATTGTATGAAATAGTTAAACAATTTATGATCCTTGGCCCTTGTGAAGATCAGAATAAAAACTCACCTTGTAAGGGTAAAAAAATCAGAAAAGTGTACGAAAAATTTTTCAAAACGATTTCATGAAACTTAAATAATGACAAATGGTTATCCTATTTATCGACGAAGAAATAATAAAAATTAGATATTATACACAAAAAACAAGTGGGCAGATAATAGATTTGTGGTTTCTTATAACCCGTATTTATTACTTAAGTTTAACTGTCATATTAATATTAAATTATGTTCAACAATAGGAGTTATAAAATACTTATTTAAATACTGCTTCAAAGGACATGATTGTGCATTTATAGAAATGAAAGCAAGTGAAATAAATACTGAAAGTAATACTAATGATGAAACGGATAAAACAAATGATTTGGATATGTTTTATGATGAAATTAAACAATATATAAACACAAGATACGTTTGCCCGCCAGAAGCTATGCATCACATATTGGAATATAATATTAGTGAACTTTCACATACAATTTATAGATTAGCCGTTCATAATGAAAATGAACAATATGTGTATTTTAAAGAAGAGTCCGAACACGAAATTGATGAGAAAAATGCAAATACAACACTAACAGCGTGGTTTGAACTTAATAAAAGTGACCCAGAGGCACATAATTACTTTTTATTCTGATATACCGCAACATTATGTTTTTAATCAAATACATAAAACATGGACGAAAAGAAAAAAGACTATGAAACCCATTCTCACCAGAATGTATTTAGTTAATCCAAAACAAAGAGAAAGATTCTTTTTAAAATTACTTCTGCTTCACGTGAGAGCTGCAACATCTTCTGAAAACTTGAAAACTTTTTATGGAATTACATACCCAACATTCTTTGAAGTAGCAACAACAAGAAATTGAATTGTAATCGATAATGAATGGGATAAATGTTTAGAAGAATCATGTAAATCTCGATTTCCAAAAGCTCTTTGTCAATTATTTGGTTGCTTTTGTATATTTGACAATCCAACAAATGCTCGAGAATTATATAGAAAACATAAAATCTATTTTTATCCTCCAAAACTGAATGAACAAAAAGGTGAAGAATATGCATAAAGCATAATTAATAATATTTTAACTAATAATGGATTCTCATTAATAGTCCAGTCAAATTAGTTGATTTTAATAGATTTTTTTGCAAAACGTGCTACGGGCCGGTTTTTTGCAGAAATATATTGTAGATAATATGTATAATACGAATATCGACGTGCACCATCTCAAGAAGTTGTGGAAAAAGGTTTATAAACAAATTAAGATAGAAAAATCGACTTTTTTTCTTTTTTCCTCCGTAACTGCGCTGCTTTTGACTCTAAAAGGAAATTTTTTTAACAAAAGTTGTTCAGAATTGAATTTTTTTCAAGACTATGGGTGTGCGGTTTTCTAAAATCTTCAAATTTTCTCGGGAAATGAAGTTTTTCCGAGAAAATGGGTGATTTTTCAAATTAAAGTTGAAGACAAATATTTTATTCGAAATTTGATGAAACTTTGAAAAAAGAAAGATTTTCTATTGTCTTTAATCCTCCTCCAAGTCGATCTGTTTCGGCCCGTAAGAAGAGCAACAATTAATTTTTTTATTAAAAAAAAGTCGAAAATTCAAATTAGTGCCAAGTCAACAATAATTATTGCAAATATGTCAAACTTCTTGAGCATGTAATGGTAGGATACCTTTATCATAAACTATTATAAAAATTTCAATTTTTTATTTTTTTGCACTATTTTTTAGCGTTTTTCGGATTTTATAATTTTAATTTTTATAAATAAATTCATATATTCAAGCCAATTTTTAATATATTTTAATTTTATAAAATGAAGAAGAAAGGTCTCTTTAAGACCTTCAATTTGAATTTTTTAAAAGTTTTCTGTCGTAAAAATGTAAAGAGTAACATGGCTTTGACTTTGACTTACAATTGCGTCATAGTTTTTAAACATTTCAACTCGTTTCTAAGTTTATTAGCCAGTCTATGATATAAATTATTTATTGGTAAAACGGCATTAATGTATACAAAGTGGTTCTTATATATATCATCTTTTCTAAATTTTGTTGTGCATCACATTGAGTGCGAATATCAGGTAACAGTATATAAACGACCAGCGCGCATGCGCACGGTGGTATCTTTTTCTTCACGCAAGAACAGAAAAAAATTTTCAAAAGTTAAAATTCATATTACATATGAAAATTAACAATATCTCTGGTAATTATGGTCCAAATTATATGTTTCTTTTTCTAATCTAGGGTAGCACGTGAGTAGATAGGCTATAGGCATCCTAGATCATAGGCATTCTGTATCACCCCCTCTCTCTCCAAAGTGATACAGTATGCCTACGGATTCTAGATCATTTCAATGATCCAGAATCCGAACATGAGCTAGAATGCCTATATCGTTTTCTACTGTTTTTTTTCTTTTTTTCTTTTTTCTTTCTTTTTTTTTCTTTAATTTTTTTCTCTTTTTTTACAAAGGATTTTTTGAGAGATAAAATAATTTCATGAGTTTGACATTGTGTAGTGCACAGACAGTTTTATAAATTGGATTATGGTTTGTGCATATAGTAACACACTTAAAAGCTGGATTTGACGGATAGCCGTATTGATGTATGTTATAAACGGGAAGCTTGAATCGTAGCATCCATTTTCGTTTGAATTCATTCATGACAAAAATTTTGGTAGCGTTATGTAAATATTCATGGAGTAAGTTTGCAATTTGAGAGTAATCAAGTCCGTCAGTGTTCCAGGCGATTCCATGACTTTGTTTGAGTCGAATGTTTTCTGCTTGCAATTCTTCAGAAAGCCTTTTCCATGAGGAAGGTTTTTTAAACAGATGAACGATAGGATCATCATTGCCGTTGAGAGGAGTGATTGCTATTTCCTTTAGAACATATTCACCACACATTTGCTTAAAACCAATCATATCTACCGCATACTCCATTATAAAATATGAAATTTTTTTCTTAAGAGTAAAGATAATATGCTATTTAGACAAGCTTCCGAACATCTCCGCTAATAGGATTGTACTAAACGATGCGATCATGTAAGATCATACAGTAAGCTGAAGTATTAGCAGGAAAGTCAATTTTAGACTCAAATTCTAGACGTACATCGACAGGAGCGCTCTTTAGAGATTCGTTTTGTCGTGAACAGTCAATAACTATGAGTGGTTCAAAGTTGATAAACTGAGACTTCGTCAACAATGGCTGTGAATCTCTTCCGTAATAGCTTTTCTGAAAATTAGCATACATATCATAGAGAATAGCAAACTGATTCTTAGATATGTCAAGATTGAGATTGTTGTACGGATAATATTGCGAATTCAAGAAAAGTCTCACATTACTAATATTACAGTGGTCAAAGCGACTGGCATTTTTAGTTTTTGATCCTTTTTTCCCGATTGTAATCCAAGAATCACGAAACGTGGTTTCTCCAATTGATTTGAAGTTTTTACCGTCCAGACGTGTTTATTTGTTGTTGGAAGAAGAGGATATTCAAATAACTCCCAAGAACGAAAACTCATAGAAATAGGATTATCAAGTGCATCCCTTCATGAGACTACTCAGACCAACATTTTTACTTTTATCTATCTCTACAGCATTAAGTTCATATCGAATTTCATCAAACAGATGACAAATGCCATTGTTAACGAAATTAGTTTTAGTTAGTGCTTGTCCATCTGATTTTTGTAATTTTCCACATACATGAATGTAACTACATGATGGTAAGAGGCATAAATCTTGATGCTGAATAGAAATACGAATTTCATCACTGTTATTGAAACTTAATGTGGAGTATGGTTGATGTGCGTGAACCTCATAATGAGCAATAGACTCATCGAATGCGACACCTGATTGAATGCTTAGAATTTCGTCCATTTTTCTGAAAGCAGCAGAGAATGATACAATTTATCTTTTTCCACGTACTTTGAGACCTATGCTTTTGAGAAACTGGATGCTCTTCCGTGTTAACGGTTTGAGTACCTTTGGACGACTGATGGTGGGTTGACATGATGGCTGACTTTTATGCACACTTGAATTATAAACGATTCCCATTATACAGATTTTATGTGAAGTCTAACAGTAATTTCCTCTCCTCGGAAATTCACTAAATTTCCGTCTTGATCAACGATTCGGATTTGAAGATGATCTATACTCTTAACATTGAGTGGTAAATATATGACATGCGATGAAACTTCTATGATTTTATATCCTGGAGGAACTTTTGGGAAAAACTCATGGATCGTGTGAACTTTTTTTGTCGTTGATGTAAGCACCTGTAGTAATATTACACTCTACTCTGAGTGCGTTTATTTTCAATATCTTCACAGGTAAATCAGAGCTGTGATGAATGTCTTCATGAAGAACGCGACGAGTGAAACCGAGAAGACTGCCTATTGAATCGCGAGGACTAAGATCTATCTGATGGCTGCAATAAATTTCACTTCTGAGAGTATTGTTGTTAGCTTTCAAGGAAAACTCGATGTCTTTAGATTTCAAATCTTTTTGCAAAAATTGATTAATAGCATCAATTTCATAACTGCCAGTAGGAATAATAATAATCTTCTCTCCGTTTATATGAAGTTTATTATTCGAATCGTCAACATTGGGAATCGAGTTGAATGTTAAAAGTTCAACTAAACCCAAAACAAAATTCTTATGCTGTGGTAGTTCTATTAAAGGAAAATATTGCGCTTCTAAGATAGAAGATTTGCCTGAAAGACTCAAAGTGAAACTATCTTCCATGACTGATTGAAAAAGAATGATCCTGCTTGTCTGAAAACTCTTCTTTTATAGTCTTTCACACAAGAATTGAAGACAAAGATGTCCACAAATAAATGAGTCAAAATTTTGATATCTTTTATAGTTGTATTTCACTTCTTCCACGTTAAAATATAACATGAGATCTATAGGGGGTTTAAGATCACCAAAACTATCAAAATAAATCACTTCAGAACCTCGTTTTCGATAACATACCCAGTGAGTGCCTTTGTTTTGAAAATCATCTAAGTTAATTATAGCAGATTCGTTATGCCATGGGCCATCAGAAGGTAGATTATTTCTCATGAAAACACCTCGAAAATATGGGATTTGCATCATACGAGCATACTTTATAAGATCATAGTCAGTCAGTGCACGATTTGGCAAAAGTTAAATCAAAGTTTTTTTTTTTTAACTTGACCATTACCGATATGAGGTTTCATAAATAATCCCATTCCAGTTTTATATGGTTTAAGATAGAGACCTTTTCCTAGAGCAATAGCTTCCATAGTTTTATTATGTCTCTTACTTTCTTCATAATTTTTCTGTGCAGCTTTAGCCTCATTTACTGCTTTAGCTATTCCAGCAGCTCCTCCAGCCAGAGCACCAGTTGCACTTAGTGCTGCGAACAATGGTATGAGAAAAGGCAGAGCGCCACCTATTTTTGATGGAACAGGTAGAATACGTGGAATGATAATTTTTTTCTTACCGCCAACGATCTTAAGAGCTTCACGTGCACCTTTTAAGGCGGACTGAATAACTTTGCGAGAATGTTTACTTGGTTTTAATGATTTTTTACTTGCAGTTACTAATTTACTCAATTTTACACCCATTCCTGTCTTTCCTTTTAATTTCATAGCATTTGCAACAACAAAAGCAGTTGCTTTTTCGCTAAGACTTGCATCTTTGGCTCTAACACGCTGCCAAGCTTTATCAGCGAGCTTCATGTCAGCTACTTTTCGGTCAGCATTTTTATCAGAATAAGATATGTCATGTTCTTTGCATGCTTGATCAAGTGGATTGATACCTTTATCACCTCTTTTTAGACGCTTTTTCAGTTTTGTTCCGGGACCACAATATTGATATCCAGGAATATGCATTTCAATAGGTAAGTTATTGATTACTTTATCAAGTAATCCTTTACCCTTAGGGTGCTTCTGTGATTTGTGTACGAGCATCCCTCTTCGAGTGCTGATTTACAACTGATGATCAAAATATAAAACAAGCGTTTATATTTAAAAAAGATCAATCTTAGATTTGACTTTGTTACGTAAACATGGATTTTACTGAGCAAAACGTCAAACTTCCCGTCTCAAACTTTGATTTTGAGAAAACGAAAAGAAAAAAGCGACACGGAGAGTTACTTCCAGATAATATACGAGCAGTATTCTGTGGCCCATCAAACTGTGGAAAAACTAATAGTTTATTGGCTCTAATTACACACCCTAATGGTCTTAGATTCGAAAATTTGTATGTATACTCTAAATCCTTAAATCAACCAAAATACCAATTTCTTCAAAAAGTTTTAGAACCAATTGAAGGTATATCATATCTACCGTTTAGTCAACATGCATCTGTAGTGTCTCCAGATGAAGCCCTACCTAATTCAATTATGATTTTTGATGATGTGGCTTGTGAGAAGCAGGATAACGTCAGAGCTTTTTTCTGTATGGGGAGACACAAAAGTGTAGATAGCTTTTATCTATGTCAGTCATATGCTCATATACCGAAACATCTCATCAGGGACAATATTAATTTGATGGTAATTTATCGTCAAGATGATGTTAATCTTAAACATATCTATGAAGACCATGTGAATACTGACTTAACTTTAAATGAATTTCGAAATCTTTGTACAGAATGCTGGAAGAATGACAAGTATGGATTTGTTGTTATTGACAAAGATAGAGCAATGAATGATGGTAGATATAGAAAAGGATTTGACTGTTTTGCCATTAAAAAGGAAGTATAAATCTTAATCTTTGCAGTTTGATTGTAGACAGCATCTTGTCAGCATGCCTGACTTTAAGAAAGAAAAAAGTGTTCTTAGCGAGCTCTTACGAGCACGTGAGGCTATTAAAAAAAAATACTCTTTGTTAAAAAGGAGAGAGATGATTTTGAAAAGGTTATTGGTGATACTTTAAAACCAGTTATTACACCACTTGAAAAGCTTGTCGATTCGACAACTGAAAGTGTTTCACGTTCTAATCTTATTTCAGCTATAGACAGTAACAGAAAATCGGCAAAAAAAAGATTGAGATTCGATGATTCAAGTTATATTGTAAACGATATTAATAACTCGGGTTCGGCGTTTGATAATGATGCTTCTAATGGCGATGATTTTTCTCCGATAAATAGCACAATGATGAATTCATCATTCAATTCTGCAAATTCATCATTCAAATCTATATATTCACCATTTGTATCTGCGCATAAAGAAACTGAACCGTCAGACTTTTTATCAATGCTAAATGGAAGCCGCAGCAAAATCGATAACATATACGGAGTGAGAAAAGTCAGTGGGGTATACATGATGGGTGATTCACAAATTCAATTTGATGATAAAATAATAAAAGTGAAAGATTTAAGTTTTCCTAAAAGCAGTGGTCTAATGGAATTGCTTTTCAAAAAAGAACCAGATGATAATCTTTTGAGTACAACAGATCGCAAGAACTATCGCATTATCCTCGAAGCAACAAATGCCCATAGAAAAAGACATAGCAAAAGTGAGAATATACGCTCTTCGAAAAGTAGAAAATATTCAAAAATCATAGCACCAATGTTCCGTAGTGATCGCAGTAGAATGTCTACCAGCGGAGGAAGTCTCATACCTAAATATAAAATAGCAAAAGAGAATAGTTCCATAGATCTAGTCTACTGGGATGATCCGAATGAGCTTGTCGAAAGACTACGATTATTAATAGCCGAACGATCTGCTGGAAATAATAATCACAACAATGAAATCCAATCAATCATAGAGGAACTACGTGAAGCCGGACATATATATTGACGTGCACAATTTTCAAATCAATAGTAGTAACATGAGTCTCGATGTGTTTGGAAGAAAACTTGAGGGCTCGCAAGTGAGTCGTGGTCCTCGAGGCATTGGATTCAATGTTACATCAGATGGTGATTTTGATTTAGAAAATAAGCGGCTTTGCAATATTGGAGAGGCTAATGATCCAAATGATGCGATTAGTTTGAATTCACTAAATAATATCCTACAGAAAGAAGTTGATTACTTATCTTCTAAAATTATAGAAGTTGCTAAAGCTATACAAGAATATGAGAACAAAGTTGAAATATATAAAGCAGAAATAGACGAAAAATTAACTTATGTCTATGATATGACTCAACGAAATTTTGCAAGTATTGAATATATAATTAAAAAAATGAATAGACGATCGGATATTGCTAAAGCTGAAGTTTAAGATGGAACGTCAAAGAGTAGTTGAAGAGCTACACAAGCCAGCACGTCGAAGGTACAAGCGAAGAAAATATGACATACGCGGATTAGATGAGACTTGGCAAGCTGACCTTGTAGAAATGATACCTTATTTTAAGGAAAACAAAGGTTTTCGCTACTTACTAACTGTCATAGATATATTTTCAAAGTATGCATGGGCTGTACCAGTCAAATCGAAGAGTGGCAATGATGTTACTCTAGCTATGAAGTTAATATTAAAACAAGGACGGGTGCCATCGAATTTACAAACTGACCAAGGAAAAGAATTCTACAATTCAAACTTTCAGAATCTTATGAAAAAGTACAAGATAAATCACTACTCTTCACATAGTAATCTTCATGCAAGCATATGTGAACGCTTTAATAGAACTTTAAAAAAATGCAATGTGGTTAGAATTCAGCAAACAAGGAAGTTATAAATGGTTGGATATTCTGCCTGAGTTAGTGAAAGCATACAATTCAAGAAAACATCGGACAATAGGAATCGAGCCTGAAAACGTTACGAAGATAAATGAAAAAGAAATCAAGAAAAATTACCCAACTGAAAAAAGACCTGTAAAAAAACCATAATTCAAAGTAGGAGATAAAGTGCGAATAAGTAAGATAAAACAAGTATTTAAAAAAGGTTATACACCAAATTGGTCAACTGAAATTTTCACAATAACAAGAGTTGTAAAAACCAATCCCATAACTTACCACGTCAAAGATTATTATGATGAACCAGTCTCCGGCGGCTTTTATGAAACGGAAATTCAAAAGACTATGTATCCAGAAATTTATTTAGTAGAAAAAGTTTTAAAGAAAAGTGGTAAACGTGTATATGTTAAGTGGTTAGGTCTAAGTAACAAGCATAATAGTTGGATGGATAAAAATGAGATTGTTTGAAAAAATAAAAATGTATTTTACAATATAATAGTGTAATGAATGAAAAATTTAATTGTATTTTGTTTATATTATTTAGATATATTTAAATAGAATATTGTAATATATTTTATTATGGTAATTCAATATAATTATAACTATAGGTGGTGATGATAAATAAAAAAACAAATGTATAATGTTAACATATTTTTATTTATTTATGTATTATTATGTACAAGTTACAATAAATAGTTTTAAAAATCATTTCGTAGATATATTTTTACACCCGATCAAATTTGAAAGAAGTTCCTCCCAAATACATTGCAAACAAACGTAGTTTGTTTGCTTCATCCCAGAGTTTGTAAAAAAATTCTTCATCGTTTAGAATTGCTGATGAAATCTTCTCTGGTAGGAATACTTGAAAACTTTGCTCGAATTCTGCTACAATCTTTACACCATATCGTGTCTTCACCTCTTTAAGTGCTGTTACCATGTACTGGTGATCTTTTTCCAAGTCTGTAACTTTTTTCCTTGGCAAGAAGTCGCTTCCAGCAATCTTATTAAGTGTTGATAAATCCATTCTGAAATCAAAAAGAAAAAGTAAAAATTAAAATTTCTGTTAAAGATAATATTTTATTAGGAAAAAAATTGTACTATAAACTTACATGATTAGTTAGTTGACTCTTGGTTTCTTTGTAGGAGGTTGATCGTTCTCAAGCTCTTCGATTACTTGAATGTGCTCCTCATCGTGCTCCGTCCCTTGATATAGCCCATCTCCCACCTCGATTTCTGCCCTTTCCATCGCCACTTGTAATAAATCCCTTCTCTCATCTTCTTCAGAACTTATCCCTCTATTGATGGATCCCAGTCATGCATGAACTCCTCTAATACGTCATACTCAATAATGATTTGCTCACCTTCGTTGCCATGAAGTGTCACCCCCACTCGCGCTGCACAATTTTCATCCCCTCTCTCATGCTCTGTATCATTCACCTCCACTTGCATTACTCTATTTTCATTGGATTCATCCCCCCTCTCGATTCCCCCCTCTCTTCTATGCTCTGTAACATCCATCCCCACTCGCGTTACTCTATTTTCATTGGATACTTCGTGTCCCCTCTTCTTTTCTACCTCCTGCTCTTTTTCAGCAGCCATTTTTCTTGTATATTCCCTCTCTACTTCAAGTGCAGCTTGCGCCATCTGTATCTCTTCAATTCTAAAATGACCCCATGGTAAAGTGTCTGTACTATCAGGCAATAAAAATCTCTTATCATCGTGTGGACTTAGTGCAATTTTTCTTTGCTTTTCAGTATGCACTGTGTGTAATTTTGATCGAATATTGCACTGTTCACGGTGTATAATGACAAGATCCTGAGGACAGCTTCGGTAATCTTCGAAAGTGATTGTTTTCTTCACGACGTTAGATTTGATACCTTTAGCTTTCTTAACTGTGTCTCCTCCATCAACCAAAAGACTATACATTTTACTCCGCAAACCTATGAATTCAGTCATAATCTTGCCACAGCATTCATCTTTCATTAATCCAGGAATTTTCTTATTGACACGTGGAATATTAAACTGATTATTTTCAGCATAATCAGAAGTATCAAATCTGTGAATGTCTTCCTTCATTGTTTGATATATATCAATGTCTTCAACTTCATATATTAAACTATCCGTATCTGTATATAGAAGTTTACATTTTTGTCCTAGTCGTTGTTTCATATATGAGTAATGAAACTCATATAGCAGTGTTTTTGATAAATCAAGGATGGAAAAACCAACGTATATAGGTTTTTTTACTGTGATACTCGTTCTCTTCAGCTGAATAGCTACCAAATTCTCATCAAAAATTGCACAACTGTGAAAATTTGGTTGAGCTATACGTGCTTCTGCTCCATATCTGCCTCTGAATTTATTTATTAATCGCACATCAACACGTGACCGCTCTCGTTCGATGCACTTTCCATAGACAGAGTTAATTAATAATTTATAGAAGAGTTTTTCAAATTCATTCTTTGCTTGCTTTCTCTTCTCAGTATTTAATTCAACATAAGGTTTGAGCCAAGCCTTCTGTTCAAAACTTAAAATTCTATGGACTTTCTTTAATCGAAGTCCATTATCTAACGCTTGTTTTAATGTTCGATAATGAATGACATACCTATTCTTATTGTCCAAAGTAGTAAATAGTTTTTTTTGCTTCGAGCCTGGTGGTGGACGGTGTTCTGCGCAAAAAGGCATATCCCGATGTTCATCATGGATTTCCACAGGATATTCTAAATCCACTTCAGCAATATAGCCTATATCCGAATCTGGCGGTGTATTGAAGAAATCTGGCATTGTTTCATAATCAATCCATTTAAATTTTCCTATCGGTAAATGTTGTATCATCGCCCAACCATAAAGATTATTAATGTCAAAATATAGAAGGGTCTTCTTTTTCTGATTTTCGTCATATGAAGGACCCATGTATGGATTGTTTGCCTTTGCATACCGGTTACAGCACTGGCTTATTCCTCCACGGATACCTGTTTCGATAAACATTAGCATGTCAATGTCTGTCAAAAGTTCCAATTCTACCTTCGTCATTTTAAGAGCTGCTGAAAACGTTAAGCCTGGAGTTGTGTAGAAGTGAGCAGGACATAAACCATAGGCTTTAAGAGAGGTCTCGCGAAAACTTTCGAAGACGTCAGCCAGTAGCAAAACATCGGTTTTTAAATATAGATCCGAGTACTCTCCTAAAGTTTTTATATTAAATTCATTCCAAATTTGAACAGCATGCTCGTAATCTTCTTCAGCTATATGAGAATCCGTTAGTTTGTTGTAGAATTCATTTTTCTCTGGCAGCTTTGTAGATATTAATTTATCTAATCCATCCACAAAATCGTAGGGGAATACACCTTTCCGTCTAAGAAGATTTATCTTTGCATCTGTGAATCCATCTGTTTGAAATTCTTCCATTGCTATTGGCACGTTTTCTAGATATGAAGCAAGCTTCTCCAATGATGATGGTAGAAAACACCAAGAATCTATAAATCTAAAATTGATGTCACTGTTTTCCATATATTTTGTAAAAGAAATGTATTTTTCCTTATTATGAGGTATTAGAGTCATTCGTCCCTTCATCAATGTAGAAGTGCCAATCTCTTTCAGAATAAAATGAGTGTCATAATTGAGATTATGAAAAATAACAGGAATGAATCTTGAAATCTTATAATTCAAATTACATGAATTATGAGCTGCACCTCTGAAACTAAAAAGAAATAAACGTAAAATAACCAAATAAATTTTCTTTATTCAATTATAATTAATTAGACAACTTACCGTCCTGTGAGATGACAATGGTCTCGTACTGCAAGTTCTTCGGCACGGATTGGTTTTCGACATATATGGCAAACTGTTGACCTCTGAAAAGATAATTCTTATAAATCGGTAAGCTTCATTGGTTTCGGATTCTTGTAGAGTTCATCAATCTTTTCACTAATTGATTTCAATTCTCTAACAAACCATTTTGCAGGTGTCTCTTCACATTCATTATTTCTTCTATATGATTTATAATAAGATAATTTTTCATCAAAACTGCATTTTATATAATACCCAATGCTATATGCTTCATGAAGTTGAAAAGCTTTTTCATTGTCAGTACGTTTCAATAAACATTCAAAATCTGCATAAATAACAAAAGGAACTTTTTCACTTTTATTATAATCTTTTATTATAATCGAATTTGAGAATGTTATTCTTAGTGTCAGGTAGATTGATTCTACATTTATTTAAATTTTCACAATCTTTTTCATGAGTTTTCAATCTTTCTTCATGATAAAAAATTTGTAAACACCTTTCACAATGAAAAGATTTCATATGAGTTTTAGATAATTGAGACCTCAGTAGTCGAGACATACTTTTAATCCAAACGTAATGATATTGAGGCATGCTTCCATCATCATCATCCTTATTATTTTCTTCATACTCATCTAAGTAAAAATCTTGAATGATAAGCAAATTCACATGTTGAACCTTCTTTTCTGCAGTGATGTGACAAGGTGATACTTCAAACTTTGGGCCGTACTTCTTCAGTATGTATACATTTACTGAAATACTTTTATTCAATTTTTCAAATTTCGAAACATCTTTAAGTTTTACAGGAAATTCAATGTCTCCAAATTCCAGCTTTTTCTCATGCAAACGATACTGAGTCACTCTGTTTGGATTATTTTCACTTGGATACAATGCTGAAAGTATAGCATACTTAAAACACTGGTTGTCATTATTGCGAACATTTAGACACGCTTTCTTATTCTCTATAAATTTTGGAAGAGGAATGAAAGAACTACCTTTGAAAGGTGAATATTTTTTCATATTTATGCACAAACTTATAATACTCTTCAAAGTCCATCCAGAATCTTTTTCTTGAAATTCTTCTAATTGTGTAAGAATAGGCTCTTTGATATGATCCTTAAACCATCCCTCTAAATCTGTCGACATGTATACCGTAGAACTTTCGCTCGTAAAATATTTAGTATCGGTTAATTCCTCAGTATTTTTCTGCACAGCAAATTCTGAGACAAAATCAGAATTTATTTTCAATGCACTGTATTCTTCTAAGCATGCCTGAACCTTAACTTTGAAGAGTTTTTGTGCATCATTCAAAAAACTCAAAATGTCCACATGTTTAATATTTATAACTACACCAGTCCTAATACGATTTTGGAAAGCTGACTCCACGTCTCGCCATTCGACTCTAGCTTCTGTTTCCTTAGATTCTAGATTACCTCCTTGTTGAAGATGTTGTTCCAACTGCACTTGCACACACACGAGATGTGTTATACAAGTTTGACATTTCTGTTTCTCTCCTCTTCTGAGATTTGGTTGAGCGATTTTTTCGTTTAATTTTATTATAGCGGAATTACACGTGTCTAACCAATAATGAATATCATTACTGCTTAATTCGCTTATACTTCGTAAAGCATCACGAAGTAATTGTACAAGACGTTCAAAAAAATCAATCGAAGTCATCTTTACTTTGTTTTTTTTTGTAACACTAAAATAATACTAGAGTAATCACTACAATGTTACACGATAATTGAGAACAAATCTGATTGATTGTGATTTACGAACTGTACTAGTCTGAAAAATAGCTTCCCTTTTTATAGGCAAAGAAAAATGAAAGATGGAAATACAAATTTTATTATTCAACCAATAGAAAAGAAAAATTAGTAAAAATATAAGAGGGGACAAAAATTTGAAGATTCGACCAATATCAAAAAGAAAAGATAATGAAAATATAAGATGAGATAAAAATTTCAAGATTCGACCAATGTGAAAAAGAAAAGTAAATCAAAATATAAGAAGGGATACAAATTTTAAAGCTCGACCAATGTTAAAAAGAAAAGTTAATGAAAATATAAGAGGGGATACAAATTTAAAGATTTGACCTATAGTAAAGAGACAATTTAGTGAAAACATAAGAGGGGATACTAATTTTCAAGATTTGACCAATAAAAAGAGAAAATTCAATGAATATATAAGAGGGGATACAAATTTCAAGATTCAACCAATAGTGAAAAAAAGTAAATTTAAGAGAAGGGATATATTTATCTTTTGAACCAAATAAAATGATCATTTTAGAATTTTTCCTATTCAGTCTCTAAGATTACTTCTCGCTGAATGAAATTAGAATTGTGAAATGGCTAGAACACATGATTATAATCTAATGGTTAGAAAAGCGATATTACGATCCCCAGAAGAAAATGTTTATATTTGCGATATTCAAGGATTTCAGAGCACATCAGAGAATCCTTTCATTTTTAAAGAAATAAGTTTCTTGAATATAAGAAAAACAGCTTTTCCAACAGCCTATCTCTTTGAGCCTCCAATGACATGGGGAGAACTTAATAAAGAAGAAAAAGCATGAATTATTGGTTAGAAAGGTATCATCATGGAATATCATGGGACTCGGGAGATATTCCATACCATCGCCTCAAACGAATTTTCGATATCTGTTCGCAAGGAGTTGAAAAATTATTTGTCAAGGGAGAGCAGAAAGCACAGTGGCTGGCCAATCTTTTACCTAATATGTAAGTATTACATTGATAGTTAAACAAATAGTCTTTTTATATTTTTTTTTTGTCATACTTTTCGATACTTTGATTATACTGTCGTTATACTTGTGATATTTTAATTAAACTCAAAAAAGTATAAAGAAAGTATAGCCAAAGTATCAAAAAGTATGATGAAAATATAACAAGAGTATAACAACAGTATAACCAAAGTATCAAAAAGTATAACAAAATTTTTTTTGATGATTTTGTTTTATTTTTCGTTACTTTAGTTAAAATTTTTCTTAACTTTTTCTTATATTATTTTCTGTACTTTGTCTTAGGTCAATCATAAATGTTGAAGATTTTGGATGTCCATCACTAGAAAAAATAAAGTATGATGGACGATTTTTTGGCTCCAACCATGTTCTCTGTAAGAGTCGAAGACGTATGTGTGCTGTTGATAATGCTCTTGCAATACGAGCGTGGTTACGAAATTATCTAGATGGTAAATTTAGCAAGGATGAAGTGGATAACATTTTTTAATAAGAATATATTACGAATAAATTTATAAATATAATAAAAATTAATATAATAAAAGTTTTTTATTTCTTGTTTTTTCTAAACCTTATTGTCCTCATCGGAATAAATAATTTTAATTTTTAATGGTTAAAAATTATAATTGGAGATTTCTAAGGTAAAAGGGTGTATTTTGATAACGTATCGTTTTTTTCATGTTTCTGAGTGATAATTAATTATGATAACATTATATTTATAGTATAATATTTAAAAAAGAAATATCATCGTACTATGTTTCACGAAATTTTTTTTTTCATGTTTCTTAGTGATAATTAATTGTGATAACATTATATTTATAGTATAATATTTAGGAAAGAAATATCATCGTACTATGTATCACGAAATTAAATGATAAAAATACTTTTTTTCGAGTTACGCTCTGTTCAAGTAATCAATCACGTCATAATTTTGTTATATAATATTTATTGCAATGACAAATATTTTTAATATGAAATAATTAGAATAAATATTCTGAAATTTTTATGTATTATTAAGTTATTTGAATAATGTATATATGTAGAATGAAGAAAATTTTTTTTGTGATTATATAAATTAACGATGGGATAGGAATGAAAAAAAATTGAAGCAATACATCTTTTCATTTTTTTTTTTTTGTTTTTTATTTTTATTTAATATATATGAAACAAAAATTATATTTACATAATAATTACAAATCATAAGTTTATAATTTCATACTTGATACGTGGTTTGCCTGATTGCGCACATTCCACATCTTGAGGTTGCTTCAATTGTAACCTTTTACTTCTTTCATCATGTTCTCGTATCGATATTTGAGTTGAAGGAAGTATAAAGTTATTCTTGGATCCTGAAAACAAAATTAATAAAAATTATTTTTGTATAAGTAAAAAAAATTTTTTTTCCAAGTATATTTTTAAAAATAGTTTTTTTACCTGTACGTGTTGACGAAGTCTCTTGAACTTCTTGTAACGCCTTCTCATCAGCTGCTCTTTATTTTTTTCAACGTTTTCCTCAGCTGCAAACATAAATTTTAATTATTATAAATTTTTTTTATAATTAAAAAAATTATTGTAAAAAATCGAAAAGGAAATAAAAAATAAATTGAAAACATGAAGAACAATACAATTTTTTATAATTATTATATTATAATTTTTATAGTTAAAAAATTATTATAAAAAAATTAAAATAGAAATAAAAATAAAACTTACTTTCCGCTTTTCTTTTTTGGATGTGGAAACTGCATCATTTGTAGTTTTTTTGCACTTTTATTTGACTTCGTGTCCGATCCACTCGATGATGTGCGGGAGCTCGAGCTCGAGCTGGAACTGCTCGAATTTGAACTGCTTGAGCTTGAACCGCTCGAGCTGGAACTTCTCGAATTTGAACTGCTTGAGCTTGAACCGCTCGAGCTGGAACTTCTCGAATTTGAACTATTCGAGCTTGAACCGCTCGAGCTTGAACTTGTGCTCGAACCACTCGATGATGATGTGTTTGAGCTTGAACGAGGATTCGACTTCGACCTTGATCTAGATTTCGACCTTGATTCCGATCTCGATCTCTGCGGTTGACATATCCCTTCATTTAATTGCTCCATAGCCGCAGTAGTTGGAAGTATTGGCACTGAAAAAGAAAAGTTGAAAATGAATTTTATTATTTATTATTATTTAAATCAATAAATAATTATAATAAAAAAATAATTCTATTATTCTCAAAAAAAGTTAAAAATTAATTTTATTGGCAAATTTTAAAACAAATAATTATAATAAAAAATAATTTTATTGTTCTCAAAAAATTTATTATACTCAACTTACATGAATCCACCGCTTTCATTGCCCATGATGCATAATCTAACATCATGATCAATGTAGGTCCATTATTGACGATCCATCTTATTTTTTCTTGCACTGTTTTTATACACTTATTTTGCTCCTCACACATTTTTCTTCTAGTTTTTCTTCTAATGTAGAAAACTCAAAGATGATCGGAGAACTGACGAGTTGCAGCTTGCAACAGGGTAATTATGTGAAAAACTGGGATTCTTATCTTGCTATGATATAATGAAATAAAATTTTACGATTGGTGGAAAAATTCCCCCTAAAAATAAATACCTCCCTTGAAAAAATTTTTGTCCATTCAGCATTAGTCCTACATACGCCTAAATTATTATCTTATTGTTTTCTAAGGATCGAGACAGTAAATGAATTTTATTTTAGATTATAAATCTCATTCCTGAGAATAAACGATCTTCTTTTTTCTCAGATAAATAATTTTTATCATTAAATGATTTTTTTTTTGGTTTCCTCAAGAAAACCGTTAAACATTTATGACCGGAAATTTTAACAGAAGACGGAAGGGTTTCGTAAATTTTTTTCATGATATCATTTTCCTTTTCAAGATAAAGAGAATGCATCTGACTATTTTACTTATTAATTTTTTATGGTTTCCTAAAGAAAACTTTCGAACGTTCACAACCGAAAAATTGTATCTTTTCAGAGCATGAATTTTTTTTTCAAGTTATCATTTCCTTTTCAAGATAAGAAGGAGAATGCATATGACAATTTTACTTATTAATTTTTTATGGTTTCCTAAAGAAAACTTTCGAACGTTCACAACTGAAAAATTGTATCTTTTCAGAGCATAAATTTTTTTCAAGTTATCATTTCCTTTTCAAGATAAAAAGACTTTCATACACTTCCGATCATCTATGATCGGAAAATTTTATCTTTTTAACTGAGGATGGATAGGTCGCGTATATTTTTTTTAACGTACACCAGCAATTCAAAAGAAACCACAGAGTGGGCGGCCCTATTTTTTTTCGGCTTAAAAAATAACATGAGGGGGGGGGAGGGGGGGGGATCTATGTGCTTCAAAGTACACGCGGATACTAAATCACTGTCGAAAGAGAGGGGGTACTAAAAAACTTGAGAAAAGAGGAGGATCTATACGTACTTTGAGAAAAGGAAGGTGTTTTTAGAACCCATACATTTGCTTTGAAATACGTAGGGTACTGGATCGCTTTGAAAAAGAGGGGAGTGATACAGTATGCCTGCATATGCTTTAGGTTACGTAGGATACTGTATCACTTTGGAGAGAGAGGGGGTGATACAGAATGAACATGACACAGTATGCCTATAGCCTATCTACTCACGTGAAAATAATAACTTTCCCTCATAGCATGGAAGCTTCCCGGAAGCTTTCATGCTACGTGGGATATTAGTGTAGAAGCTTCCTGGAAGCTTCCGTGCTATGTGGGTTGATATTAGTTTTGGAAAGTTTTGTATACATTTTTTTTAATAATGATAATTGTAAATGAAAAATCTTTTCGAATTATTTGCAAAATTATAAGTTTAGGTAAAGAAATTTCAAGAAAAATTTTGTTTTTATTAGAAAAAAACGACCAATTTTTAGTAGATAAGTGTTTTAATAAAAACCAAATTATATTGTCAAAATATTTCTTCGAATTTCTTTACCTAAACTTATAATTTTGCAAATAATTCGAAAAGATTTTTCATTTACAATTATCATTATTTATAACAAATGTATACATAACTTTCCAAAACTGATATCAAAGTTATTATTATTTTCACGTGCTACCCTAGATTAGAAAAAGAAACATATAATTTGGACCATAATTACCAGAGATATTGTTAATTTTCATATGTAATATGAATTTTAACTTTTGAAAATTTTTTTCCGTTCTTGCGTGAAGAAAAAGATACCACCGTGCGCATGCGCGCTGGCCGTTTATATACTGTTACCTGATATTCGCACTCAATGTGATGCACAACAAAATTTAGAAAAGATGATATATATAAGAATAAAGTGGTTCTTATTTGTATACATTAATGCCGTTTTACCAATAAATAATTTATATCATAAACTGGCTAATAAACTTCGAAACGAGTTGAAATGTTTGAAAACTATGACGCAATTGTAAGTCAAAGTCAAAGCCATGTTACTCTTTACATTTTTACGACACAAAACTTTTAAATTAAAATTCAAATTAAAGATCTTGAAAAGACCTTTCTTTTCCATTTTATAAAATTAAAATATATTAAAAATTGGCTGAAATATATGAATTTATTTATAAGAATTAAAATTGTAAAATCGGAAAAACGCTAAAAAATAGTGCAAAAAAATAAATAATAAAAATTTTTATAATCGTTTATGATTAAGATATCCTACCATTACATGCTCAAGAAGTTTGACATATTTGCAATAATTATTGTTGACTTGGCATTAATTTGAATTTTCGACTTTTTTTTAATAAACAAATTAATTGTTGCTCTTCTTACGGGCCAAAACAGATCGGCTTGGAGAAGGATTAAAGACAATAGAAAATCTTTCTTTTCCCAAAGTTTCATCGAATTTTGAATAAAATATCTGTCTGTAACTTTAATTTGAAAAATTATCCATTTTTTTCGGAAAAACTTCATTTCCTGAGAAAATTTGAAAATTTTAGAAAATCGTACACCCATAGTCTTGAAGAAAATTCAATTCTGAACAACTTTTGTTTGAAAAAATTTCTTCTAGAGTCGAAAGCAGTGCAGTTACAAAAGGAAATAGAGAAAAAATCGATTTTTCCATCTTAATTTGTTTATAAACATTTTTCCACAACTTTTTGAGATGGCGCACATCGATATTATACATTTTATCTATAATATATTTGTGAAAAAAACTGGCCTGTAGCACGTTTTGCAGAAAAAGATTCTAATTTGACTGAACTATGAGTGACTTTAATTTACCTACTTCAGAATACTATATTGAATATTAACGAAATTTAATATAGGACAGTAAATAATATTAATAATATTGGATCAATCATTGATACTCTAACAAATGCTCAAACGGCTATTTTTAATACATTAATAAATTCATTGAATACAAACTGTACTAAAAAGTATATATATAGACGGTCCAGTCGGAAGTGGTAAAGGTACTTATTAAATACAATTATAACATATCTAAAAATTCATAGAATCAACTATTTAGTTGTATCATGAACAGGTACAGCGGCTAATTTATTACAAAACGGTATGACAGTACATACAGCATTTAAATTACAGTTGAACATATCTGAAGACACAATATGTAATATTAGTGCAAACAGCGAAATAGGTAAAAAAATGAAAAATGTATCAATTCTCATCTGGAATGAAATCACAATGATATCAAAATACGCTTTTAAAGCCGTCGATCGCATGTTTAAAGATGTATGTGATAATAATTATCCGTTTGGAGGGAAAACATTTATCATATCAGGTGATTTTAGACAAACATTACCAATAATAAAACATGAAAATAGAACACAAATAGTAGAAAATTGTGCCAAAAAAGCTATTTCCGGGAACATTTTCAATGTATGTCTTTGAAAAAAATAAACGTTTATCGGAATCATATAATAAATTTTAAAATTGTTTACTAAATATAGGAAAAGGTAATTTTCATTCAAAATATGAAAACGAAAATGAAGTTATACGAATTTTAAAAGAAATATTGTCAAATATCCATCTGGTTGATGAAATTTCCAAGTATAATATAAATATTAAAAATTGTGACTATTACGAAAATATTATATTAGCACCGAAAAACGTAGATGTAACAGAAATGAATTAATAAAGAGTATGATAGGATAAGATAGGCGGAATGACACCCCTCGGGGATTTGGAATTTGGTTGCATGAATGGTCGACATATATCGAATAATGAATTTTAAGATTATCAAACCCCCCCCCCCATCCCCCCTTCCCCCACCTCCAAAAAACGTGTTTTTTCATTAATTTTGGTTTTTGACACCTTAATTATTATTACCCAGTCTGGAAAAATTTTCACATAATTTTTGCATAAATACCCATAAAAAAAATGCTTACCTTGAATTTTTAACTGGGCGACCTAACCTAAAAAAGTTTCTAAAATCTTAAAATCGCTCTAAAAACTCGCCATTTGAAGGTGTAAAAAAGATATTTGGTAAAAAGTTTTGAAAAAATGATCTTAAAATATAAGATACTTTTCAGATTTGTCGACGTGGTGCGCCATATCTAAAAGTCGAAAACACTACTTTTTTAACGGTTTTTTAGTGTTTTTTTGCCACTTACGCCTCACTGCAGATAATATTAATAGACCTGATAGCATTTTTAAATTCTACGGTAAAAAATACGTCGAAAATATGCACTATACTTGCTAAAAATATTTTTATACTATTTACTAGAAATCAAAAACGAAGAAGTAGTCGGCCTTAAGCATGTCAGAAGTACTATCTTTTCTTCTATGGTGTTTGAACAGCCATTTGTAATCTTCTTATCATTGAATTATACATATTTTCTGTGTATTTTATCTTGTAGAATGTAGTGGTGCCATAAGTTTCACTTGAGCTAGCTTATGGAAGGGTCCAAAGAGCAAAAGATAATCTTTTCCGATTTTTTCAAAAGTTTTCGCTTTATCTAATGTTAAAATTAAAAGATTTTTTTTTGTAAACGGTTTATAATCTCTACACATTAACCTTATAGATGATACATAAACCAATTTTTTTTGTGATAAAGTCAGAAATAAAATGGTAATAGATTAATTGTAATTATTAATTAATTTTTTATAAATAAGATCTTAAAGTTTTATCAATTGCAGAAAATTATATAAAATTAAAATGTGTATGCAATGATATATATGTATATTAGACAGGTCGTTATTTCCCGAAACTTACTGAGCATCGCTCCCAACCCTTGGATCGATGTGTTTATACTAAAAATTGAAAAAGCAGCTGGAATACCTTGTAGGAATAGAGATTTAATCTTGCCGAATCGCAAAAAACCGTATTTTTTATTGTTTTTTCTTATTTTTTTTTCTACATACAGCTAGACTAAAAAAAATTTTTTGAGACCCTCTTTCACACTCTTTCTATTGCCGCAAGTTAAAATAATATCTCATGGGGTGATTTTAAAGCCGAGAAAAATTTTTTTTCCGAATTGTTGCTCTTGAATTATTACAAAATTTTACTCAAACGGGTTTATTCTCGTGTATTTTAAGGTTAAAAGCACTTTATATTTTTTTTCATTCAAACAATTGACATGACTTTAAAGTAGGCTTAAAGATCTTCAATTTCCTTTTTTATAAAAGTTTCTAGGTGCTTCTGATACTGAGATTTGACCATTTGAATTCGATAGGAAATTCATAGAATAAAATCTGTAAACATCGTGAGCATGCAATTGACTATCAACTCCCTCTGATCACAAATTCCGTTTCAGAGCACATAGAAACGGGCTAAGTAAAGCAAAATGAAGGTCTTAATTTAAACAAAAAAGTGGCGCTAGGTGTCTTTCGCACAGTCAGAGTTATGAAATTAGTAAATACTCATATAGGAATAATTTTCGTAAATATCTGTAAATATCTCTAAATAACTGTAAATAATTAATAAAAAGTATTGAGACTGAAACATTAATAAAAGTTATTTATACTTATTTATTATTATTTACAATTATTTATAGTTATTTAGTTATTTACGATTACTAACTGATTTTAAAAGTTATTTACTATTATTTACAAACACTTACAGTTACTTACTCTTAATTACTATTATTTACTATTATTTACAATTTTCAAAATTTTTAGATAAGTAAATAGTTTATTGTTATTTATAATTATTTACGATGATTTACAGTTATTCATAGTTATTTACTTTCGTTGTCTTAGATAATTTTTCGGAACGCATGTACACTTACCATTAAATTATTTTTTCCGAAGGTGTACCTAAAATGACAACGTCGCATATTTAGTCTATGGCGTAAGCGAACTATGAATTATACATTGAGTTTCGAATCATCAATCCTTGCAACTTCGTCAATTGCACCCAGTTGGTAAAACGGCATCAAAATTTTTTAATTATCCTGTCAAATTTATAATTATATAAAAAAGATGAATTTAAACTAAATTTTAATTTGAATTATGCTGTGAAATATATAATTGTATAAAAAAATGAATTGAAAATAAATTTTAATAATTATATATAATTATAAAATTAAAAAATAAAGCAAAATTTGTTCTTTATTTAAAACTTCAAATAATATAACATCAAACTTGTATAATTTTTTATTATTAAAACTTTTGAGAAAATTTATGATTTTTCTAAAAATAATTAACTACATTAATTTCAATACAATTTAAATTTACAATTGTAATACATAAACTATGTTTTAATACAACTTTTTATTTATTAAATGTATAAATATGCATATATCTGAAAGAAACATGATCTACAAATTTCATGCTTTAATAAACTTCTAATTTTACTATTATGAATCATTATACTAATTTTAATAAAGTTAGTATGACATAGTAAGTGCCTCTGAATATAATAGTTGACAGAACCATTGCTTTCAACATTTACATAATTTTATTTAATTATTTTTAATAAAATTTTACATAAATTAATGATTTATAAAATTATTGTTGTAATTAATCAATTATGAATCAGAGTTATGTATACGGGCGCCATTAATAGCTATTTTAACAGCAGCATCAAAGCCCAGATCAACTTCAGTATCTGCAACTTATCGAGGAGTTGAAAAACTGGGAAACAAGGAAACTGTAACTTCCTCGCTTGCAAACAGTTGAAGCAAGACATGCATCTCATTTCTTTCTATACGACTGCTTATTAATTAACTACTCAGTAAATAAATGGACTCGTTCCATTATGCTTCTGTTTAAATATCCTATCTTGTATCCGCAAGGATATAAATTTTTACTGGATATAAATTTGACCCCTGAATCGTAAACTTTAAATTTCTTGACGAGTGTTTGTTATTACAGTATTCCAATATTTACATCTCCTCGATATAATCAATACAGCATCCATGATTCTGTTAATGGCAAATAAAGGAATTTGACTCTATTTTACTCTGTTGGTAGCTTGCACCTGCTATCTAATCTTAGCAGCTTCAACATTATTTATGATTCCAAAACATAATTTATTTTTGAATATTAATTTTTTAATTATTACAAATATTATACTTTTAGACATGATTTAATTAAAAAAAAGACACGATCCATTAGTCATATGCTTTATAACACTTGAGAACGTTTGATTAAATTTGTAATATTTGTGAATAATAATTGTATTAGATGAAATAATGTTAGTTTTCTATGAATACTTGTTTACGTAATCAAAGCTTTTTATGATTTCATAATTTTATTAACTCATCGTCTACAATCAAATTTGAAATTAATTTCTTACTTATTGAACTTTTATTTTTATTTATTTATTGTGAATCCATAAAAGCTATTGGTATGAAATTCCATACTTACAATTAGAAATTAGTCGAAGAGTTGATAAACTGTAAAACAAGGGAACTGCAGCTTCTTCGCTTGCAAACAGTTGAAGCAAGACATGCACCTTATTTCTTTCTACAGGAATGCTTATTAATTAACTACTGAGTAAATGAATGGAATCGTACCAGTATGCTTTTGTTTAAATATCCTATCTTGCATAGGGAAGGATATAAATTTTTACTGGATACCAATTTGACTGAACAAGGAAGAATTTTAAACTTTAAAGAGTACCCCCCGTTAAGATAGGTAAAATGCCCTCCCTCATATATTTTAAAAATAATATTTTTTCTTGTTTTCATAGTAATTAAGATTAGGTTTTGTTATATTTATAGTTTCCTAACACATACCCTAACCTCAACATAACCTAAAAATCACTTTTTTAATAAAATTTTTTTTTTATCTGGAAGGATGAATGATATTAATCCCGCGAAAAACATATGACTAGGTCTTAGCACTCTCTTCAACTGTGATTTTTTGCGAGTCCTAGAAAGCAGTTTTTCTAACCTAAAAATAACATTTAATTCATAAAATCTCCGTTACTTTGCTCTGGGAAGGGCTACAAGTAATTTTCTGGGCTTAAAATTTGTATTTTTAAAAAACAAATAAAGTTTATGATGACCGAAAATTCGATTCTGGCATGGCGCCATGGCGAAAAACTCGAAAAACCATTTTTTCATAGGTTTTCTGTCGATTATTGGTCTCTAGCATCTCACAAATCATTTAAAAAAAAAAATAGCTTCATTGGATTCTACGTGAAAAAATACATTGAAAATGTGCATGATTACTTTAGGAATACTTGGATGCTGTTACAAAACAATTAAAAAAATAAAATAATTCTAAAATTATTGCATAGCTACTTTGCGTCGTTGCTGCATTTTATGTTTTTATGACCTTGGTCATCTCTTTAGAGTCACAAAGCTACTATTCAATGTATTCATAGGCAAATGACGTCCACTATACATGAAAAACAGAGACAAATACTAGACAGATAACTATAACTCCTATATATATATATATATATATACATATATATATATATATATATATATATATATATATATATATGTGGAATAACTTGCTATCCCTCGTATATACATAAGGAATAGTGAGTAGTTCTTAGGAAACGCAAATTATCTTTCTTATACATAGATAAAAAACCAATGTTTATCTATTCCTGTAACTATTCTTTTTAGTGTTCTTTTTTAGCTTGTAAGAGACCTAACATGTTTTCTGTCCTCCATAAATCACGAACTCGATAGATTTGAACAATTAAATGATTCCAATTAAGTTCCAAATTCAAAAATTAAAAGATCATTATCTCTTTAGAGTCATAAAGCTACTATTCGATGTATTTACAGCCAAATTACGCCTATTGCACGCCAAAATAAGATTTTTAAACATAACTGAAGTAACGGTCGTATCATCTGTCTTTTTGTATTACAGTAGACTCTGGATACAAGAGAATCAACGGGCCTTCAGGAGAGGAATTTTCTTGAAAATTCTCTCATACAAAGAGTCCCCAACACGCTTGAGTCAAGAGTGATACCCACACCTACTGTTTTGTTGTGTGAGTTGTATCCTTCGAGCATATACTACTGGAGGAAGCCTCCCAGCTATTAACTGCGTCACAAGGCGAAGAGAGAAAAAGCCTCTATTTTGGTACGTGCTATCTCTCTCTCACTTCCTCAGTGGGGAACAGAAGCAGCCAATCAAATCAGGCTAGAGGGAGACAGCACGTACCAAAATAGAGGCTTTCTCTCTCTTCACCTTGTAACGCTTGCTGCCATTCGGAGTCTTCCTCCAGTAGTATATGCTGGAAGGTTGTATCCAACATGCGTGTATATTCTGTCTCTCTCACTTTCATAGTGGTGGGATAACGCAAATACTTAGGCTCACGCCCATATTTAGAAGAAAGAGCTCGAAATCTCATATATCGCAATCTCTTATATCGAGAGATCACTGAATCATTAGAGAGACAAAGACGGAATAAGGTTTTAGTAACAATCGTGTTGGGTCTATAAATTCAAGCCTGAAAGTACACTTCTATGTAAGCATTTATATTCTTTGTTAGAACTGCCACAATTATGATTTGTCTTCAGGCCATTATACGCAAAAAATAGAGTAGCCACCGATATAAGAAATACATTGCTTCTACATATATGAGAATCAAGCGCGTTGTTTCTAGTAACAGCTCACTATTCTTTGTATATATATATATATATATATATATGAGAAGCAATAGCTCACTATTTTTTGTATATATATATATATATATATATATATATATATATATATATATATATTGTTACTAAAACGTTATTCCGTCTTTGTCTCTCTAATGATTCAGTGATCTCTCGATACAAGAGATTGCGATATAAGAGATTTCGAGCTCTTTCTCCTAAATATGGGCGTGAGCCTAAGTATTTGCGTTATCCCACCACTATGAAAGTGAGAGAGACAGAATATACACGCATGTTGGATACAACTCACACAACAAAACAGTAGGTGTGGGTATCACTTTTGACTCGAGCGTGTTGGGGACTCTTTGTATGAGAGAATTTTCAAGAAAATTCCTCTCCTGAAGGCCCGTTGATTCTCTTGTATTCAGAGTCTACTGTAACACAAAAAGACAGATGATACGACCGTTACTTCAGTTATGTTTAAAAATCTTATTTTGGCGTGCAATAGGCGTAATTTGGCTGTAAATACATCGAATAGTAGCTTTATGACTCTAAAGAGATAATGATCTTTTAATTTTTGAATGTGGAACTTAACTGGAATCATTTAATTGTTCAAATCTATCGAGTTCGTGATTTATGGAGGACAGAAAACATGTTAGGTCTCTTACAAGCTAAAAAAGAACACTAAAAAGAATAGTTACAGAAATAGATAAACATTGGTTTTTTATCTATGTATAAGAAAAATAATTTGCGTTTCCTAAGAACAACTCACTATTCCTTATGTATATACGAGGGATAGCAAGTTATTCCACTATATATATATATATATATATATATATATATATATATATATATATATGTATATATATATATATATGTATATATAGGAGTTATAGTTATCTGTCTAGTATTTGTCTCTGTTTTTCGCGTACAGTGGACGTCATTTGCCTATGAATACATTGAATAGTAGCTTTGTGACTCTAAAGAGATGACCAAGGTCATAAAAACATAAAATGCAGCAACGACGCAAAGTAGCTATGCAATAATTTTAGAATTATTTTATTTTTTTAATTGTTTTGTAACAGCATCCAAGTATTCCTAAAGTAATCATGCACATTTTCAATGTATTTCTTCACGTAGAATCCAATGAAGCTATTTTTTTTTTTTTTTTCAAATGATTTGTGAGTTGCTAGAGACCAATAATCGACAGAAAACTTATGAAAAAATGATTTTTCGAGTTTTTCGCCATGGCGCCATGCCAGAATCGAATTTTTGGTCATCATAAACTTTATTTGTTTTTTAAAAATACAAATTTTAAGCCCAGAAAATTACTTGTAGCCTCTCCCAGAGCAAAGTTACGAAGATTTTATGATTTAAATGTTATTTTTAGGTTAGAAAAACTGCTTTCTAGGACTCGCAAAAAATCACAGTTGAAGAGAGTGCTAAGACCTAGTCATATGTTTTTCGCGGGATTAATATCATTTATCCTTCCAGATAAAAAAAAATTTTATAAAAAAAGTGATTTTTAGGTTATTTTGAGGTTAGGGTATGTGTTAGGAAACTATAAATATAACAAAACCTAATCTTAATTAGTATAAAAACCAGAAAAAATATTAGTTTTAAAATATATGAGGGAGGGCATTTCACCTATCTTAACGGGGGGTACTCTTTCTTGACGAGTGTTTGTTATTTAAAAATTTAACATTTCTTTAATACAACCAATACTGCAAACTTAAAATGTATTGAAAAATATTTTTTTAATATTATATATTTTAGGCACTTCATTTATATTTGATATAATTATAAATACTTTGAAAACTTCATAATAACAAAATTTTAAAATTATTCTTTAAAATATATAATTATATAAAAATGTTAACTTGGAACTACGTTTTAATGATTATAAATGACTTTGAAATTATAAAATAAAGCAAAATTTCTTATATCATATCTTTATTCAAAACCGCAAATAATAATACATAAAACTTTTATAATTTTAAATCTTATGAACTACTTTTATAAGATCACAACAGGTGTATTTTGTGCGCTGCTTGTGCATGTGCAGTGTGCAAACAAAGCTTGAAAAAAAATTTTAAATCAAAATTAAATAGATTTTTTAATCATTTCTAAAATAAAGTCATCAAAAATCAATAATCAATAAATCCACCTTTATTATCTATCACTTTCTGCAATCTTCGTGGGACAGAATCGCATAAATTATGGAAATATTCTGGATTATCAAATAAGTCAGTCCATGCTTCTTGAACGAGTTCCACGAGCTGCTCATATTTTGTGCCATTCCAGGTCTCCATCCTTTCAACATATATATCCAGACATTCTCGATGATGTTGAGATCTAGTGAACGTGGTGGCCAGTCAAATCTCTGAAGCTGGGGATGCGCTGCGTACCAATCACGCACTATATGTGCAGTATGTATAGGACTATTATCCTCCACTATATGAATTGGCACCTCAACATCTGCGTATCGTTCTCGTAGACTTGGCAGAAGCTCATTTTCAAGAAGGTTCACGTGTACTTGAGCATTGAGTATTCTGTCAATACGAAAAATACGACCGGGACCATCACCGTTCACCTACCCTGCGAAAAATTATCTAAGACAACGGAAGTAAATAACTATAAATAACTGTAAATCATCATAAATAATTATAAATAACAATAAACTATTTACTTACCTAAAAATTTGAATTGAATGAATAAAAATTAAGAGTAAGTAACTGTAAGTGTTTGTAAATAATAGTAAATAACTTTTAAAATCAGTTAGTAATCGTAAATAACTAAATAACTATAAATAATTGTAAATAATAATGTATAAGTGTAAATAACTTTTATTAATGTTTCAGTCTTAATACTTTTTATTAATTATTTACAGTTATTTAGAGATATTTACAGATATTTACGAAAATTATTTCTATATGGGCATTTACTAATTTCATAACTCTGACTGTGCGAAAGACACCTAGCGCCACTTTTTGTTTAAATTAAGACCTTCATCCTGCTTTACTTAGACCGTTTCTATGTGCTTTGAAACTGAATTTGTGATCAGAGGGATTTGATAGTCAATTGCATGCACACGATGTTTACAGATTTTATTCTACGAATTTCCTATCGAATTCAAATGGCCATATCTCAGTATCAGAAGCACCTAGAAACTTTTATAAAAAAGTAAATTGAAGATCTTCAAGCCTGCTTTAAAGTTATGTTAATTGTTCGAATAAAAAAAAAATATAAAGTGCTTTTAACCTTAAAATACACGAGAATAAACCCGTTTGAGTAAAATTTTGTAATAATTCAAGAGCAACAATTCGGAAGAAAAATTTTTCTTGACTTTAAAATCACCCTATAAGATATTATTTTAACTTGCGGCAATAGAAAAGTGTGAAAGAGGGTCTCAAAAAATTTTTTCAGTCTAGCTGTATGTAGAAAAAGAAAAACAAGAAAAAACAGTAAAAAGTACGGTTTTTTGCGATTCGGCAAGGTTATATCTCTATTCCAACAAGATATTCCAGCTGCTTTTTCAATTTTTAGTATAAATACATCGATCTAAGGGTTGGAAGCGATGCTTAGTAAGTTTCGGGAAATAACGACTTGTCCAATATATATATATATATATATATATATATATATATATATATATATATGGGTGAAAAAATACTTTTTTACTAAAGTGTGCGCACGTGGGTCACCGATTTCGCTGGTTTTGAGATATGTTTTAGTTCTATAAAAGTTAGGAATCTGTGCAAAATTTCAGCTCTCTAGGTGCAAAACTCGCCGAGAAATGACCTTTTGAAGTTGAAAAAGGCCTTTTTTAGCCTTATTTTAGCTATTTTTCAATGGCATACCATAAATCGAAAAATTCATCTTTTTTAATTCAGCTTGGCGCGTTCGATAGGTATTAGTGTGTACTTTCGAAGAATTTTTTCCAAATCGAAGTAATTTCAACGTGGAAAAATTGCTCGTTAGTAACAAAATGCCTCTTTTTTTAATTTTCCATTTTTTTTTGGCATTTTAAAAACGTCTTCATTTTTTTCTTTTCTATATATCCTATCTCACAAAGTCTACTTTTTTTGTATCCAAAAACCTATAATTTAAGCTTTGAAACGCCCAAATCGGTTGAAAAACTTTGCAGTTATATAACTTTAAAGTCACGATGGTTTTGATTATTTTCATTTTCCGCCTATATCCAGGTACTTATCTAGGTACGTTCAGTTGCTTCGAATTGCTTCAAAATTTTTTTTGCGTATCGTTTATATGTTACAGAACAAAGGTAAATAGGTTTGGAAATAGATATCGATCATTATCTAAATAAGTTTTGATGTTTAATTTCACGTTTTTCAATGTATTTTTAAGTTTTTTACTTCAAACGCGATACTAACCTTTATTTGTTTTAGTAGAATGAAGCTTTCAAAAACTTTTTTGTTATTTTATATTAGATTAAATTAAACTGCACGTCAAATAACTCAAGGTTTACTTGATTTTGTAACTGAATAATCAATCGTGCAATAACTAATATCAACTAAATTATGTTCATTTCATGTTTTTCTTATACCTTCATCAATTGTAATTACGTTTATTTATTTATAATATTAAAAGTTATGAGTTTTATATTATAGTTGAAATGTCATATAAGAGAAATTAGCAAAAAATATATATGAATTAAGTTTAAGTAGCATTGAATGAAGCGCGAAAACGAATTCCGCTATAATTTAAGATTCAGTAAAATTATGTATATCATACGTAACTTATCTTACAGGAATTTGAGAATATTTAAATGGATGGATATAGATTTTGGCAAAATATTTTATTTTTAAATATATTTATTTACTTATGCCAATTGAACAGTTTTGATTCACTATCTAGAGAATAATGTTTAACTTTCATTGTGTGCTTATCCAGGGGTTGAACAAAGTGATACCCTCTTGTATCCTTAATTCTATTTATTGACTCAAACCTCTTTTGAAGACTCTTGCCTCTGGCAGTCACATCAGCATCTGAGACATAAAGGTACCTGGAAAAAAAAAGAAGATTTTGTAATTATTGTATATTTTACCATCGTACTTTCATTGAAAGATTAAATTGTGTTTTCGTACTTGACATTAGAATCTTTATTGTTCAGATAATCAAATAATTGTTCAGCAGTCATTATTAGCTTGCCTTGCAATGACGCCCTTCTTGCTGTTTGTTTAGCACTTGCACCAATACCGTCAGAAACACTTTTACCGTGAGAAGTTCCAAAATAATTGTGCGACCTTACAGTGATATTGAAATCTTCTTGATGGTAACATATAGTACTAAAATAGTTTCTAAAACAAAATAATCACATTGAGATATTATATTAATGTTTGTTTCCTTTTTTTTTAATTTTGAATTATAAAAGGTTTCAGATTACTAGCTTTGTATGACAAAAATTTTTATTAAACCTTCCCGTGAAGAAATATTCCTATGTTTCTCATTTATTTAATAGAATTCTTATAATAATTACTTATTATTATGAAAAAATAAATTTTAAGAATAAAATTTATTCTTCTTTCTTTTAAATACTATTATAATTCTGGTATTAATAAAAAATAATTCCTTTTTTCGTTTTTAAATATTAATATTTATTAAAATAACCATTAATCACCATGAATAGAATTTGAAATCGATCAACAATATTTATGTACAATGCAAGATTTTGTAACGGTGCATTCACAGTAGTACGACAGCTCGGCAACTTAAAATTTTACCTATTATGGATTGATAAAAGTAAGATTCACCCCAGTATGTTGAATCGTGACAGATATTTATTTCATCTCGTTTTATTAACGTTTTAAAATATGATACGAGCATCAAACGCATTATACATGTATGTGACACAAGCGTGATACATGTACATCATCATTGACCGCGTATCTAATACGAGCCTACAAATTTAACGCCCCACTGAACGAGGTCTACGCTCGTACAAGATTTACGCTCGATCATACGCGTATCCACACGTTTAAGCATGTATGGTCAGCGTGGTATACAGGTTTCGATACTCGTTATACATGTATACAGTAGACTCTCGATACAAGAGAATCAACGGGGCTGTAAGAGAGGAATTTTCTTGGGAATTCTTTTATACAAAGAGTATCCAACACGCTCGAGTCAAGAGTGATAGCCACCCCTACTGTCTAGTTGTCTGAATTGTATTCAACATGCGTGTATATTCTGTGTTTCTCACTTTCATAGTGGTGGGAGAACGCAGATATTTAGGCTTACGCCGATATCAAGGGAAAGGAGCTCGAATTCTCTTATATCGCGATCTCTTGTATCGAGAGTTCACTGAAGTTAAGCGGTATACATGTATCGATACGTATTGCATTGCGGTATGCGTGTATCAAGCACGTATAACAGCACGGTATACGTGTATGGATACACGTATAACAACACGGTATACGTGTATCAAGCACGTATAACAACACGGTATACGTGTATCAAGCACGTATAACAACACGGTATACGTGTATCAAGCACGTATAAACGCGCGCTATACATGTATCGAGCACGGTATACATGCATCGATACATAGTATACGCGTATAATACGTGTATCACTATACACGTACATACGCTCATACGTGGTTCCTACATGCATACATGTTCATCTTCGTTTTTTTGTTCATATATAATAAGCTATTTATTTATTGCAAATTTAATTAGTTCAAAGGAAAACAATGATGGAATAAACAATCGCGTATTTAATCTTTTTATGAAATTAATGCTTTTAATTTCTTTCTGATAATAATTGATATAATAATTTTTCTTAAATTGAACTGAAATTGACATGGCATAAGAGGTTATTATGCATTGAATGACTAGCAGGTTTTTAATTCAATTCCAAATTGATTAAACTTTAGATATAAGAATTTTTAAAATATACACATTTTACATGAATGTGTAATCACTAATAATATCTCCTTACTTATCTTTCAAATGTTAAAAGTTTAAGAGCAAATTAGTCACAAACATTAAACTGTAAAATTCTTTAGGTAATTTATTTGCTCAGAAAAGATCATTGTAAGAAATCTCTAAAAATTTGGTTTTACAAATATTCACTGAGAAAAGTGATTATTTTTATGATTATTGTATACCTTTAATTAAATATATTTCAAATTAAACTGTAATATCTACAACTAATTTGATGCACAGTAAAACAATCTTTATCGTCAAACTGATTTAGTTTATAAAAAGAACAATGTTTTATTAAGCAATCATATCTTTTATATTTTTTTAAAATTAATGTATTCTTAATCATAATTTTATGTTTTTAATTTAAGGACAAAATTTCATAATGTAATTAGAAATTAAATTATTTTGAAATTTTTCAAGACATTTATTGTTTGTAGTTGCAAAAAGAAGAAGCAAATGTTTTTAAACAAACTGTTTCACTAAAAATAAAAGTTTTATATTCGAAAATAGTAAATTATAAAATTTCTCTTTTGTCGGCTTTCAGTAAAATTTAGAAACATTTAATACAAAAGTTGAGATTAATTAAAAAATACTCATTTCTTCTATTGATTATTTGTAACAAAAATGTCTTTGGAAGTTTTTTTCTTAATCTCATAGAATTTGAGAAAAAAAAATTAATAAACATTGAAATTTAAAGCTTTTAATACATTTATTCCATCGTAACAATTTGAAGTTAATAGTTTCAAAAAAAGTCATTTAATTAATATTGTTGCGTTATGAGGTCTTACAGCTTGATCTCGAATCCACGAGTGTGTAAACATTTCGTGTTAACTTAATAGGACACAAAAATATTCTTTTTTAAAGTAAAATAATCTAAGTTTATTAAAAGAAATATACAAATACAAGTTATTCGTTATGACTGCCTGCTCGAGAGGCTAAGCAAAGAGTGACGAAGGTACAAAATTTTCTAAACTAGAAAGGTTAGTGTAATAAAAAAATGACAGCGTCGTTTGAGTACAAAATTACAAATTCCTACTCTTACAAATCTAAATTGTCATATAAGTAAAGAACGTTAGTTGAGATCAAGGGTTTTCCGGCAATAAAGGATCCGTACTAATTACTACGTGTTTTCCGCTATGTTATAAATGTATAAAACTGAATAGTACCTTTTTCTTATATTGAAGAATATATTCCCTTATACAGAATAAAGATTAAAAATAAGCAAAAATATGTTAAACTTTAAAGCTTTAAGATAGATATGTTAGACTTAAATTATATATTTTATTACGGTATTTTAGTAGAAAAATTTGTTTTTAAGTTTTTTTGTCCCTTCTTTCTAATGATCTCGAAAAAAAATATATTTTCTGTTGCACGGCAACAAATATGTAATTGTGGATTTCTTAAAATTGACATGGTAGAATGGATTTTATTTACCATTCGATATTCATGAAATATTGCAATATTTCATGAATATCGAATGCAATATATCTGCGTTCTCCCACCACTATGAAAGTGAGAAACACAGAATATACACGCATGTTGAATACAATTCACACAACAAGACAGTGGGCGTGGCTACCACTCTTGACTCGAGCGTGTTGAATACTCTTTGTATAAAAGAATTCCCAAGAAAATTCCTCTCCTACAGCCCCGTTGATTCTCTTGTATCGAGAGTCTACTGTATACATGTATAACGAGTATCGAAACCTGTATACCAAGCTGACCATACATGCTTAAACGTGTGGATACGCGTATGATCGAGCGTAAATCTTGTACGAGCGTGGACCTCGTTCAGTGGGGCGTTAAATTTGTAGGCTCGTATTAGATACGCGGTCAATGATGATGTACATGTATCACGCTTGTGTCACATACATGTATAATGCGTTTGATGCTCGTATCATATTTTAAAACGTTAATAAAACGAGATGAAATAAATATCTGTCACGATTCAACATACTGGGGTGAATCTTACTTTTATCAATCCATAATAGGTAAAATTTTAAGTTGCCGAGCTGTCGTACTACTGTGAATGCACCGTAAAAGATAATTAAGATTCTCACTAGATTTTCTTACCAGAATCCTTTTAAAAAAGTGTGACAAAATCCGCAGGTTTCCTATTAAATTTTCGGTTCAGATTCCGACGAGACATCAGGATTCTTTGTCAAAATGTGGTTAGATTTGACTTTCAATTTCTTTACGGGTTAGTGTCATATATTATAGTAAAAGAATTAAAATGTTAGTAATTTTAAGAATTAAATTGTATCTTACTTGTTTTTAAATTGTGTTGGAGCACCATCGGTCCAATAATCTAACTGCTTTATCCAAAGATATTCTGTTTTAATATAATTAAGTATTTTTCTTGAAATGCGTGTATAGAATAAACTTCATGAATTTTAGTGTTGGAAATAACACAAAAACATTTGATCTTAACCTCATTACTGGTAAAATCTTTATAATATAAAGCAGCAGTAAATAATGTGGCTGACGAGTTACTAAAATAAAACCCTTGAGTAGAGTTTTGAGCACAGTAGGTATAATTTTTCTGCGAAGTCCATAACTAAAATTCCAACATCTGTTTCCATTTCTTTTCGAGATTGAGAATAATGTTGTTTTCTGTTAGGAAATAAAATGATGTTCAGTCATACAATATATGTCTTCAACCACACTTTTCAAAACTTCAGAATAATCTTCATTAAATTCTTCAAGAGCTATTCTATTAAAGGTACTACTTTTACCTTTCACGTTAACATTAGTCCAATTAGTATATTTTATATTAGAATGGTTGTTAATATCATTATCATTAAAAAAAGTTTCAAGCACTTCAAATTGTTTTGGGCATTGTTCACAATCTCGAAACATACAATTTTATTTTCTATTGAACATACAGAGCTTCAATTATTTCTTTATAGCATATATCTGGTTTTACAGCTGCAAATTTAAGCTTCACATTTTCATGAATAACACGCACACAAATATTATGTGCCAGGTTCTCCAGCAAAACGACATTGCTTTGGTTTGAGTTTATAAAAAATGCTAAGCATGGAATGGTATCAAATTTAGTTTCTTTTAACCAATTAACATATAGGTCTTTTATGTCATGCATCATCACTCTCTTTTGAATTTATTACATTAGATTGATCTGCATCTTTTAATTTTCATGCATTCTTTGACCCCACTGCACGTCAGGCTGTTCAGATCACATAAATAATATTCTTCAATTTCTTTTCTTGCTTCACAATTGGAACTTTCAATACAAGATTTTCTCTGGCATCTACCAGTACCCCTAAAAATTAAATTATGCATGAAGACAGGATAGTAAATAGTATAATAAATTTCAAAATAAATAAGTCATTATCATAAAATATTTCAAAAATATTTTTATTTATATAGGACATTTTTATCAACTCATATAATATATAATATGATTGTTCTATTTAATACCAAAATATACAAAAAATTTTCAGAGGCCTAAGTTAAAGGTCAAGAGCTGAGATGTCATGGAAATTTGGTATTTTTTGAACGTTTATGTTAAGTTATCATTTTGATATTTTTTATTCAAGAATTAAGGTTTTAGAAAAAAATATAGACATTTTTTTTGAAAATTATGTTAGAAACTACACAAATTTTTTCCAGCCCTAAGCAGCTATCTTTTGATAGGTCCATTATATATTGCATATAATTTTAAATTACTCGTGTTCCATGAGTTGATTTTACTCATTTGGCATTAAAAAAGTTTGTATTTTATATGATATTTGACTGACATTGCCCCTATGGAAAATATCTCTGTAACAATATGAAACTTTTTTATTTTCCAAAAATAATGTTTTTCAATGTCATTGGAAAATTTTATTATAATTTACTCTCGACACTCTTGATAATTCTTAATTATTAAATGATAATTATTTTAATATTATTTTTTATATCAAAATGTAATTATATTTTAATGATTTCAATCTTAATTAGTGCATAATTAAGCTACATTAATAACTGCACATTCGCATAATCAAAATCCACTTATAAGTTTAAAGTCAAAAAATATCAAAAGATGATAATTTAACAAAAATATTTAAAAATTCCAAAAATTAAAGGATTGAGAAAAATTTTTAAAAGAGTACTTGTGTTATATCATTGGAAGAAGAATTATAAAGTAACAATTTATTAATACTTTACCAACATTTTCTTAATTTCTTAGATTCATGAAACATGTATTTTGTACAATTTGAAATATGTTTGAACATTTTTAATGTCCAATCTTCAGTAATAAAGTCAATAAGTTATCTGTTCATTAACTGTTGATGAATCAAATTTAGATTTAATATTTAAAATCATTTGTTGGAACCAATAGGCTTCAATTGAACTTTGTTTAATATTTTCAACTTTGGCAGAACTATATTATGTGTTCTCACTAACTGATCAGAGACTTGATTTTACTATATTTTGAATAATATCTACTCCTTTCTCAGCTGCATGTTCATCACTTAACTTTTCTCCTTTAAAAGAAGGTATATCTAAAATATCAAATACCGTTCTAATTTATGTTTTCTCATTATTTGATAAAAATACAGAAGCCTTTTGAACTTTGACTATTTCTAGGTGTTTCTTGTGATGAATGAGTATCGGTTGATAAAGTTTCACTTTGAAAAGAACACATTTTTGTATTCTTCAATTTCAATACTAAGTTTTCTTAAACAAATATTACTATTTGTGGTCCAAAGACAATGTGTTCTGTAAATATCTTTTAAATAGTCTACAGATTGTTTTTTCTAAACAATTTAAATTTTCGTAACTTTATTTCCTGTATCGTTTAAAGATCCACAAAATTCAAGTTGTTTATTAAAATTGTCAACTTTTACTTGAAAATTTCTAAAACAATTGTTATACAGTTTATTTCCAGGAATAATATTAAAATCCACAAGCTGAATTAATTTGGTTGTCAATTCTAAAACTAATAATTTCCAAACATCTTTTCCAATTTTTAAATGTTTATTTTGAGGATCACTACACGTCATTTACAGAAACTTAAAATAGTATAATATATATAACCTGTAGTGATAATCACCAAATTGATCTCTCGTTAATATTAATAATACTTTTTTAAATTAGGTATCCTTTAAAAGCAAAAGTTCTAAATCACTTTTCTGAAAAAGATCAAGTTTGAAAACTTGTCTTTTGCACAATAATCTCTCTAAACGACTATTTATCACTTACAAAAGGCTACACAACAGTCTTAACTGTGCCATTTTACTTTTGAATAAAAATATGCAGAAAACACAATTTCAGTAATCCGCAGATCTATACTCTTTAAATAATCAGTCGACAGTTAACGAAAAAATTACCTGTACATTTATACATTGATATAAAATACAAAAATAACAAACTATTATTTCAGTTAAAAGAATTGTACATTCAAAAACACTATTAAATTACAAAAATAAAACGATACATATTATCTAAAAAAAGGACTGAAAGAAATAAATGCATGTACATGTATTTGAAATATTGAAATAGTATACATAGAGACGAAGTAGGTAAGTAAAGTAGCTCTCGGACTAGCGTTAGGAACGATTATTTTTTAAATTTTCCTCACTAAATTCAGAGCGTAGAAGCAAAAGTGTATTATCATGTCTCTGGAGCATGGCGATCGGCAAACAGCCATAATATCCTCAAAAATAATCGTCCCCAACGCTGTTTGGATTCACACTTGTGATGATTTGTAGCGCTTCGGCGCTTCAACCTCCTGGATTTAGGCTGCTTGGTGTGGTATACGCTTACACCTACACCACACAATTGATGTTTGTAATAATTGTGTGTGTAACTGGGTGTTTGAATCTTTTCGAACACGCGAAAGGACACGCACACTACTGTATACACCTGACTGCAGGTGGGAACATATAGTACATTTGTGTAGTTAGGAGTTTAGCGACGTCCCAAAGGTGAAATGCTCAACACCTCAAAGTGATCCCAAAAAGTGCATGTGGTGGGGGTAGGGAAGTTGCACCACCATTTTTTCTTACACCGTGACATGGGAGTCAAGCCAGCCGTTTTGTATTACTCTGTTAAATCTTTTAACTTAAAAAAAAATAAAAGTCTCTTCCTGTTCTTGTCTAAGTGGCGCTAAGAAGACATCTGTTTATAGCAGGTTTCTATGTGCGTTCTCTCAGAAAGATAATTCCTACCTTACGGTATAATCAGGTCCCAAAACTTCATGGTGGGAGGTGAGCACAGTTTGGAAATGAGTTAAAGGAGATCTATCGCGAAATGTCGCGAATCGAGACTAATCAATTTTAATAGTTTAAAATCACGCTAGATCAACGGTATCCTTATCTATATACATAACCGATCAAAATTTCACGAAATTTGAGTTCAAAGTTCCTCCTTTAACATGGCTCTTGTGGTTGACATACTTAAATTGATCTGTAACAATTCTAATTGAATTGTCAATAAAAAGTATGCCAGGTCTTATAGAAAAAACTCCTCTTTCAAATGCTGTTGTCAAAGATAAAGGTAGCGAACGATAAATTGAAATATTGTCGAAAGAAGTAAATATATTATGATTCTAAATGGTTTTGCTGACAGGAAGTCAATTGGTAAGACATTGTTGGCACTGCATACGAAAAACGTGCGCATTTGAATTAAAAAAATAATTAAAGTAGTATAAATTTAATATACGATTAATATTGGCACAGAGAGCGTCAGTGGTGCACCGGCCAAGGTGCACGGCTTATACGGTCTCTACACTTTCGCTCCAGCGGTCGAGGGTCTGATTCTCAAGAAAACATCTGAAATTTTTTCAGGCTTTTTTCACGAAAAAGAATCTCTGAGGCATAGTCAATGTACCTGGCGTGGTTTTCCTGGGAGTTTTCTTCCCTACGTCACAGGCCCAAAAGCCTGGGTAAAGCGGGAACCGACCGTAGAAATTCGCTTACCGACGCTCTTCTGGAAACGCGGCAGTCCATGATTTCTCGGGGATTGCAATTTAGCTTAGCTAAAAACGAGGTCAAATTATAAAAAGATAAAAAGAGGTTTGGTAGGAACAATCCCGGGCTCACAGAGGTGGTGCGGAGTGCTGGTATATAGCTTGATAGGCTGGGGAATACCAGGGCCACTAGGGCAGCAAAGAAAAAAAAAAAAAAAATATTAATGTTAATATACAATGATAATATTGTAATTTTAACGATACAATTTTTTTAATATAAGAGATTTATTGTTCAGAATATTAGAATGATATTCAAATTAGGAAATGAGAAAATAAACACTGTATGTAAGAATGTATTAAATATATTTTTTTTGCTTTTAAGTAATTATTAAATCTTATTATATTAAATATACTAATTTTAATTTAAAATAAATAAAATATAATTCGTAATTTATTTTACTGTAAACACATTATTGACTATAAACATATATCTGGCGATATTTAGTAAACTTTTGATAGATTTATATGTATCAATTTATATTGTTTACATAATTATCTACCTATATACGATTTAAAAAAATATATAAATTAAACAAAGAAACTGAAACTAAGATGAATGAATTTCTAACTTTTAACAAATATAAAAACCTTAACTTTGAAGAATCGTCTTAGTATATACTAAGTATTAACTAATATTTGCATAGTACCATTTGGTTACGTAGTATAACTATATTTCACAAATTTTCATAAAGATGGCAAAGTATGATTCATCTCACTTAAATATTATTTCTGGAACTGTTGAGTACAATGCTTTAAAATCAAATAATATTTCATTAACTTAATGTTGAATTTAGCTCCCAAGCGGAAATAATCTGCCGTTAATAACTAATAATAATTATATACAACGAAAATAATTTCAAAAAGTTATTATTTTGATATTTAAAGTGTTATAAAGTGTAGATTTTGACTGTACAACTGTTGAATGATACTAAACAACCATTCTATATTTATTATTATAAAAGTTATTATTTGAATAATATTTTATATTATCTTTTTTTCAGCATCAAGTGTCATACACAAAGTAAACTGTGTAATGTAAAAATTATCACATTTTTTCTTTCATCTAAAGAGTTACTAATACCATTTTCTATTTATAAAAGTTAATAGTTATTATTAGTTATTATTTTATCATCTTTTTCTGGTATGGAAGGCATACATATAAAGCAAACGTTGAATAAAAAGTTATTATCGGTTATTATTTTTTTATCTTTTTTAGTATGGAAGGTATATACACATATACCAACGTTAAATAAAAAGTTATTAATATTATTTTTTAGTAATTTTATTAATTTTATTAATTTTGAATTTTAAAGGTGTTCACTTGAAGGAAACGATAAAAAAGTTATAATTTTTTTTTCATTAAATTTTAAAATTGTTAAAAATTGTTTTGATTAGTTGGAAAGTAAGTAGGATATGTAAAGATATAATTGATTCAAAAGAATTTATTTATTTTTACAAAACTTTTATATAAAAATATAAGTCTTATTTTACAATTATAAAAGAAGTTTTATTTTTTGTATTTACAATGTCAACGCTAACATATAATATAGATTTATTTCTATCAAATCTCCAATTAATGCAGCGACCAAGAGCACTTTAAAAATTGAGCTTAAATAATAATCATTATTATTATACTTGTTATTATACAAGGCCGGTGTAGCATGGGTATACTTCTAAGACATTGAATTTCGCCATGAAAGAGTGGAACATTTTTTAAATTTATGACTTCTTTTACATCAGTGCAAGCCATTAACAAATGAAACCGGTACAAGTTTTAATAATTTAAAGAAAATATAAACATCACAGTTATCGTCGTATTTAATCAACATATAGAACTAATGATTCCGAATCTACTATCTTCGTTTGAAAAATAGAATCATTAGTTTTTTCCCTTTTGAATAATAACAAGATGTGTATCTACAACTTTGATATATAATTCTATTGTATTTTTACATTCAGTAATTTTATTAATATTTATAAAGAAACGAAGGCACGAAATTTCTTTTGGTTAGAATGTGACGTTTTGCACATCCTACTAGTGTACAATCACCTATTTTTACTACTCTCTTTAATCTTTTACTGTTCAGTTGATCAACAAAATCTTTCGTTTCCTTGAGAAATAAAGCTTCTGTTTCTAATTGTGGAATTTATGATAAGTTAATAGTCTAATAACTATTTCTTTAGCGATGAGGTAATTACTTTTCTTCTTATTTTCAAGTAAATTTTTATTATGGCTTTCAAGGAAAAGTATTGATTGCCCATAGTGTCCCCAATTCACGACAGTAATTAGCGTTAAATGTAACAGTGAATGTACATTTTAGTATATATACTTATCTCCGAAAAAATATACCAAAATAAAAACAAATTTATTAATAAAATTTTTGAAATCTTCAGTTCATGTGGTGATATGCTATCTTGTAGAAGAGTATTTTAGCTGATAAACATTGCAAGATGATTTAGATATTTTCTAGGTAGAAGCCCTTAGGCTTCTGGTAAAGCACCGAATAAAATCCAAATGAGCCAACTGTAGCTGATAAAAATAATAAAAAATAAAACTAATAATAATTTTTATTTTAGGTTTGGTTTAGCGTGTATGGTTTTGTAAATTGAAAAAGCTAATAAAAAATAATAAAAATAAAAACTAATAACAATCTATTTGTTTCATAAGAAAGTAATAAAAAATAACTAATAATAACTTTTATTTTAGGTTTGGTTTATGCGTATGATTTAAAAATTGGAAAAAGCTAATAAAAAAATAAAACAATAAGAAATTAAATGAAAATAAAAAGCTAATAACTATTTCAAACTTTTTTTACAGTCCAAAATCTAGACATTTTAAAATTGTTAATATCAGTTATTATTTTTTATCATTTTTATTTTGAATGATTTGCCTAAGTTTTTTTATAAAAAATCAGACTTTTTCACGAGCGAAGAATTGATCCCATATTGATGCATTGCTAATTAAAGGTTAATTATATTACTAGAACATAATTAATTAAATAAATTATTAGCTCTTTTCGTTAAATTTAATTTGTTAACTTCATTATATTATAGTGGGTCTTCATTTATATGAATTGTAACATGAAAATAAAAATTATTTATACGTAACATGAAAATTCTTTTTAATTATTTTCATGTTGCACTCATATAAATAATTTTAATATTCTAGGTAAGTTAACAAATTAAATTTGGCTTTCAAAAAGCTAATAATTTATTGAATTACTTATGTTCTAGTAGTATAGTTAATATGACTAATTAGCAATGTACCTGGTTATGGGATCGTTCTGACCTGATGAAAAAAGTCACGTTTTTCATGAAAAGGGCTAAATTCAAGATCTAGTGAATGAAATATCATTGATTTTTTTAGCATTATACTCAATAACTCCATAGAAATCATTATTTTAGGCGAGATAAACTATATTTCACAATTTCATGAAGATTTAGGATCTCACATGGTAACTTCTATTAGAAAAATAATAAAATAAATAATTTCTTAGTAAACATAACTTGTAAAGCATTATTTATAACAAATACATATAAAATTTTAAGGTATTAAATGATCATTAACATTTATTTATTTTTATTTTATAAAATCGTGCAGCATAATTTGAGTTCAACCTTGAGTTATACATTTTATGACACCACGTGAGATTCTATTATTCCAATATTTTTTTCCGAATTACAAGATTCATTTTCATTCATTTATTATCAAAAAAATATAAGCCAACAGTTTTGAGGGCTATAATATAAGCTTGAATCTTATTGGCTGATCACAAAAGATCAAAGAGTTCAATTAATTTTTAGATAATGTTTTGTTAAAATAATGGACAAATTGTAACATTTATAAACGTTATAAATCCATTTAAGATTTTTAAGCATAACATATACATTATAAGTTTTATTAATTTTTCGATATAATTTAAATAACATGGTAGACGATGGAGCCTTCCTTCCGCTTTTTTTTGAAAAATCTGCAATGGTAAGGGCGCAGTCGTAACTTTACTAAATCTTAAATTATAGCGGAATTCGTTTTCGCGCTTCATCTAACGTAAACTTAATTCATATATATTTTGCTAATTTCTTTTATATGACATTTCAACTATAATATAAAACTCATAACTTTTAATATTATAAATGAATAAACGTAATTACAATTGATGAAGGTATAAGAAAAACATGAAAAAAACATAATTTAGTTGATATTAGTTATACGATTGATTATTCAGTTACAAAAATCAAGTAAACCTTGAGAAATTTAGTGACGTGCAGTTTAATTAATCTAATATAAAGTAACAAAAAGTTTTTGAAAGCTTCATTCAAATAAAACAAATAAAGGTTAGTATCGCGTTTGAAGTAAAAACTTAAAAAATACAATGAAAATGAAATTAAACATCAAAACTTATTTAGATACTATCTGATATCTATTTCCAAACCTATTTACCTTTGTTCTGGTAACATATAAACGATACGTAAAAATTTCTTGTACATCTGAAGCAAATCTGAACGTACCTAGATAAGTACCTGGATATAGGCGGAAACAGAAAATAATCAAAACCATCGTGACTTTTAAAGTTATATAACTGCAAAGTTTTTCAAACTTTTTGACAAAGGCTTCAAAGCTTAAATTATAGGTTTTTGATACAAAAAAGTAGGACTTTGTGAGATAGGATATATAGAAAGAAAAAATGTGATTTTAAAATGCTGCAACCCCAAAATTAAAAAAGAGGCATTTGTTACTAACGAGCAATTTTTTCCACGTTAAAATTACTGATTAAAAATTTTCAGGGCACACTAATACCTATCGAATCGCCGGCTGAATTAAACATGAATTTTTGATTTATGGTATGCCATTGAAAGAAGCAAAAATAAGGCTAAAAAGGCCTTTTTTCAACTTCAAGGTCATTTCTCGCGAGTTTGCACCTAGAGAGCTGAAATTTTGCACAGATTCCTAACTTATAGAACTAAAACATATCTCGAAACCAGCGAAATCGGTGACCCACGTAAAGTACACTTTATAAAAAAGTATTTTTTCACCCATATATATATATAGGACGTTTTATGACAATTTTTCCCACGTATTAATATGTTAATTCACATGGACGCACACACATGGGCTTATGAATATATATACTTAGGGGTTCTCTCACTGCTCCGCCTGCCGACCCCAAATACACACATTTCAAAGTAAATAGAAGAGTAGGACATAATGAAGCTAAATTTTTATATTTGCGAATGTGAAAAAGTTCAATAGAAAAACAACGAACATTAAAATATAAGATATAAAGTTATAGAATTAGAATAATTAAAAAAGATGGTTTAACGCTGACATTCGAAAGTTCATGATGAATCAAACTTATATATTTTATAAATTACAATATACACAGTAAATAACATTAAAATTTTAAGTTAAGTGATATATAATAATATTTAATAATACTATGAGCAAATAATAAATAGAATAATAGAATAATAGAAAATCATGATTACAAATAAATATTTTTATCTTTTATGTCCTGAATTTTATATATATTGGAAAAGATACAGAAAACGCTCCTCACTGCATTTTTTACTTTGGGTCAGACCAATACATATTAAATATAAGGCTGCATTAAGAATGTTTTCATTGTAGCTAAAAGAAGCTACATTTTTAATTTCATTATCACAAAGAAGTGTACACTTTTTTTCTATTGTTTAAAAAAGCTTATAAATTTATTCATATTATTGTCGCTGAAGCATACATGGATCTATTGTTTGTTGTCGCTAAAAATCTCATATATATAAGCATACAAATTTATTGTTTGTTACCACTAAAAGAGAGCTTACAGATTAATTCTGTTATTACTACTGAAATAATTTTATAGACTTATTTCTTATCGTCGTTAATAGAAGCTACAAATTTGAATTTCATTGTAGTTATAAAAAGTTTATTATTTATTCTTTCATTGTCGCTAAAAGAAGCTTCTACAGTTGCTTGATATTTTTACGAGAAAAAGTTTAAATAATTCTAAATATTTATTTAATATGTCAGTTAAATTTCATTGTCGCTAAAAGAAACTTACAAATTTATGTTTTATTACAAGCTTACATATTTATTTTTTATTGTTGTTGAAAATATACATTAATTTTTTTGTAGTATATCAATATACTTTATATATTTTGTATCATCTATCATCAATTTGTTTTTCTGGGTAACCTTGAAAATAACTATTTTATATTGAGAATATTGTATTTGATTAATGTAATGAAATAAAAATATTAAATTATTTAATTTACCTTTTATTTAAAATTATTTCATTTGCTAATATAAGTTCTTTCTTACTCCATATTTTTATCATTTTAATACTTTAGCGTAAATCTCCAATTTTTTTTACTTTTTAATATATATGTAATATCTATAAAATTTTCAAATATATATATAAATATACATGAATATTTTCATAAGTGTATATGCATATAATATATTATTATAATTGTTTTTACTATTTTATTCTATTTTTCCAAAAAATTTAGTTTGTCTCCTCCATCAAATTATATCATTTTCTAATTTATTTAATTAAATGTCTAATTTATATTGTCCATCCGCTATTAACTTCATGTATTCTGATTCATTTTATTTTTGTGCAAAAGAATTCATAAATAATTTTGTGTTTCTTAAAAAATAAAAATAATTTATATTTTTATATTTTTTTCTTAATATTCAATTACTTATTAATCCAGTCTTAATTTTATTTCTTCGAAATTTATTTTAATTGGTTTGTTATTTTCAATGCATTGATTCTGCCTAAATGAATATTATCTGAATAATATTTTAATGTTGTCATATATATTATTTTCTTTATTGTATCCGTTTGCTTAATACATTAACATTCTCTAATAATATTTTCTGAAATATTAAAAATATTAATATCATGTTGTAATTAATAATATTGTATATTATAAAAATTTACATCGTTTAATTCCTAGATTTTTCTGAATTTTTAATATTTTTTATCATAAATATTGCATTAAATTTCGAACTGGAGGAGGAAGACTGGAAATCAGTTTGTTTTTGTTGTTTGTTAATCGAAAGTTTGTTCTTGGAAATTCCTTCAATATATGCAACCAGAGATTTATTATATGTAATCAAAAATATTTATAACATATATTATATTTTTGATTTTTTTGACAAAGTTTTAATACATACGTTGATTGATCTCCTATTACAATTTTAGTTTTTAAAATCTCGTTGACGAAAACGGTATTTTTTTCTCTTTTTCTGAAATATAGATATAGATAGATGGATATTATTTTATTTTGTAAAGTATACAAAAACGTGTAATACAATGAGGTAAATATAAAAACAATAAATATTGCACAAAATGTTATAAAAATATATTTATTTATAAATGTAAATATTGCACACTAATATCACAGTTAGTCACTATATCTAATAATACTAAATATAAGTTATAAACAAAAATAAATAAAAGTTATATCACAGAGTAATTATACAATACACGCAATAAAAAAATAAAATTAATCATATAAATAAAAATCAGGCATACAATATCTATCAGTCACAATATTAAATTTAAAAGAATTAAATTTAATACATGATGAAATAAAATTAAGCGTACGCAACAGCATGATACGCAGTCAAAAATAAAATCAAATAAAAACTCTTACTCACTAACCCATTCAGCCAACACTCTCACAATAAATACACTGCCAAACCTTAAGCCTATATACAGATTGTTACAAAAAATAAATTAAATAAATTAACATAAATTAATAGTAAAAATACACTGTGGGTCAGAACAAGCACCCTCTCATCACGTTTTGAACCTGCTGAGAAAATGGAAGACCCACAACTCAGCAGGCAGGAGCTCTAAAATGCGCACCTTGAACTTGGGCTGAATTCCTGCCAACCTCAGTACGCATAGCGGGCACTATTAGATCCCTGATTTCTCCCCAGTGAGCTACCCTGGGTACACATCTAGTGAAGATAACAGATTATGCCTGGAGTATTCTATGCAAAATGATCTTGGTACATAACAAAAACAAAAAAAAATACGGTCTCTGAATTATTAATATATGGCAACCCAACGCGGCTCTATAAGGAGTAATATGAGCTCCCATTCTATACCTAATATATACTTTACATACAAATTCTGTAGGTCTTTGTATTCTTTCTCTTTCAAAGCCTAATAAAGAATGCCAGAACCACCAAACAGCCACAGATGCGGAACAGCAGGGCGGTTGCAAGTTGTTTACGCAGAGCCTGCAGTGTACTGACGAAAAACTGCAAAGTGTACAACACTTTCCATTGAATTTTTTGTAACTATATTAATGTGTGAGGTTTTGCTTAGAGTCAAGCACAACACCAAGACTCGTTACAGAATGCTTGGCAAAGGAATGCCACACCTCCCTCAAAGTCCCTCAATCGTCCGTAGCGCCCCAGCATAAAATGAATTAATAAAACGATTACTGCCAAAGACGATTGGGCTCAGTCTTGCTAGCATTTGAAGTGAGTAAGGCACCAGCCGCCCACCTGACATCGCATTGGCCGCCCTTGTAAGATTAGGAATACCTGCATCCACATTCCCACGACAGAACGTGCGTATGGATTCCGCAGGTCATCACATGGCAAAGTTTAAACACACCTAGAGGCAAGTGAGCGTTACGTACGTTATTTATGTGAAGGCAAAACAACAAAAGGCCTCAGTGCCGATCCTGTGGAACTTCTTGGTTGGTTGTTAGCCAACCTGATTATTCTTGTAAGTGTGTTGAAACCATTTGTTTCCCAAAAATATAAGAGTTAATCCACACGAGAGCGGACCTGGAAAACCATCGATCTAAGTTTTGCAAGTAATTTAGAGGGACAGATCGTGTCGAATGCCTTACTAAAGTCAAAAGTGTAAAGTAACGCACGAGTTTTTTGTCAAGACCTGACCTTATATCGTCTGTTAATTTAAGCAAAGTTGTCTGGTGTAGAGTGATTTTTTCTGTAACCAGTCCGTATGGATCATATCTTATTTGCAGTGATATATTGCTGTACTTGGCTGTAAGTATCTTCCAGTACCTCTGAAAAAAACACAAAATCGCAACTGGCCTAAAATCTTGGGCGACTTAGGTGCAGCAGAGCTTAGAGGGAGGTTGTCCTTGAAAACGACCCAAATTTCGTTATTATGGTTAACTGAATATTTTTATATAGTAGGGTATTCAACAGATTTAAGGATAGGCAGACGATTCTAGTTTCTGAAAAATATAAATTATTGGTTTTGAGTGAAAACGAAAAAGAGTTAAATTTGATTGAAGTGTTCAACTCTTTTTCCGTTTCAGATCACTGAAAACCAATGAAAATTTTATATTTTATGGAATAGAATCGTCTATTCATCCTCAAATCTATTGGCTCTGCCTTTACTTTTGTATAAAAATATTTAGTTTATCAATTATAACAAAAAACTAGATTAGACAAGGACAGAACTATACGGCCGCCTCTTAATAGCACAATACGTGCTCTGTTTCCAAAGGCCAGGGAAGACCCTGCGCAAAAGAAGAGTTGAACAGAGTCACAAGATGTATACCAATAAATGGTAAGGCTTTGGCATCACGCTTTGAGGAATGTTATCCTCGCCACGAGCCTGCGATGGAAAAATGGGAAATCACAAGAATAACATCATTGATATTAATTTGCTTAAAAGCAAAACCATCCCTACTACATTCATTAAGAACCTTCGCGAAGCTTCATCATCATCATGCAAAGAGACCTGACACTCCCAGCAAGTGCGCGTTAAGCTCCATCAGGAGTCAGACCTATTCAAGTCCCTTGTGGTCCTGTTAAGAGTCCCAGGTCTCTGAGACGCCCTTCCAGGCATTACCATTAGCAAGTGTTTCAAACAGTTCACATCATAGTATGTGGTCTTTGTAAGTTCTGTCTGTTCGTCAACCGTTTTACGTAAAAGCAGAAACTTCAGTCAGGTATTGCGTTTCATTCGTCCGTTTATATCTTCTGTAAGTAGTGCATCTTGCTTGGTGCTTGCATTTTCTTCGACAATTCTTTATTTAACCATAGTGGGCTATTCTCTTCATGTTTGCATATTTTCACTGGAAAGTGTCCTCTATGACAGAAATAAAATTGTCGCTACAAATGCAGCCAAGTGCAGACTTGGGTTGACAGAACTAGCTGTTAATGCGGCCAATCATAGCCGGCTAGTCTCTAGTAATTCATTTTGACAAATGCTTTTATAGTTTCTGTATATCTAATCGACTTGTGATCTATACTGCAATGTATTAGTGCTAAACAATAAAAACATCAATTAAGTTGTGCCGACTATGAAAATTCGTATGTAAGTTACGTGCATCAAGTACATTTATCATTGACATCCGCTAATCAGGTCAATCCATGTGAGAAGATGAAGTTTTATTCGTGGCACCATGCTGGACCAATTGGAAGCGAAATTGTTAGTTTACTGAGAAACTTATAACTGCTTTCTCGCAGAAAATCGGCATTCAGATCCCCATTATAATTTCATAAAAAATCATGAGATAAATCTCTCAAGAATTTAACAAATCAAAATTTCTTTGTAAATAAAATGGCAGGAGTGGCGATAAATGACAGAAACCAGCATATTTCATGCATCTAATCGAACAAAAAATATATTCTGGCACTTCAAGTTTACTGCTTGCTAGTTATGGTTGTGTGTACTAGAAAGAGCTACCCACATTTTAAATTATTTTTAACGTAGAGGGCAAACCCTTCTATGAAGGCTTGGTCCTGCCTGAAGAACTTATAATCCTTAATCCGAATGACGTCATCCGAGCTACGGTCCCAGCCAGGTTTCAGCAACTCCAAACAGATCATAAGAGGGACTATCGCATAAAGTTTCGCGCACTCTGTCTAATGTGAGCTTTTAATAAGGTCACAGTCCAAAAGGAAATTATATATTTGAAAAAAAGCATGTTTTTACAATGTGATTTTAATGTAAATATTCTTACCAACTGTATCAAAAGACTGACTTAAGATCTAAGGAAATTATATGTTTGAAAGTACATGTTTTTTACAATTTTTTTAAAACTTGGAAAACAAATAAAATAAATTGATTAAAAACAAACATTTAGCTATATATTCATTTTTCTATTCTACCGTCATTTAATATTTCTTTTCTCTCCATGACCATAGGGGAAAACTGTGGAATGAAAAAGAAGATGCTTGTGTATCAGGTCGCGTAAAACATAAACATAACTCCTTAAAATTGTAGTTCAAAACAGAGCGATTTTCTACAATTTTTTTAAAATGAATGAAGTAGATTTGTATTTATAATTTAATTATTTTGTTTATTTACTTTGTGTCGCAAATCGCTTTTCCATTCTACAGTGGAATAGAGAATAGAATTTTATTTTTCGCATGAACCTATTGAATAGCGCTGATTAGTTGCTCTATTACGCATCCTCTATCTGGCAGCGCTCCCTTTTCTACTCATCTGATCAAAACTTACATATTTTTCTTTAGGTAAATCGTATAAATGATAATATGTATTGAATTTTATGTTTAATTATAACAGTAAGCATCCATATTTCTCAAATTTATACTTTACCTAAATTATATTACATATAAAATTTCATACATTTTGAGATTTATTTAAACAAATACAAGATTTAATAATTTTAATATATCTTTTAGTAAAGTTTTTGAGAATTACTTGTCAATATAAATACCAACCTAGTAATATGATTTTTGCAAAAAAATTATTCAAATATTAAAAGATGATTTAAGAAGTTTAAGATATAGTTTATTAATTTTATAAAATTGTAGGAGTATTTGAGGACTGCACAAAATTAAAATAATGATATTGTGTTTAAATACCGAAAAAGTAGAATTAAATAAGTCTTTGTATCTAATTGTGTTAAAACATTGTCAGTTTACGAAAATAAATTGCATGAAATTGATGGTAATAAATAAATTTGAAAGTTGATTTCAATAAAAATACTTTTTTTTTTTTACTTGGTTCTTCTATTACGTTTTTACGTATATGTATATTTATATTTAATATAAGATGGCGGTGTCTTTAGTCACGACTAATCTTGGTAAACCCAAGCAGTCAGTCGGCGGGAAGAATTAAATAAATACTCAGTAGTTATGATATGAATATAAGTTTATTAATACTTCGTCGAGAGAGATATGTCCCATTATTAATTCGTCGCCTCATTGCCCCTTGCTGCTTGCTCCAAACGGCGGTACTCCTCGTCGTTCGTAACAAAGGCTGGTTGCCATTCCTCTCTACACATCTCTCATTGATGGTCTACTGACTGACTCCTCGTGGGATGTCCAACTGTATTTATACTCGCCAAATTCGTTGTTTCCACGTGCCTATCCTTCTAGAATATTCGTTATTTACTGAAATCCCACAATCAGTCCGTCAGTGACTTTCGTCTCCTTGGTCTTAACCTGTTGCTGGGTGGTCAGCTCTTCTATGGTGCCTGACGGTTTCGTTGTTTCCAGGCAGGTTATAACTTGTTAGTATGATGGTCAAAGCGTTTTCTCTTTTCGTCTTTACTTGTTGGAACGTGTATTTGTCGCATTCTCTTGTATATTGCTGATATTAATTTATTCATTTTATAGGATATAGAATCGTAACACGTCTGAGGCCGTGGTATCGGCGCCCCGACGATTAATACCTAAAAATTTATTTTTTGTTTTACCTAAGGCTCATTATAATTCAATGAAATTATTTGAGCTTGCCTAATTGTATGTGTTACATTGGTTTATTTAGAGTAGTGTTGTGTACCTAATAAATACATTTCCATTCTGACTATATATCTCTCTCTCTTTGTGTACATTAAAATTTACATAAGATTATGTTTTTAAAAGAAAATGTTTTGTCTATGTTTTCCTTCTTGCATTCATCGTTGGCTTAATTGCTTTGAATATGTTTATTCTTGACTTTCTGGATACGATATTCATTCTTTTGATTAGATATATTCCTCAGAAACTGTATTGGTACCTGGAAAATATTCTCCTCACAATTAATTACAAAGGGGCCCTCTGGTCAGCTGAGACTTGATTTTTTAATATAAATTTTAAGTCAGTTATTATTGTTATAATTTTATTTTTCATTTATTAATCCCTGTATGCCTGCAACATGTTAGGCAGGAATCTTATCTACTTTTACCTTGTTATATGGTGACTGTATGTTTCCATGCTTATTTATGATCAATAAGTTCAGTTTATTATATGCACTTTATTTAAAAATCTTTTTCTATTTAAACATGTTTATTTATTAGTTTTATGGTTTTTTCCGGCAATGTCCTGTTATTATAATATAATATTCAAATTTTTATTATCGTATTTTTCTTACATATAAATTTGTTTATTAGTAATAATTAGAGGTTATAATTACTTTGGCATTATTTAATCCATATCTAATTTATCCCCTTTAAGGTTAATAATGATTTTCTTAAAGTGTGTCTCGATATTACAATATAGTTTATATCTGTCCTGAAACTGTAACATGGTGTGTCCCAGTCAGGGTCATGCGTTATTTCTAATTTTATTGTATATATAGTCATGTTTATTGTTTAATTATTTATATTTAATAATGATATGACTATATGATTATTATAACGTTTATGTATGCTCATTAATGATTATATAATAATTTTTATAATTATTATTAATGATTTTTCATTCTTGTCCTGATATAGGTATGTGAGTTTATTCTTATTTATTGTTCAATCAATTATGTTTAACAACATTAAGTGATAGCGATATAGTGATCGTTTATATATTATATAATAAATAATTTATCATCTTTGTTTATTATTATTTATTGCTTAATTAATCGCACTTTCGTGAGTGGCCCGTTCATGTACTCTTATGTTCGTGCCTATACTACACGTGCTTAATTCTTCTTTGTAAGCAGAACGTTATGGGCACACTGCTACGCAGTTCCACACCCATCATGTCCCATGCGTCTGAGTGCTTGATCGCCAGCGGTGGGGGCTCTACGCTTGGAAGTCTTAGGCTGTGTAGGTGCATACGTGATTACGTACGTGAATTTGACTGCAAAGTGTGGCCATTTTTTACTGTGAACGTATATGATTACGTACGTGTGGAATTTGACTGCAAAGTGTTGGTATTCTTTTCACTGTGAATCGTATACGACTACGCGTGAATTGACTGCAAAGTACAGCTTATAGAAGTGTTGTTATATTAGTATGTGTATTATACTGTGGCACTTGTATTATGTATATGTGAGCCATCTAATAGTTTGATACTATTTTCGTTTTTATATTTTTATCCTTTCTATATTTTATTTTATTGTTTAAACATTTCTGTTTTGTCATGTTAATATTTTACTGACTTAGTTACTGTATATTTTTATTAAGCTTCGATATAATTATTTTTGTAGACTCTAGATAATTTATTTAAATTATTACCATTGGAATATTGGTTATACTGTATAGATATATTTTGATAATTCTCGAGCATATCTTATTTATATGCACCCTAATCAGCATTTTTTGATAATTTTATTTTAATATATTTTTTTTTGTTAATATTTAATGCGCGTATTTTAAGACTTTTACGTTTATGCAAAGCCACTTAACTCCCTTCTTCTCTATAATTATATAGTTATTTGTTCCTTCTTTGCATTAAAATATTTTATCTATATATTTATTTCTTCATCTTTTTCTTTATTTATCATCCATATTTCTCTTCCTTTTACTTCTTTTATTTCTGGACATGTATATACATATATACTTCATTAACTCACTATGTTCTTAGTTTTTACATTACTATAAATATTATTATTTTTACAATGTTATTATTAATATTATTCCTGTAACTAATTTTGATAAGATTTTATTATAATTTTGTTAATAACTTATAATCATCCGTCCCTTGACTAATTAAAATTTATTATCGTTCTTTTGTTTGGTACCAGGTAATTTTTTCTTTGACGCATATATGTTCCTGGTCCGATAATTTCTTAACTTTTTATTTGAATGGTGGTACATATCATATACTCTTAGTGTATGGTGCCATTTTTAGAGAAATTTCTTGATTCCACCGCAGATCCTTCTTACGCGGGCATTCATCAGATAGCACGTATGCAACCTGGAGAATTATTTCTCGAATACTTGTATCAGGAATTTTCTGACAATAGTTAAGCATTAGTGCGCTTTCTATAATTTTTTTCTTTTTTTTTTTTATTTATTTTAATTTCAGGAGGAATATTTTATATTTGCTATTTTAATAATTTGAGTCTTAGTTCTTTATTTATGTAATAAATTGCAATTTTTTATTCAATAACTGTGGAATATTCTTATTTAATATAATTATTAAATCAATTTTTTTTACTTTTTCGACATATATATGTATATTTTGCGAATATTGTTCAATCTATATAAAACTGTTTTGTTTAGGTTGTTTTATTTTAAGATTGATTTTGGTTCATCGATTATCGTAGATTTGCGCTGGAATTCAGTTTTTCTTTCTGTACTATATATGTGAACTCTTTATTCCTTGTTCTCCTTTCTTTATTCTTTATTCTTCTTTATTATCTCTGATGATTTTATTATTTTTCTTATTTTCTTCTGCTACTGTCTTCTGCAAGTTGACTTGTGAACATTTTTTTCACATGGTTTATCTTCTAAGGTCCGTGCATTACTTTTCTTTTTTTTTTAGTAATGCAAGGAGAAGATTTTATAGTTATATATTACTATTAGATGTCTTTTATATAATCATAATTTGTATGTTATATTTACTTTAATATATGAATTTTTAAACAATTGAACTAACTTATATCTCATTTCTTTTATTCTCTTTATTTCTTCTAGAATTGCTGATTGTAATAAATATTTATTTATCTTATTATTTATTTAATTTAAATTCTCTATAATACATTTTAATTTTTTTTTCATTAATTGTTCATTAATTATTTGTATGTTATTATTATAAGTATGTTTGTTGTTTTATTTAATATTTTTTGATTACTAAATTTTTGATATATATATGATTCTATTATTAATTATATCTATAGTTACTTTGTATAACAATTTATATTGAGATTATCATTGCCATGTCTGAGGGCCGTGGAAAAATTTATCTTACTGTTTCTTTGATTGTTATTATATTGGCTAGTATTTATTATCGTCGGCGTCTGAGGGCCACGGAAAATTTTTATTTTCTAAATTTATTTATTACTAGAGAATTTCATGTTATTATCCATATTCTTTATTCGTTTTCTGATGTCTTAGTTTCAATATGCAAACCATTTCTCCTTCTCTGAGGTGTTTAATATTTTGCTTTTGGATCATAATAATTTTTGATTTATAATTTGATGGTGTTAGATTAATCTTTGTGGTTTTGTCACTATCCATTACTAAATGAGAATACGGGTTCTCCGATGGATTAGTACCTCCCCGATTCCAAATTCTTCGATACGTTGGTGTCTTCGTCTGTGGTTTTTATTAAAATTTTTGTAATTAACTCATTTTTATGCTTTACTAAATGTGTTTTTCTTAGTTTTTCTCCAGTGGACTTAATTATAATTTTGGCTTCTTAGATTAGTTTGTTAATATTTTCTATTTTTCTATATTACAGTCGTTTCACATTAGATTCAGTTTGCTACATTCGTTGCTTTATTCTCTTTTTCCATTGATATGCTTGAATTTTCTCCAAAAAACTTGTATCTGCTCCATTACTTCTTATTTTTATTATTATTTATTTTGATCATTTTTTCTTCTTTTATTTATAATATCGTGACCCCGTATACACCTGACTTAACTTCTGGCGGTTTTACTTCTAACATGCCATTAGTATTAATACACATGGCATATGCATTGCCTTCATTACACTACTACGAAATCGCCAATTAAGATGCCCGATCCTATCTTGGACTTTGCAATGAATTTGTATTTCACTGATATCTTTGACACGTGCATAATTAATTTGTCTTGTGCGAGTGCAATGTTATCTTTTTTCTTCGACAAATGGTAACATATTGCTATTTAATTCTAGGCATTTACAGATGTAATGGTACTGTTCTTTATATTTATTGATCATATTCCAACTATTAACTCAATTCATCAGTTGGGAAATCATTCAATACTTGCACTTCAAATAATGTTTTATTTCCAAAGATTTATTCTGTCCCAAAACATACATATCACCAATGACAATTGTTTATTGGAAACAACTATGATTCATATACACATTGGATATTGTGTTTTATAACAGTTACAAGATAGCACCTTAAATAACAAATGACTTTCTGGACTTTAAAATGGCCCACTTAATTCAACTATTGGGAGCTTTCTCCAACTTGTATAAACTTATAGTAGTACATCTGCAAGCTTGACCGTTCGTATTTCTTGGCTCTGATTTGTTATTGCCTGATCTGTTAGACCCTTGCGTCGAGCACTCTGGGAGTTTAATGGTTCCATATTGCTTTGAAAATCATTTAGTTGATTTTGGCTGAAATCATTGTCTAGTCCACAGACTATTATTTTACAACTTGTTATTACTAATATAAACATTATTTCTATCGTTATTGTACCAAGGGCAATGGTATTGCCTTGATTATTCCTGATTTCGGTTAATATTATAATTATTACGGTCATTATTATAATTACTAAATGAATTTCGTTACCATTATACTATGAGATATTTCTATTATTTGCGTTTTGCCACTATTATTAAAATATTCTCTGTTATCTTGATTATAAATATTGCTCGATATTAATGCGTTTTCTAGCACATAGCATTCCGCGTAATTATGATCTCTTTCGCAATAATCGCACTTTTTATTATCGTATTTCTCCTTTTTTCTGCATTGTGCTTCTAAGTGACCTATTTTTCGACAGTAAGGAGCATATTTCATGGCTGGTGCTAAACTAATGTTTCATTATTTTGCTGTGTTAGATTTATTGCAGATAGTTGGTCAGCAATTTTTTGTAATAATATATCAGTTAGTTGACCTGAGTTTTCTGGCTGAGTTAGTTGAAAGTTGCATTAGTCGTTCGCGCTTGTACGTTGTTCTGAATGAAATACTTCCTCATGTATGGCGTCTCTTAACGTTATTGGGTTCCCTTGATCGAACTTGCGTTGTAGATCGCCGTCTAATCCAAATAAAATTGTTCTAGGCTTCTTTACCTGCCTGATTGGTAGAATT